>VUYV01000207.1:662916-906706 GCA_008711295.1 Anarhynchus alexandrinus | reverse complement strand
TTTTTTTTTTTTTTTGATCCAGGAATGACCGTATTTTAATGGCAACTGAAGCTATTTATATCTGTAAATCCATTTGGGGAAGTTTTGGGAACTTTTTATTATGAAAGGTGCTGTGGAAATATAAAAGTAGTCCGGAATAATTTGCTGCGTAGGAGCTTCAGCAGCATCTGCTCTGTCTGTCTGAGCGGAGGGTCTGAAAGAAGGCACCTCCAGAAGGCGCCCTCCTTTTTCCTGCTTTATTTTAATACTAATTAATTCCAGAAAGGCTAAAGAAACGTGATGAAACGCTACACTTCTAAGAAAAAGCTTTGCCCAAGAGTCTTAAAGCAGGCCTCCCAGCTTGGGAGGGTCTAGTGGGAGAAGAGGGTTAGTGGTCATTTTGATGCTTAAATTATCAGTAATTAAGAAGTTGATTTTCTGGGATTGAGGAAAATTTTAAACAGCTGCTTCTTTCAGGCCTTTACTCCTCATTTTCATTAGCACGGGCTAAGGCAATCTGGAAAATATATTTAGATCCATATTATGCTATGTCAAGACCTCAGCATCTGTACCTTGGGGCAGATACATGTGAGATAGCCGGGGGTAGATGTGCCAGCACGCACATGTGGAAGTGTTCAATTTGTAATATGATTATAGCCCCAAAACAAAGCCTGCTTGATACCTGTGGCATATTTGTTTCATGGTAAGCGTGGAAAATTCTCAAAAAATCGTGTCATGTTTCGCATCACCAGCCAACTCAAACTAGAGAAGTAGCGCTTTAATTCCCGGGGAATCTCTTTCAACAGGCGCGTGTCAGGCCCAATTAAGGTCCAGGCGGCCCCCGCGCTAATTGGGTTGAGGTATGCAGCAGCGTAACATGGTCATTTAGCAAAGCAGCTCCCTTGTCCAGGCCAGCGCCCGCCCTCGCGCCAGCACGTCTCTCTTCCCGAGGGCGGCCGGCGGAGAAACTCCTGCTAGAAAATCACCTGGAAAAAGTTAACGAGCGGAGTGAGAGTTTTTAGTAGCGGTGGATAAGACGGCTTGGGGTGCTCAGCCGGCAGCTCACCACGTGCCCTCCTGCATTAAAGTTGCACAGGACACTAAGGTGAGGAGCTGCAACCTTCACCCACGTAACACCGGCCATGGCTTCGGCATCCTCCATGGATGCTCTCTTGTCCTGCAGGTCTTTCTCTATGCTCAAAATAAAGAGTTTTTTTCTTGCTCCTGAAGTGCTAATAGAGAAAAAAAAAATGAAGGCATGAGCGAGACATGGAGATGAATTTAAGTGTTCAACCCCTCCTGAATTTCAGCAGGATTTGTGCGAAAATCCCAGCTACGGTCGCAATTTCAGGTCATCCATGATCCAAATGAAAGTGAAATGTTGGAGGACAGACACTAATGGTCTTCACTCCAAACTGATTCTTACATTTTAATGATTTAGATCTTCCTCGTTATGGAAGGCTGTGTTTTACTGCACCAAACTCTTTCACAGAATCATAGACTGGTTTGGGTTGGAAGGGATCTTTAAAGACCACCTAGTCCACACCCCCAG
Source organism: Anarhynchus alexandrinus (assembly GCA_008711295.1). Classification (NCBI taxonomy): domain Eukaryota; kingdom Metazoa; phylum Chordata; class Aves; order Charadriiformes; family Charadriidae; genus Anarhynchus; species Anarhynchus alexandrinus. The sequence goes on along the minus strand of VUYV01000207.1, from coordinate 905,175 downwards.
CAACGAGCAGGGACATCTTCAACTAGATCAGGTTTCTCAGAGCCCCGTCCAACCCAACCTTGAATGTTTCCAGGGATGGGGCATCCACCACCTCTCTGGGCAACCTGGGCCAGTGTCTCACCACCCTCATTGTAACAAAGTTCTTCCTCGTATCTAACCTGAATCTTCCCTCTTTCAGTTTAAAACCATTACCCCTTGTCTTATCTCAGCAGGCCCTACTAAAAAGTATGTTCCGGTTCCTCTGTTGCTGCTAGGCCTGTTGGGCACATCTGGTGTGTCTTCTCTTGGATTTATCTATAGTCTGTAGAGATCTTTCTAGCATCCAGCCTCTCCTGGCTCATGTCTTAAAAGAGGACAAGCTTTGCCACCCTGGGACCGACGTGAAGTCCCCGCACGCTGACACGTGCCTACTGTGTCTCAGGAGGGGACTCCAGCGACACAAAGTCCAGTCAGCTGCAATCACAACCGTGTAATAAAAATTCAGTTCAGAAGGATCCACAGACCCTCTGCTCTGTGTAACCACAAGCCACAAAACACTTTGCAATCCACTGTAACGAAGTAAAGACGTTTATTACATTTAGACTTGATTCCCTGGTACTCTTCTTGGAAGCAGTTCTGCTGTTTTTATTGCTTAAGAGCTATTAAAACCTTAACCACTGTATGGAGCAACTCCCTCCAGCTTTACACTCGTCCATAAAAACTTTGAATGGGAGATCAAGAACTACTTTTTGGACCTAACACACCGTCAACTGAGGAACGCCAGAATCAGGTCTGCATTTGTCCCTGTCCCAGCTGGGTGTACAGACCAGGCTGAGGGATGCTGAAGGGCAGGAACATGACTTGTAAATGGATTTTTTTCCCCATGCTTTTCTTCGCTGCTTGTAAGGAAGGACAAGGAGCGGGAAGCCACAGTGACCTCTCCTTCCCCCTTGTGTCGGTCATAAGCCAAGTTCTGTGTGTGCCACCCTCTATTAGCTTGGAAGGAAAGTCATTGTGTGAAGAACTGAGGAGAGCAGGAGCAGGGACCGGGGTCAATAAAAAAAATAAAAACAACACAAAACCCCACAACAAAAATCTTGAACCCGCCTAAATTTGGCATGGTGCTGGGGGGAGAAGAAGCGTGCACAGGTAATCAGCAGGATGGCACAGCGGTGTTGGACCAGTTCAGTCACCCCTCCAAAAAAAATCCCCTCTGAAACACGTACAAAACCACAACGATCTGACATGGTGTAATGGAAATGGCACCGACCAAAGACGTCTATAAGGGACCTCCCTGTGTCGCTCTTTACATTGCTCAGGTACTGGTGGTGCGTGTAATACAGAAGCTAGCTCAAAGCCTCTCATTATTTTCACTTTTTTTTTTTTAATATATATTATAGAGTCGAAAATTCTGGCTTTCTCAGCTCACCGCTAGTTCCAAAGCATAACTTCCTCCTCCTCCACTCTGCCACTGAATTTTTAATATTTCCTCTTTGGAAAATGTCAGGAGTCTCGGCGGGGTGTGGGTTTCTGCTCTAATACAGTTCTGCGGGGGGTCAGCGAGGCTGGGGTCTCTCAGGGCAGCACTTTGCCCTTGGAAAATATATTCTAGCTACCCTCCCCACAGAAAAAAAAGAAAGCTTTTTTTTTTTTTCAAAACCTGAGGAACCTGCCTCAGGAACCTGCCTCATAAATTATCCATTTATAATGTTTCTTCGTTTCAGCTTAAACAATGATCCCGGTACATTTTCTTTTAAACTTTGTCTCCCAGTCCAAGTGGCCACCTACTTTGTTGTCCAAATTTCTCGCGCAGTTCGAATCCTACAATGCGTAATCTCAGTAGGGTTATCAGTTATGTCATGCATTATACAGCCTCCAATCAGCGTAGTGGGAAACAACATTTTCATTTAATACCAGGAGAAACAGTGGAAGTCAGCGATTGATACCAACACAATGATGGGAAAAAGTGTCCAGAGGTGCTACTCACATAATCTCACTTTACAACATCTTGAAAATTCAATAGAAAGGACTTTGCTAACAATACCAGAATGACATACCACTGATTATTGTTCCTAAGACTCTTAACAATAAGAAAGCTCTCTAAATATATCTCAACAAAAAACATATAACAGTTTGTTTCTTTTTTNTTTTTTTTTGCAAAGCAAGTAGTATTAGTCAACAATTGCTGTGCGGTGTGAGCCCATTAGGGCTGTTGGCTGGTAATGTTCTGGGAAATGAGCTCTTGAAAGATCTTGGTTTTTTTTTTTTTCTTTTTTAAACATGCCTAACAATTGTATCTTAAAACAATCCTGGAAGCACTAAGTATCTGCAAACTGCAAGGACCCACTCTAACCTATTTTCTTAAGACCGAAGAAAGAACTAACCACGGTCACATTTTACTCACTCCCTTCGACATTCAGCCGTGAGAAGTAATTTTTAGCTCAGAGCAGAAATGAGAACCTTTTTGAGGCCCAACTGTTTCTTGTTAAGGCTCTGGTCTCCGCAGGGTTGGGTGAGTTCTCCGAACGATGCGGGAGCACTTTCCCGGTTAATCTCTCCCCGGCAGCCAGTCCCCAGCTTAACGGGACTTTAAGAAAGGGTTAAAGTGCAATTAAAGCGAACATTAAATACGCCATGACATTCCCCTCTGAAGGAAAGTTGAAATAGGCATATTTACTGCCAACCCCAGGCTTTAGCGGTTGAGCTAGCAGCCACTTAGTGTCCACTACAGAAGAGCCCTGAAAGTAATTAATTGCTCAGCACCCTCCGAGAGCAGCGCCCACTTTTGGGGCCGTTCCTGCCAACACCGAAGCGCACAAATTCAGCCACATACGGGAGTAAAATCTTTCACTGGCTTTGCAGCATCAGGCCCGTGGCTACTTTTCATTATTACTCTATTGTACTGCACTTTTGGTGCATACGGCCATCCAGAAACTCGTTGGTGAAGATTAAATAATAATTTAAATTCCTTTGATATTGTTTACATTTCAAAAGCAAACCAAACCCTTATACATCGCGCAAATCTTCACTGCGTTTATAGCATTAAAAGGCCAACGAAAGATCCCTAAAAAATCATTAACTGAAGTAAACATTGAATCACGTTACAGAGTCAATAACTAAGAATTTTTGAATGAAATAAATGTGTCGTGCTTGAGGATATTGAGTGAAACATCCACTGGATTTTCTTTTATTACATGCTTTTAATCTCTCTGTTTATTATTGAAGTGGTTAATAAGCAATTCCTAAAACAGATCCAGAAGGTGTCTTTCGCAGCCTGACTGTCAGCCCACACCATCAAAATATGTTTTCCCCCAGCCCTTTGCAATCCGAGCTTCATTTCGCCTTAAACACTTTTCGCAATGATTATTTTTGTTCTCTGAACTTAGACATTAGTTGTATAGATCCAGTTGAGATTTGTTTGCCATCGATATAAACAGCATTTACTGGGTACAAGATATATCAGAAGGAATAATTTTAATTTCTGAAGACATTTTAGGATGATCAAATGAGCAGAGCACAAAATCTGACTTGAGCACTGGCCGCTTGGCGCTGCTCTCCCCACGGCATCACTGCACAGTGTTCATTATTGTCCGTCAATAAACCCAAATTTATTTAGAGAAATAGACCCATTATATACTTCACTTGGAGCTTTTTTTTCCCTTCCCCACTAAACACTATGGGAGTCCTTCAAAGCATCTTCTGGGACACTTTGTGGCACCTGATAGCGAACCAACCGTCTGATCTCTGCCAGTTGAATATATTTACATAAGCCTTTTTATTAAGTACTAAATATTAAGTATTTATTAAGTATTAAGCAAGATTTTGTTTTCTTATCCTTTCTCTAATATTTAAGTATAGACTTAACTAGCGGAACTACTCCACACAGTAACCTGAATGACGCATCAACTAAATTAGGGGCTGACACTCCCAAAGGCAGGACTGGAAATAACCCTGGACTTGACGTGGGTTCCAACACAGCTTTGCACATTTTGTTGCTTTTCACTCCTCCCTGATTTTATATACTTACAATACTTTTATATATAAGTATGATGTATAATAATAAACATTTAGATGTAAGTATTGCTTATAAGTGCATATACACTTAGGCAATTTGGAGACAGCATTTATCGCTCACCAAAGGGATGGCGCAACCACAACAGCTGTGATTAACCCTGGGAATAAGGTGATGCCTTCAAATTACCCCTGGGGGAACAGCGTGGGGTCCAGGTGCCTGTGCCCAGTTGGGGTGTGCGGCTCCTGCACCGGGGTCACCGCAGGCCAACACGCAGCAGGGCTGGTGGTGGAGGTGGCGGTGGTGGTGGTTGTTGTTGTGGGTTGGTTTTTGAAGTCGCGTCGTAGGAAACCGCTTGAATGGCTGGAGCCAGAGCGTCTCTGCCAAACACAAGAAAGCACACAGGGCTGTATCGGTGTTTAATGACTTTGTTGTTTTTAAAAATGGGGTCTTTTTTTATTCCTGTTGAAAGGCTCCAACCCGACAGCATCAGGGAGCGGGGCTGATGTTGTCAGAGGCTCCTCACGGGGAGCCGGGTGCCTTTGAGGAGGTGGGGCGAAAGCACCAAATTCCCTTTACAAACCCTTCAGCCGTTGGCACCTTCTCCCACCTCCTCCCAACGGAAAACATTCCCAAATCCAGACCTGGGGGCAAAAAGTCCCTCCCTCAAGGGCTGGATCCCTGACTCAGAGACACCCCAAAGCTGAAACCAAAGAGCCAAAGCACTTTCGTTAGGGGTATTTACACGCCGTGGTGGGCATCACCCGTGCCCCTACCCACGGGGCAGGACCCCGGCCCCAACCTGGCTGCAGCCCAGCGGGGACACGCTCCCAGAGGTGTGCGAGTCACCGGCAGCGCTGGCAGCAGGACGGGATCGAGCCTCCGCGATCACAGCTCTCGGCCGGGCACACTGCCTGCGACCCGCGCTGCAGCCCCAGAGCCGCTCTCACGTGCCTGAGAAAATATGTACCCCAGTGACCACACAAGTAAACAAATGCCTCATGAACTACATGATTCATATGTGATCTGAGGTTTCAGGAGCAGAGATTTTTGCATTTTAATACTATCCGGCGTGTTTGAAAGCACTGTCCAGGAACACGAAGCCTCTATGTAAATGATTTTTCCATTATTTATTACATTTATGTCTTCTTTTTATAGCTCACCCCCAAACCTTACAGTGAAAACTGGCGTGAGCTCTTTGAAAACAAAGGCAAAACCCTAAACGAGGCTTAAAACTTCTGCTGGGAGCGCTGCAATTCTCCACGGGAGCATCAGAAACGTGCCCCGGCGGGGCCGGCGGCGGGCGACGGACGGGCTGCCCCTGCCTCCCCGCAGACCCCCTCCCCGCGCCCGCTTGTACGCACAACGTTTCTCGTCTGTATCAATGTATCTAACATGTGAGAAATAAAGTGTGGAAAACTTATTTCAGCTGCATTTCACGGGCGGGCTCTTTGATCAGCCGATGCCTGAGCATTATCCAGCACACAGGGAAAGGGACAACTTAGGTAAAGAGCCAGCCGCTGCTAAAAGGCTGTCGACGTTGCCAGCGGTCGTTAGGCAGCCTTTGGCTTCGAACAAGAATATCATAAGCCGGGGGACGAACTCCCCCTTCCCCCTGCACCGGGGCAATATTTCACATCTACCGCCCCGACACACCGATCCCCGGCGAAACCTGCAGCAGCAACTCGGCGACTCCAAAGAAGGAGGTTTGGTTAACCCTGGCTTGTGTCCCCGCCTGCGATTTTGTTTGAAGAGCGTTAAGGCGAAGGTGGTGGTGGTGGGGGGAATCCTGCGAAGGGTTTCTCGTCGCGTCGTCGGTGGTTCATTCTCCTTCGCGGAGCGGCGCGAAGCCCTCCCAGCCCTAATTGCCGGCTGCTCTCTCGTGGCCGCTCGGGGAAGTGCTCGCCGCCCCTCCGCCAGCTCCGACCAGACTTTCTTCAAAACAAATTAAAGAACGGGGCCCGTCGCCAAACTGGAAGTAACTCTGGACGACTGTAAAGTCCCCAGTAAGAGGACTCTTTACAGCCCAGTACCCAAGTGCTGGGCTACCGCAGCTCCTTGCTGGGCTGGTGTTGAGGGGAAAATTAAGTTTTTTATCTAATTATTGCCTGTTTGAGTAGCCAAGAAACAAGCGGGGGCTAAACCAGGTCTTGCCGGGCAGAGGTACCAGTGATGACCTCCTTGTGCCGGCAGCAGGTTTCTCTCCATTAGCTGGTAGCTACGACAGCGCTTTTGAAATTCTGCTTTACCTTTTTTTTTCAGTTATCCGAGTACAAAAACCAGAGTATACATTAGTGTGCAGCGTGTTCTACACGAGCCAGACCTGAGCAGTGCGGAAAGGCTGTCTTGATTCATTGCACTCATATGATTTTGGCTGCAGTAAATTCACTCTCCTGCTACAGCATGCAATTTGAGGGTTTATTGAATACTGGCACAAACAGAGGGAATCATCAAAGTCTAGATAATTGCAGGGCTTTTTTTTTTTGCTTCCGCTGTCATTGCTTTACCAGCTATTGTCTCGCTGCTCGGGAAAGCGCAGCCAAATACCTCTCATAAGAAATAAAATATTAAAAAAGTAAATTTTATTCCTTCTTCTATTTCTTTTCCTTGTGGTAGGACTTACTCTTATGTATGATTCTTTACAGTCTGCAGGAAGTTTCGGTTTCTTCTCCTATTTCAGTATCCTTTTATTCAACATCGTCTCTGAAAAATATTATACAAGATCCCGTCCCTTTTTTTTTGTTAGCACCCAAACTCTTGGCCCCTTTTTGTTAGAGATGGATACCTAACACCTCTTCTTCAGCAGAAGGAGTTTGGGCTGTGCAATCCCCGGAGACGCTTTCTATTCACCTCAGCGAGCACCAGACCGACCGCCAGGAGAGCGCCTTCCCTCCTCAGCCTTCGCCTCCCATTTGTCTTCCCTGCTATCCCCACGTTTCAGTTCCTCTAAAAATCACCCGGAGATCATTGGCCATTTCAGAAAAGACAACTGCTCCATCGCAGCCGAAATCTGAGCCTGCACATATGGTTGAAGTTAAGCTAAGGTCTTCTTCCCAGAAATGCTGTGTGAAGTTCTTCTCCAGGCAAGTCTTTTCCAGTAAGATAGTGTCTCCTTGCCTGCTATTTTGCTTAGTCTCGCTTTCTTTTATCTTCCTTGTCGAACTTAAATGTCGCCATTCACTGCTAGCAGATGTGGTTTGGGATTCCTACATTCTTTTATGCCTTTATTTCAGTGCTTTCATCACAGCTTCTCTTTCAGCTAGGTGAATCAAAGGCCTTTCCATAGTCCAGTCAATGCAAGCTATACATGATGGCTTGTTTTATTTGGCAATCTTCTCCAGTATGTGATTCATTGTCTGCAGGTGATTCATAGTTAGGAAATTACTTCTGAACCCTGCCAGTGCTTGTGGTTGATTAAAGTTCAGAAGTCCCTGTAGTCTGTTCACCAGCGCTTTTTTGTCAACTCAAATATTTGTGTGCAGTAAAGAACAGTAAAAAGTGGATGTGCTATTGACATGAGCAATTTACTTGAATGTTTGCATCTTTAGAAAGTTCTACCAAAATTTTTAGAACTGGCATGAAACTGTTTCACAATGTCTGACTAAATGAATCACGTTTTACAAATAAATATCTGTCAAATTGTTCAATTACTTGAGATCCAGTCATTAAGCAATAAAATAAAGCAGTAAATAGGAGACATCTGCTGCAAAGTGCTACAGAAACATAAGCATCTTTCTCAAGTTACCTTCTTTGCATTTCGGTATAATGATTCACCAAAAATGTCTTACCCAAGGCAATCAAACATCAGAAAATTGTCCCCCGCAAAACAATATTGGCATAGCGTGGTATCTTACCCAAAGCAAATACAGCTTAATGTCTCGGTGGAGGCTACCTAGGAACAAAGAGGAGAAGACTGATCAGTTGACGTGCCGCTGCGTTATTAGGTGAGATCAGATGGTTCAGGATACTGAAACCTTGAAAGAAAAATGGTATTGGAAGTCAGTGCTTCTGATCTTGAATTAATTTTTTAAAGATGTAAATGCTGCCCTTGCTTTGAAAGATAATATTTCCCATAATGACCGAGAAAGAACCCAACTTTCTCTTTACATCAGAGGTGCTTTACATCAGAGGTGCTTGTAGGAATAACATTAAAACTCAGGGCATGGATGGTCAAAGGGTTTGAACACTCTAAGGTCTCTAAGGACCGCCTGGTCAGATCCATTGTGGCAGCAACTGAACACCGAAGGTTGGTAACTTCTAGGTAGCTGCTGTCAGACCGAAGGGGGGATAACAGCTCATTTTGGTCAGGCACTTCTCCACAGCAGGGCTGCCACTTTCCCCAGAAAGATGAGGGGCTTTTTGGCAGCATCAGCCTACAGTGTTGACCCAGAAAATGCTCTTTCCAAGAATACAAATTAATTAAAATACCTTTTGGAAAGGCACTCAGATAACAGAAAATTTAAGGAGCTGTAGCCTCTTCCCTTTGCTTTCGGGCAGCTCAGGCTCATTGCTTCATCTAGAGTGTCAGTTTGCAGAGCAGCACTTGATTCACATTTCTTTGAAAAAGAAAATATTTTCAAAACTTATCTTGATAGTTATAGAATTTCCTGTGAAAGATACTTTTTTCCTGCCAAAAGATTCCTACAATGCTCAAGTAGTACTTCAAAAACGGTAAAGCTGGAATGACACTTGCATATTTTACTGGTAATGGAGCATAGTAAAAACAGAAATGGAAAGAATACTCAAGTATCCAAAACTGTATTATCACAGAAGTATCAGCTTCTTTCAGACCTTCCTCTGTCTAACGTTTCAGCACCAGCAGCTCTACCTATAACTTGGCTCACGGCTTATGTTTAAAATTGGAATTATACGTATTAAACCCATACCGTATGAAGGTTCCTGCGTGTAATTCAAAATTCTTGTCTAAACAGAAACCCTGTAACTTCTCCGTGCTTCAGGTTGCAAGAGTTTCTCTGTACATACCTCCACTTACAGGATTGGGTGGTTTTTGCCAAAAGCAGGTTTCAAGTACCTATTTAGTGGTTTTAGTTACTTTCCACGGCTCTCACAAGCCTGAGAAGCTCCAGCAAGTGCAGTTTGTGTTTTAAACCTTCTCCCAATACACTTGTTTAGACAAATGTTTTTGCTGAGTTCAATTTCTCCCAGGGGGATTTACTTTGGAGAAGAACTGGTTAAAAAAAACCCTCCCCCCGGGATTTGACTGAGTATAATTGGCAACAATTTACCAAGAACCTTGGGACATCATGAAATGCAAAATTGGATTAAAAAAAAACAAAAACAAAACCAAACACAAACATCCCTAAAACGGGAGGTTAAGACCTCAGTTTTCCATCTCATCCAAGAAATCGCATCCAGCGCGGTTTAGATGAAGACATTCAAGCACTGGGAGCTACACTTGACTTGTAGCCACCCTTTAAACCTGTCTCAGAAGACATCGCAATGCTCCCGCTTAGGCGAGATTTTCCCAAAAGCCGTCAGCTCCTTTCTGCCGGCTGCCATGTGTGTTTGCGAGTCGCGCTGGCTCAGCAAACCTCCAGGTTGGATTTGCCCGCTGAGATTAACCTACGACGCTCCTCTTTTATAAAAAACTACAAGCAACGACAACGAATTTGGGGTTTCATTCGTCCGCAGTACTCAGCTTTGAATTCCTGCCTCATTTAGCCAAAGATATTTGGCTTGGTCACCCTTCTCCTTTGATAGCTGAGATATCGGTGCGCTTCGCCTTTATGCAACATGTGCTTTTTATTTTACGCTGTGCGAAAACTATGTCGTGACGCTAGGGAAAATATATTCCCCTGCATCCTTGGATAAAAAGGGTGGTAGGCGATTCAAACTGGTGTCCACTCTTCCATGACAAGCGCATGCACATGGAGCTTCTAAATGTATTTATTTCCCATGTTTCTCTATGGCTCAGATGTCAAGAGAAGCACAAAACCCACCATGAGCGGCAGAAGGACTTCCATGAGAAGCCATGCCTCTGGCTCATCTACTCTATTTCCAGATTATCTTTAATTAACCTGAAAATGTCCAAAACAACAAATGTGTCTTTAAAGTAGGACTCAAAAGACAAAGCACATGTACCGATAAAACACAAGACTAGTGTGTTTTTGCTTTTTTTTCTGAAAGAAAAAGCAGTGTTATTATAAAACTCCAGTGTTCCTAGTTATGATACGGGGACTCATCACATATGGTGGGAGAGAGAGGAGGTAGAAACGTGACATTCTGAAATAAAACCCCACGACTGCGTGTCACACTTGATTACACACAAGAAGCGAGTGGAACTGCACGTGCAGCCAAGCGCCGCTAGAGGTGATGTCCACGTGCGTCCCCACTGCCCTGCCATCAGAAAACGGTGGGGAGGTTAATGGCACCAGGAGCTGACCAGTCCCACCAGCGTGTTTTTTAGGACTTGTAACATCAGTTTAAAACAATGAGTATGAAGCAGTAACATGGTGAGACCCTCTCTTGAAAGCCTGGAGAGACTCCTTGGAAACAACAACTTTTCAGAATCATTTACAAATGCTGCCCCATCTGTAAACACAAGAAACATCCTTAATGTAAACAGCGTCCCTCGCTCTGAAAGTGCGAGGAGAAATGAACAGGAAGCAAGGCAGCAGAAGGAGGAATAAATCAATGGCAGACTTTTATGAAACAAGACATCTTGGTCCTTACGCATATACTCACACACCAAAATCGCTTATTAACTCCACATGGATCAAGCGAAGTCTTTGGAAAAGAGAGCCTAAAGAGATGGGGAACATGAAAGGAGCATCTAGAAACAGATGGGACATAACATTTTCAATAAACCCGAACATAGATGGGAATCTCACATAGCAGCAGCTAAACTACCTCGTGCTGTGAGCCCATCAAATTTCACAAGCTTAACAACATTGGACTGAATCTATACATGTGGATGAGAATTTGCAGAGGATAAATCTAGCATGTTATTCGAAGCTGATGAGCTGTGTGGTTCAGCAGTTGGGACGCTCCCTCCAGGTTAATACAAGGTACCCACGTAGCACGTCGCTGGAAGCAGCAGCTTCTCCATGTGCTTTGAAAACAAGGATATAATCAGTCGTCGATGTAGCTTGCCTACTCTATGGTGCATTAACTGACCTGATGATTCCCTTTCCCATTCTCTAAACTGTGACCGGGCCAGAAATTCTTGTTCTAAGCCTGGATCTGGACCTCACTTTTAAATAAAATAAAAAAGTCCCCAGTGTGTGGTAGTATTCCATAGTTATTATTTGCGTTATAGGAAGACCCACAGGTCCAAAAATCAGACCAGAGCTCTATACACAGTATAATTCTTCTTGCCTTGAAGAATTTACAGTCAAAATAGGCAGAAATGACTGGAAGTTCAAACACAGCTAATTAGCAACGCAGAGAATAAAGCCCCAGTTCCTCGGTACCCCATGTACTGTCCTGCTCATGCTGTTGGTTCATCCTGGGCCTTCTAATGACCACTGAAGATTGTTTTTGGACCAAGAGCTGCTGCGATACAGATGAATACAAGTGTTCCCTGTGATAGAGAAGCAATCTTGACTGCAGAGAGAAAATGCCCTCAGGTGCAATCAGTTTTCCCATTAAACAGCTTTGTGTATCTTCAGATCTGACGAGACACTAATAGCCACCAATTAAACCTGACACCACAGATAATAAAAATCTATACCTATCTCTAACAGCGCCTACAACTTAATTACCTTAATCACATTTACCCTTACTGTGAGGCCGGCGATTCATGACCAATCATTCCACCGACCTCCATCAAGCATTTGATAAAAGCACCTTTGAGGAAAACCTGCACTTTACAAGAACGCTCTATTAGGCTACGGATTAAGAAAGGAAATTAGTACCTAGGGTCAAATCGTTTTGGTACTATTTACATTGGAAAGGGGCTCCCTGATTTATATCTCTATAAATATTATCTCCTCACTAGGTGCCAGATGCCAATGGTGGCAGCACCGTGTCCTCCCCTGGTGTAAATCAGGAGAGGACATGGTGTGTCCTCTGCGTCTGAGGCTGCTGAGTCCACTTGAAGGGCAGGTCCCTATGGGACAGCGTGGTGGGATGGCGTGACCTCCCCAGGAGCCGTCCCTGGTGATGTGGGTGGAGATGTAGGCTGTGACACAAGATCCTTCAGGAAATTCGAGGCAGAAATATGAGCCCAGAAATGAGCATCATGGGCACAGAGGGTGGGATATATATGTAGACACACATATATACTGGCTCTCCCATTCAGATGAACAGTGCACGTGAATTAGGGGATAGCCCAGTAATTCGTAAGCAGTCCTTTAAGCGGGAGTAGCAACCACCTGCCTGACTTGGGCAGGATTTATTTAGAGGACACCTCACCCTTCACCCCAAGTCCATACAAATCTGCCTGTGCTCAGAAAGATGGTTTTTCTCCTGACCTTATCAGATGTTATCAGCCCTTACCATGAAATCCTGAAAATGGCTCACAGACCAGGTCAGTCCTCCCTTTCCATCTCGTTCTGTGCTGCGAGGTCAGTCCCAAGGGGTGAGCGAGAGATGAACGTAGTGCTAGGCATCCTCTTCCTGCTCCAAAAGCTCTTCAGGACCCACCTCATCACCCCACGTCTTTCCAGGGCACAAGGTGATGTCGGTGACTCCATCACTGGGGTGTTTTTTTCATGATTTTGTGCAGTCCTGACCCATCTAGAAGGTAAAGGGAGACACCAAAGCAAAGAGCCCCACATTCAACTCAGAGCTGAGCTGCTGCCATGGGGGATTCCCAGCAGAGCTGGCGCTTGGGTCACCAAGCCACCTTCACGGATTTTGTTTGTGAAGTGCCTTGGTTAAGCCAGCGGAGGCTCTGCGGCGCACAGCCATTTGAGGGAGGTGTTTGGGAGAAAGAACATAAATTGTTTGCTTTACGATTCTGGAAAAGGCCCATGTTGGTTAGACTCAATGATATTTTTGACAAAAGATGGCCCAGCAGAAATATTTCAAAGAGGAAATCTGGATCACTACATACGGCCTTATTCTCCTAGTCCAAGTGTCAGCAGGATTTATGGTAAGATTATGCCTTCAACTGTTGCGTACCACAACTGTCAGTTCTACCCAGTCACTAAATACTGTTTTTTCAGAAGAGCTAAGAGCCTTTGATAGTAAATAAATATAAGTATCCCCATTTTACTATTGGTGAAAGTGGTCTATTGGTGAAGAGAGCAAAGACTTTAGATCTTCCCGAGATCTCAGTCTGTGAAATGTCCATACTGGAAAACCGCGATGCTCAGAAAAAAAAAAAAGATACGGGATCTAAGAAAGCTTCAACTGTTTTATAGAAACATTTACGCACATCAAAACATTTCATCCCAGGCCACTGCCACTGCAGGTAGCTGCTAATTAAAATCTGGTGTGCTGTGGCTACCGTCTTTAAAACTCTGGCCAGCATATGTTTTATTTCTCTTCGTTCCTTTTTTTTTTATTTGTTTTTAGCTTCTGAGCTTGTCTGATGATACTTTCAAAATTCAGTTTTATGTTTAAAGATTGAGTTTAATAAGCTTGTACAATATATAAAGAGATTATAATTTATTATTTAAAAAGTTTCCTGACAAGATGTCTACAAGAAACATGACCCAAACCACACCGCCTTGTAATAATACCTCTTAAAAATTCCTGACCTCCCACTAAACACTCCTGCAGACTTCCCCGCTTCAGTCCTCGCGGAATATCTCATATATGTCCCCTATAACATTACACAGGAGGAAATGAAACAGGAAAGTCATCAGCTCAGACAGACAAACGACGGCAATTATGTAGCACTGTGTTATTTTCTCTTAGTATTGACAAAATGCCCTTTTTCTGGTAGTGAGGCGCTGGAGGCTCCCGCAAACAGCCTTGGGTCCCCTGCAACCGTTGGTGCATCTTCCCTCTTCTTAAAAAATGGGCCATTAAGAACATGGTGAAGAGGAGAAACGACACAGGCCACTCCGGTGCATACAGGGCACAGCGAGTACAGGCAGGGGAGGTCCAGGCAGGAGAAGTACAGGCATAAACGTGAGGAGCACAGTCCCTCTGCCACCAGCCCGGGCCTCCACGGCTTTGGGTGCTCAGGTACCCACACGCAGACCCAACCCAGGGGTGATGTTGCCTCATCCTGCGCCCAAGCAGGACTTTGGGGCTCCTCCACTCCCCGACCCTGCACCTGCACATCGTGTTCACTGCGGCGGAGGTTTTCCCACCAGCGCCTGTTACTCCAGGCTGAGGGTTGTGTCTCCTCTCCAATGGTTTCCGTGTGGCCCATGCCCCCTCCATCCCCATGTGAAACAGCTGTCTCCCTTCCCCACATTATACCACCTCGAGGGACTTTATTTGGGGTACGAATCACTGTGGCTGCTGAGCCTTGTCTTCAGGTGCGACTGCAAATCCCCACCGGGCAAGACGTAGCTGTGGGCCACCACCGCCTTTTCGGCATCGCCGCTGCCCCTGTGTCCCTGCAGCTGCAGGTGACAACCAGGCTGGGTGCGGGGTCGGTGTTGTATTGACACAGCGATTTGCCAATTGGCGATTTGTGTCAGTATGGATTTCCTATTTGCTCGCTTTTGCTTACCTTTCCAGCTGGAAAATAACTTTTTACGTTTTTTTTTTTTTTTATTATTTGTTTTTTATTCCTTGTGATCGGGGTTTGTAACTTTAGGAGCATTACTGCAAGAGAGCTTTCGTGTGAGTGCAGCCCACAGCATGCCACCAACTACTCACGGTCACTGATAGGTAAAACTACTCCAGGATTTTAAAGCTTTTAACAAGACCTTGTCTAGACTGGTATTTAGTGGCAATACAATTAAATCATATTGCAAAAGAAAAAAAAAAAAGAAAAAAGAGATTAAATTATTTTAATTACCTTTTGAAGCCACTTCTCCCCTGTAGAGGTCAGACCTCGATCTGATTTAAATTGGTGCACATCAGGTGTTACTCCACTGACGTAGCAGCAGTACAAAGGTTAAAGTGATGAGAGTGTCGGTCTGTAAGATGCTGAAGCCTGGTCTATAGTGCAGCTATATTTGAAATAAATTAGGGGGTTTTCTTTTTCTTTTTGTTTGTTTGTTTGTTTTTTTTTTCCCTACAACCTTTGCCAAAGCAGTACCACAGCACAAAGTGGTGACGCAGGACCTCATGTGAAATGCCCGGGATGCAGACAGCGGCCACGCACCTTCCAGGGATGCATGGATGCATTTGCCATGCCTGCTCCCCACGAGCATCTCCTCGCCCTCGCGCGCCACCCTGCCCCGCAGCCCCACAGCCCCCCAGCCCAGAGCGAAGGCCAACAACGGCTTTGCTGAAGGCAGGTGCCAATGGGTTCCCACCAGAGACTGGTAGGAAGCATTTGCGGCCATTCAACATGGCACCAACCCAGGGACAGTTTCACCTCTGAAACGGGCTCATGATCCCCAGCCCAGAGTGGGAGAGGGCTGGTCACTATATATTTCTCTCATACCATCCCATTTATCATTTCTGCATCACGCTGGGGTGGATGGCTTTGCTCCTCGGGCTTTTGCAGCCCTCCACATCAGATGCATCTCTGATGCCTGATACTCTTTCCCTAGATAATTAAACCTTCATTTGTTGCTTCCTCGCAACTCCAGATTTTAAAACTATACATTTTTTTTTTTCTGTTGGGTTAGGATCGCTTCCAACTTCCAATCCCCAATTTAGATTACATGCTCAGAAACTAACTCCAAACATTTACTGCGTTTGAAGGTCACAGTGCTATTGATTGATTTCCAGTTATAATGTATGTTGTCCTAACATGAGTTAAAAACATTCTGGGCTAAATCCAAAAATGCTGGGATCAAAGCATCTGGACTTGTTGCTTTCATGTTTGGCACATAAAGGGGCTGGCAGTCACCAATGTGGTCTTGGCTGGGCTATAGTTGTTTTCATTCTCTGATGTGAAACAGTTGGGAATCGCAGACCCTCCAACAGTTATAGTGGACTAAATAAAAATTGGCTTAATAACCTGCCAAGCATTTGAAAGTGCCAGTCTCCACAGTTTTTCACAACTTATTGGCTATGGCATGTTTTTCTTTTCATTTCTCTTGGGTTTTTTTTTTTACTTCCTCTCTCTTTATTTTTTTTTTTAAGAAAGAATTTTCTATAAAATTGGACTTTTTCAGTTGAGTATTTGAAACAGGTAAACTCTTCATCTCATCAGACTCAATTTATCATCTTTGATCTGACTTCACTCATTCATTTGGCCACTCAATCTGATTTTTTAATTTAAAAAAAAAATTATGAAAACATTTTTCCTATCTAACTTATCACATAAGAAAATAAACAAGGGACGATTTCTTGGCTAGCCCGCGCTAAAGATATCCCAGCACCGCATCTGCACATCAGCTTTTCACTTTCAAATTCACTTTAAACAGATTATTCCTAAAGTTTTTTTTTTTTATTAGTCTCCCTAAAAGTCTTGTATTTATATTTGCTGTTTATAAAATAGCATCCAGAGGCCATTGTGCAATGCGCTGCACATAGTCAAAAGCCATCAAGCTCTCGAGACAAACAATGGAAATACTTTGCAGATGGGAGCTGTTTTACAGATGGCGTACGGGGGCAGGAGAGCCGCGAAGGTTGGAGAGAGGAAGAAGTATGGACGTTGGCCATGGTTGCGAAAGGAGACAGTGGCAGAGCCAGGCACTTAACCCACGTCCCCAGTCGCTTCCCTATTAATTGCTTTTCCTCTCTCATCCTTTTAGAAGGCACATTATAATTTTTACCCCCTTCTCTCACGTCTCTGAAAAAATAAAGCGCTGGAGATTGAAAAACCTCATTCTTCCAGCACAACACACATTTTTCAGTCACTTTGGCTAACTTCAAGGAATTTTGTGTTGGCTTTGGGAGTGAGGCTTTGGAGCAGATGCGGGGGCTGCCCATGGGGAGGGCACCCTGGAAGGTCAATGCCTCCAAAGTAAAAGAGCGGCTCTCGTTATTTCCAGCGGGGCAACAACCTCTTGTTGCACATTATGTTGAGGTTTACGCTCAGACAAGTTTCAGTGTACCCTATCGGTCAGAGAGAGCAGTGCTGCCCCTCTCGCTTCCCACTCTTGACAGTTAATCCACAGGAAAAGTGAATTTATGGTGGCCCCATCAGCGGTCCGGCCTTGCGCTAGACCTCAGCGGTCAAGATTGATGCGATAAATGTTCTTTGCTCCATCCCTGCGGGGCTTTCAGCAAACATCTCCCGAGGGACCGCGTGCTGCAGAAAACCCTTTTCACCTGTCCAAGCTGAGCCGAGATTCCGTGAATTCATACCAATCGCAACCGATATCACAGGTCAAAACAGGAGAAAATGGACTGTATGTCCTTAACCTCTGAACGAGGAGCAGGGTCTGCTCCGGCTGATTTTTAAGCAGCTCATTTTCAACGTCTCCGTGAAGCTTCCAATCAGTTCTGGGACTTGGATTGAAGAGACGCTAAAACCAGCAAAAACGAATGTTTCAGAGACAGTCAGGACATGAGGGATGAAGTGTTTAAGTAAAGAGATGATTTCAGTTCTGGCACCTTTGGCGGGGCTAAATATCTCTGTAGGACTCGTAATAATGAAAAAATGAATCTACCGCTGAGAAAACCAACGTTCAGCATAAAAAACGTATTTACCATTAATATGTAGTCTAGAGACATCTAAAAGTAAGATTACTTTATAGTAAAATGTATATAAATTGGGCCCACTAAAGGATTTTAAGGACTTTTTTGTGTTCAGGTGAAACATTATCAATTGGTGCTGTGTGTGGCTGTATTTATACAGTTTGCTTTTCATATTGCCATTAGAAAACCCCATGCACATTCTTTCCATGTAAAATAATTTTGTAAAATAACTTAGTCCAACAGTTACACCTAGTCTGAGTATCAAAGATTTTTTTTTTATTTTTAATGTTTTGATTATAAGTGAGTAAATGAGCATATGTGCAATTAGATTTTGGGTGCAATAGCTTCAGCCGCCACATTTTGGCATTTTATTTTATTAGCTAAAAGCTCACATATGGTTTCCATGTTTCCAATCTGGCTTTAAGGATGCTATGGCTGAATTAAGCAATGTTTCTCCTCACTCCAATTCCCTTAGATATACTTAAAAAGTCCATTCAGATTATAAAAAAAAGTAAATTAAGCTTTATAATATTCAGAAGGTGGCCCATGGTAGTGACTAATACAGTGCTATCTTGTAAGTGCCCTTGCACCCTGCAGAAACTGTTAAAAGCCATGTTTCATAGTTTAAAACATTAAATCACTGCTGTGATCCTGTGGGGCAGAGTCATGCCTGAAGGCCAAAATATTTCTTTTACGAACAATGATGCCGTTATGATCAGCGCGGGGGCTGCCAGATAATGGGTCAACCCCGCATGGCCACCGGGATGTGCAGGTCCTCCAGCACCTCCCAACACTGGGCCCGGGGGATTTGGGGAGGCCTTTGAGAGCCCCCTTCCAACTCGGTCTGACAAAGCTTGGAAAAATGACCCGAGGGAAGGAGGTCAGGGTCATTGGATGCATAACCACGAGGGTGATCAACAGGACTGAGCAGTGGATGGGACAGAGGTCTGGAAGAGGGGCACAGCTCCAGGGGGGGCATCACCGGGGGGAAACGAGTGTGCTGCAGCCTCAGAAACTGCCGCCCTCGGGAGAGCGATGGGACTGAAGTACCATTATTTATATAAATATACATATACATAAGCTTGAGGAGAATGGAAAAGGTGCTTGTGTTCACATGGGAGAGGTGCTAGCTATCTCCCAAAGCACCAAATGTGGTTATGAAGAGGGCGATGTGCAACTCTGAATCCGGCGGGGAAAGAAATTACCTGCGTTTGCAGCAGAGGTGGTGTGCTTGGATGTTTCGGCAGAGCTTCCCAACTGCAAAGGTCGTGAGGCACTTAATGAAAAGAATGGAGTTAGCGAGTCCCTTGAGACGAGGTTTTAAATAACCGCGCAGGCAAACACGTGTCAAGGATGGTCTTGGCATCAGTGCAGCAGCTTGAGTACGCGACCTCCTAAGGTCCCAGCGAAGCCTGCATTTCTGTGAGCTCGTGCAAACACCTCTAGCACGTCTGGAAGCACCGGAGCGTGGGACTTCTCTACTACATTGGTGCAGACTCGGGATATACCTATTTTATATCCTTCTTGTCCAGGCTACCAACCTAACCAAAAAGCAAACTCCCACAGTCCCTTTTCGGGGCTCTCTAATTTACGTTGTTCCACACATTTCTGCTGAAGTGGAGCAGGATGAAGGCGAGGTGACATGGATGCCCTCCCACTAAGCAGCCGTGTTTGCTGCCGACTGTCGGTGTGACATTAGGGGCTTTTTCAGACCCACCTGCTGATCATGGCTGCTCTGTTTGTGACTGATGTGAGGTGTACAGGGACTGAATTAGTGTGATCCAATCTGTATCACACCTTACAGACACAAGAAAGAACAGGTAGGCAGACAGTGACCCCAAACCTCTACCAGTTATCACTGCTAGGGGGGAAAATGGTCTCCACTTTCAGTACTTATGGGTTTTTATTGACCAGTAAGCAATCTGCCAAAGGATCAGAAATACAGAGTTGCTTCTCCAGATCTTCAAGTTTCCATTTAAATCCATCCTAATCCAGCAAAACATGCAAGTTTGAATATAAACCATATCCATAGGTACACTGAAGTATGGGATTAAATGGTTTGCTGAATAGGGTCCCTGCGTTACTCAGGCATTGGCTGCTAGTTTTGGCTCTTTTTTTCAGCTAAATTGAGATGGGAAAAGGTTTCCACATTGGGATGAAGCCAAGGTTTTTTCTCTCCCTTTCTCTCTCCTTTTTTTTTTTTTCTCCTTTCTCCAACGGAACAAGATAGATGCCTGACAACTGCTTGCATCTTGCTAACGTCCTGGAATTTAGGTCCTTGGGTGTGGGGAATTCAAGATCAAATCTCTGCTCAGGTGCATTCAGCTGAGAGTTGTAATCCCAGTTCTCGCAGATGGGAGCCATCCCGAGCACTGGGCTATTAAAAGCAGTAGCTTTCTTGTGATTTAGGTAAATCACAGACTAAGAAGTGGAGACAGTGGAAGGAATGGTCTAAGTACATCTGACCCTTCACCAAACTTTGGTGCTGACAACCGAAGATTTTTTAAAAATTTATTTTAAATGAAGCTTCCTAACCAATTCTAAACATTCAACTGATATTTTAAAAGGTGGCCACTATTTTTTCAATTCTTCAGAAATAAAAATTTCCCATAGCTTTGCCTGGAGTCATGGTGAAGGTGACCTCAGCTTTTTTGAAAATCAGCTTTACGTCCCATGTTCGCAAACAGAATTACTGTCTGCGATCACTTTTAAAAATGTAGACCTTGGAAGTCTTCCCTTCTTAGTACTACTGAAATGAAATAATCCAAACATTGAGAGTTTGGAGAACAAGTGAATATTGTGTTGAAAACTCCACATAGTGCCTGGACTGGTCCACATGGACATGCAATCTGCAAGATCAAGAGATGCTTCAGCCCTTCTGCTGACACTTGAGAAAACCATTACAAGGCTTAAGGAGGAAAACAAAGTAATGGAAACATCCGCTTAAAAGGAACGTTTCCAATCACTGGTACTCCATTCATTACAGGCCTGAGTGGTTCCAGAGACAACTGAAAACTATGCATTGTTGCAATGCCAAGAACAAGAGAGGCAATATGGATGTTGTGTTGCTTCTCACTCATGGCAATCTGAACATTTTCATGCCCTTCCCATCTTGCCCGGCTGCGTTCACCAGCCAGGAGGTCACTGCCATTGTCTCACTCGTGGCCAAACAGGGGGTGGTGGTGGCGTTTCGGGGCCCTTCCAGCCAGACACAGGTTGGGTCGGGGTGCTGGCACCGGAGCTGCGTCTGCGTGCGCAGCCCGAAGAGCAACATAAGGCATTCGCTCAAGAGCAGGCAGACACTGGGCAGGATTTCTGCCTAATGCATTGTCAAGCTAAAAAGCTTTTATGGGAGGTAAAGTTTTTTTATGGGAGGTAAAAACCCAGCAGTCATTTAATTAACAATACCTCAAAGTCTTTCCGTTAGAGAACCACATGGCTGGAGTTTTCCCAGGCCTACTGTGATAACCTTGTTAAAATTTGGACAATATTATTTAATTTTTGCTCGGTAAGCCAGACTTCTGCTTGTTTCCCCAGCGTCACTGCGGCATGGCAGTTGCCTACCTTAGAACATGTATTCTCCAGCATGGTGAATATTTGAAAACGTCACCGTGTGTTACAGGTATCTCCACAGCACTTTGAAAAACTTCATTTCAAGACCTAGGAAGACACACACAATAATATAGCGCTGTGGTCTTTTTCAGAAAGTGAAGCAGCAGCCTTTCATCAGAGCTTGCTTCCAATGGAGGGGAGGGTGCACCATTTCTGATTAGTACCCAAAGGACTTTTGCTCAAAATACTCACTGCTTCCCCAAGTAAGGCAGAAAGAACCCTACAATTACCTGCAATGAGGTCAATGGGCCAATGGACCACAACCAGGAGTAAGACATCACCTGCCACAGCCCGCTGTGAAGTCCATTGCAGTCTACTGGAGTCATCGACTTCTGTGGAGCTTTGATCAAGCCAGAATGGGTTAAGAAATGGGTATGTGTGGTGAAATTGTGCAACTTGTATTGTTTTGGCACTACATGTATTCTAAACTAATGATCTTGGCTGACATAGGCTTTTTTTGATCTTTTCTTTTTGGCCTCTTGTAACTTAAGCTTACCCAAAACATTTATGGAAAGAATACATATCCGCTTTATGCCAATCGGCGAAGATTAGTATTTGCAAAGACTATTTTTGTAGTGCTATTTTGCATCTTGGTGCAGTTTTCTAGATCTCTTAAATGTAAAAATAAACAAACATCCATACATCTGGGAGCAGATTTCCAAGCGGAGCTCAGCGCCAGCTTTTTTTCCTTTTCTGAGTGCTCAGCACCCACGATGGGGCCAGATTTTAAAGCCAGTTCAGCTAAACCGGGGCCAGGTTTCCACAGAAACACGGAGATCCGGAGGCTCCCATCGTGACAAATATGCACAGATTCATCGCTTAACTCATCCTCCCACCCAGGAATGATAAAATGGCATAGTAATATAGCAGTAATAACATCAGCTATTGATAACAACAGCAACGACCCTACGATGGATGCATAAACAGCTGGGAGGAATGTTGGCCGCGGAGGGTGATTGCTCAAGTCCCCAGTGAAGACCTGAGTGTTTGCTTATGTTCTTGCTTGGCAAGATACGGTACTATCAAGATACTATTCAGTGTTTGAGTAAGAGCATCATTTCTGACATGCCACTGATTCCTTGAAACATAAGAAAGCCATTGGGAAGAGAGATATGCCGTTGGTAACTGCTCTTCCTTGCCGATTTACTGGGCCTAACCCTGATTTATGAAGTGCGGCGCTGGACAGGATGTTGCCAGTTGAGGCTGTATATCGCATGTCAGCTGCAGAATTTAGGGATGACCTATGTCCTGCAGGGAAATGGCTCTGCACTGGATGGAAGATGATCTGAGCAGGTGTTTTCCATCTCCCGCTTCTATGGTGAATCGAGTCTTTCAGTTTGATGACTGCCAAGTGCACGTTTAATTGGATAGGAGAGGTAGTTGGGTGAGCAAAGCAGGGAAGTCCTGCCCTTAGTCATACAAACTGCCTGATGAATTTCTTTCTGCTACAATCCCTCCTGTTTTACGGTTCCTTTCCACAAACACTTGAGTGAACCAAATTAATGGAAAAGTAATTCCATGATTCATGCAAAAGAGTTATTGGAAATTATTTTTGCACACACAAATACTTGTGCTGGTAGTCAGGGGACAATAACGTCACGTGCCAGATAAGCTGCACGGTCAGGTGTTGGGTATCTCATCGACATCTGAATATCAAACGTGGGAGTAGCAAATAGTCACGCCAAAAAATGATTTGTTGAGAAAGTAGTGAGAAAAAAAATAATGTTAGGGAATAACAATTACATAGATCGTCTACCTTGTAAGAAATTATATAGCATGTTGGGAACAACATTCATTGCGTGTTACTGCTTTGCATGCCGTGTCTTTTTCATAAGGCTTTTTTTCCAGTGTTATTTTTTAAAAAAAAAAAAAAACCAAACCAAACCCACACTTGTTTGCTCACTGTTTTTAACACTCTGCAACTTTAAAAATTCTTCCTCCCCAGTGCAAACATACTTCCTCAGAGCGGCAGCAGCAGAGCCCCGCTAAGATGCTTAAGAGGAGGTCAAGAGAAAAGCCATTTACCAGGGGAATCTCTCTCACTCCTTAATACATTTTTACTACTACCTATGCACACAGTGTTCTCTCGGAGGCTAGATGAATAAATATGCCTCTTTTGAGCAAACATTCGTAATGCTATTTGAACACGAGGGAAGAACACTTTCAGCTTAAAAATGATACTAGCACCATGTTTACATTTTTTTTTCCCAAGCTGCAGTTAAAATGAAAATATCCAGACAGACATTCAGCATGAGGCTTGGGAAAGCATGTTTCTTTTGGCCACTTCCACTACAGAATTTCACCTAAAAATGAAATACAAAAGATTGGTGGGGTTTTTTTTGAGGGGGGGGGGAGGGGGAATACAAAAGAAAGATTTGTTTGCAGATGAATTACTCTGTGCAAATCCATCCAAAAGCATCAGTGTAATTGTTCATTAATAACAGACTTGGAAGATACTTAGAAATGTTTCTCTTCCTTTGAACTTTCTGAAGGCAAATAGAATCCTCGAGCTGGCGATGTGCTTGTGCACAGCCTTCACTTGGAGCGAAGGGGTGGCCTTTGCCTCCTCCTCCAGCACCCCAAGCCCAGCAGGTAAGGCTCTGGCCCGTTTTGGGGCACTCTGGACTCAGCCCTCAGTGGCAGATCTGCCCCTGGGAGAGGAGCTTTCTCCCACTTTTTCACCTCTTCCCATCCAGATTTTAAATTCCTGAGGTCGGCGAACAGTTCTTATTTTTTAAGATGATGGAGCCACGAGCTGGACCTCTGGACACGATCTCAGCAGCGTTCATAACGCTGGTTTCAAGAGGACTCCTCACATACTAAAAGTTAAGCAGTGCTTAAGGGCTTTCCTGGCCGGGGACCGAGGAGGGTAATTAGCCCCTGTAAGGATCCCCGACCACCGAGCTGCGAGAAACTTCAAATCCCACTGACTTCACTGGCACTTCAGGGCACTCAGCACCTTCCAAGATTAATTCCTCAGGCAGGGAGAGGTCTAGAAACATATATATTAGAGCACTTTACATCTTCAGCTGCAGTAGGGCCCTTTCTGGTGAGCTTGACAAAGGACAGATTATATATTATGCCGTGCCATAAACTTCGGCAATCTAAGAATTCAGAAAATACCCCGTTCTATTACTCTCCTTGCTTTGACATGAAATATTAAACACCGCTTACCAAAGTAACGTTATTGAACACAGATGTCCGCTATCACATTCAAATTGGTCAAGTCAATCTAGGTTTATATATTTTCTTTACTTAAGCGTTTGTATAAACCCAAGTGTGCCCTGACAGTAATGATTTCACAATATACTATATTCAATTAAAGAGACAAATATGCATTTACATTTTTACTGAACTTGTTTCACACACACACACACACAAGCTCCAGCTCCAACTTATTTTTGACATTTGGTGGAAAATAAAGGAATAGAAAGGGTGCCACCTACTGAGTCACTCAGACATTTTTGGAGGCCGAAAAATCGTGCAGACTACCAATGTGCTCGTTCCAGTTAAAAATAAACAAACGTTAAAGCTATATTTATAAGCCTGTGGGAAGATAGCCACAGATAGTGTTTTCCTTGTCAAACCACTCAGCGACTAGAGCACTTACCAGGGTGTAGGAGACCCCGGCTCCAGCTCGTATCTCAGGAGGTTTGAATCCACCTATTCCTCTGGAAAATCCAAGCGAAATGAAGCAGTCTCTGTCATCGCAGTCCATGGATATCTTTTGCAAGGAATGGATGCGGCACTCAACACATGAGAATCTAGAAGCGTTGCACCATCAACGCCAACCGTTCCTCAGGACCTACATCATTTAGCAACCTGTCACTAATTGGAAACGTATGCTGTTAAACAGCTTGCACATACAACCGTATCAAACGGGTGAGATTTAAGCAGATACATAAGTTTAAAAACCCACTGAAAAGCTGCATGAAGCCTGAAGATGGCATTTGAACATACTTAAAGGCTCGAGAATGGAGACAGGCTCTCAGTACAGCTTTTCAAACTCCAATGTCTCTTTTTCATATCGGTCAAGTCTTTAGCAGCTGTATTGAAAGTGTTATTCTAGTGCTGTGCTTTCCTCACTTGGAGAGGATAAACTATCAAAATAAACTTCAGTGTTGCCTTGGCATCAGGCAGAGAAGCTGCCATTCACAGCTCTTCTTTAGTTGCAACAGTACACAGCCTGGTCAGCCTTGATTTAGAATCATAGAATGGTTTAGGTTGGAAAGGACCTTGAAGATCATCGAGTTCCAACCCCCCTGCCGTAGGCAGGGACACCTCCCACCAGACCAGGTTGCCCAAGGCCACGTCCAGCCTGGCCTTGAACACCTTCCAGAAAGGAAGTCTACCATGCCTGTCGAGAGCTCTGTGAATACACCTTGAAGCAGGATGCTCACATCTCTGATAAATTATGAGTTTGTACCTGGTCTGAACTGAAGCAATACCTTCAGAGGGATGGGGCAAATACAAGAAATCCCTCCTGACTGGCCACCAGTGCTGCTCTTCTCCAGTCCCTTTTCCAGCCTCTGTACTGAAAAGTTAGGATGTGTCATGAATAGTTTGTTGCTTAACTTTTCCCCAAAAGATGAGATACTCACGTGGATTTTCTTTGAGAAAGTTGTAGTCATGACTGATAGAGCCACAGCTTTTTATTCTTCCTGACTGCATACAGAGCAGGGGGGAGATGCTACATGGTGTGCCCCATGTCAGGGGAATGGCAGGAAAAGCACAAGTCTGAGATTTTTTCGTCTCTAAGGAAGTGGGTCCACTTTGGGACTGGAAAAGGATAGATTAAAAATGAAGAATCGCAAGGCTGGGCACACAAATAACTCAACTACAAATAAGACTTTTAATACTACGGTAAGGAGGTTCTGGAAGAGGTTATTTTTCATTTATGGAGCACCACCTTTTCCCTAGTGCCGGTTCCCAAGCGTGTGCCCAACACACCCCATTAATCCCTCCCTGCTGAGTGCAAGCGGACCTCCACTGGGCCCTCACCAGATCTGCAGATGCAGCTTTATCTTGGTCTGTGCAGATGCAGACAGACCGGAGGGTTTCACAGGTATATCACGTGGATTTAATGTTTGCCAAAATTTCTTGTGTCGGGGACTGGTGTAGCAATAACATACTTGGGAAAATAATTGTGAAACATTAACAAGTCCTTATTGTTAACAGGTGTTTCTGGCAGAGATTCCTTCAGGGCAACTTGGACAACGCACCACAGTTGAGTTGGTAATGGCATTTTTCCCAGAGGGACCTTCAAAGTCTCCTGTGTGGTGCTTTGTATTCCTGGCAGCAGAGTCAGGAAGAAACCCCGTTTCCAACATCCTCCTTCATGCCTACTCGAAATAAAACATTCATTTATCGGCCGCAATGTTTTTCACATGGCCCAGGACTTGGCACACGCTTATCACGTGATAGCTGTAGCGCGGGGCACNGTTGGTCTTTTTTTAAAAAAAATGGAAAAAAAAAAAAAGCTAAGGAATTTATTTTTTTTTTGAGCTAGAAATCAGAAAGAAGAGAAAATTCACTGCAAATGTATTGTGACAGCATACTTAATTTTTTTTTCGGGTAAAAAAAATGGATTTAAAAGCCTGGATGCACTGCCCCCACGTCACACATCTCCGTTACCCCTCGTAGAGAGCACATCAACAAACCAGTGACACCGGACTATCAAATTAGTGTGCAAAGCTTCCCAAAGGAAGGAAATCTCCAGCTACCACCCCACAGCAGAAGGGTTTGCAACAAGGAACCAAACCAAAACAACCCCCGCCAACCCTCTTCTCAAAGGTGTAAAGATTTTTCCAGGCGCGTGACATCCACCTTAACTTTTTAAGTAATATGTCTTGGAGAGAGGATTCCCGCTGGATCAGAGGGGAGACTTTGCTACACAATAGCTGCGCTGGCAAACCATCTCCTTTCAACACATTCTTGAGTTTGTATTTTAAGTGGTTTTGCCACATTGGCAGCCAAAAATAACTATTTTCTGATCAAATTCACTAGTTCTTGTAAAAAAAAAAACCAAAAACTAACATGCTAAATATGACCGTGAAGAGTTCTAATAGCCCTTCAAGGTGCCTGTTCAAACCTCTTGCTTTTGAGAGGGTGGAGAAGGGCTCTGCGAAAGGCTCGAGCGGAGCGATGCCCTGGCCAGAGCGGCTCGTGGTGAGCGCTCCCATCCCTCCTTACCCAGGAATACGGCCCGAATTTCACATGATGCTGTTACGCTTGCTATTCTGTACTTCATACGTACCCTTAAGGTTAAAGGAATAATTAAAAGCAGCCTTCTCATGGTCCTAGGAGTGCAAGGCCAAGATCCACAAGGGCTACCACAGCCTAAACGTCGAATAGAAAAGGGAAAAAAGCAAACCGACAGGCAGGAATCATCGCCACCCCCCAAAGCCTCTGCTCGCACCGATCTTATTCTTTGCTGATAACATACAGCAAGGAATCTTACTGCCTGTCTTACAGGACACATAAATCATTTAAAACCGGATTTCTGGTTGGGAAAAAAACTCCAGCTGCGAAAAACCAGAGAATTTTCATTAAGTCACTTTGTACGTAATTTATAGCACGCTAAGACGTACAAAATAACAAAGAAATGACAGGGCAGTTTCTTACTAATGAGAACGGGAACAACAGGGCAGAATCAGTGGGAACACGGGGCATTTCCACCCCAAATACGGCTCCACTTAACAAGGCAACGTGCGCTGGGTTAACTCCGGTCCTCCCAGGCTGGAAAGCCTCCATGCCATTTTCGAAGCAGGGGACAGAGATGAGAGAACCCTTGAACTTCACAATAGGTTTCCTTCATGTTTCTGGATGAACTAAGAAGGACTTGTAGGTAGGAAGAGAACGTTGATGCAAAGTGCAGAAACTCCCACAAATTGGAAAGCTGCAAATTTTGCATTACTTTTGGTAAGAGGTCTGTGCGAGCACTTAAGGCCCCGTGAGCAGAGATGGACCGCAGGTGGTGTGGACAACCATGGTGGTCTCGGGGCAGGACCATCGCCTCGCTACGTTTGTGCTGCCTTTGCTCAGATGGGCCATGGTCTACGACCGATGCTGGTAGGTCATATTTTACCATATTAATTAGCCAAGATTTGACCTGTGAGCAGCAGCAAGCCTAACTCTTCCATCTCTTACACCAAGAAATCACAGACCTTAAAATAATTAATTAGTTTAATTATAATTAGGCCCTCGGAGTCACTAGAGGGAGACACGAGCACGTGCCTTAAGCTAAGATGTTACATCTGGACTGGAGAAAACACCCAGTAGACGATGGCATGAAGCATTTTAAACATTAAATATAATATCTATACCACATGCAGCTTCTCAAGATGTTTTGTTGTCATCAGCTTACTAAAAGATAAAGATTTATTGGGCTATTACTGAAAAGGAAGCTAGATACTGCCAAATGGCACGGACAGTTAGATGACTAGTTGCTGACATCTTTATTCATATATAAAACAACACAACTCAGTTGTATTTTTTTTTAACTACCACGCTTGAAGAAATCAACAAAGCAGTGCCTTATCATACGGAACTTCTAAGTAATTTTAAAACCATTTATGGGCTTTGGACAGTTTTTTTTTTTTACTGAGCACATACAGAATACTCTATTAGCACCATGTGAACTTTTAGTCCTGACTAAAATAAGAGATAAGCAGTGCTGGCTACAGATTGGTTTAACAGTGTCTGAAGATGCTGAGGGGACCATACCATGGAGCAGTGCTTCCCGGATCCCAGGCACAAGATCACTTTTATTCCCATGCCATGTATCTTATTGCAGGGATACGTGAACTTGTCAAGTGCTGCAAATGGCTCCTCTAAAGGTTTAAGACATAGAACAATGCCAACTCCGCACAGGTTGAGAATATTAACTCACCACGACTACTTTTTGATCAGCTCTTAATGGCAATCATTGGGACTGAAAGGTTGGTGCAGTAACTTCTACAATTTCTTTGAACAGTTTAAATGTTGTTTCTAATAAATTACTGAATAAGTTGCAGTGCTTATAGAGCGATCTTTATAACGTATGTTAAAAAGATGACAAACCAAATGAACTGAATTATTCTACTCCTTGTTGAAAACTGTACGAGCAATGAAGTAAATCACATATGACAAAGTCCTGCAGTACTACAGAGCTCAATTTAAAAGCGTTTGCTCTGAAATGTAAAAAGTCCAAGCCTGTAGAGCTGTTCTCCCAGAAGCCAGCTTGCTATATCTGCCCACTTTTTCTCTGACAGCTTGATATACTGTCCCCCTTTGTTACACATTTTGAATTCAATTTAGCATGCTACTTCCAATTAACCACCACACACTTACTGCATTATTTGGCATTAAACAGGCACATGTGTGCCTTTAGCTCCTGCCAATGTGAGAAGACAATACCCCTAAGGTGAACCGGGCTATTTGTTGGGCGAGTATTAGGCTCTGGGAAGTGTCCAAGAAGGCTGATGGAAGCCCGCAGGTGTGCGGTTTCAAACGCCTTCAAAGCGCTTCGTGCCCAAGTCTTCCAGAAATGTTACACTTCATAACCATCCTCTTCCAGCAAGATTTATGCTGTGTTTTGAATATTTCTCATACTCTGGAGACTGAGTGCCAGAAACCTCTATTTATCAGGCTCGGTCACTGGACAGGTTGCTCTGGTCAGGGTTCATATATAAACCCATTATATACAGGCCATTATTTATTCTATACAAACTACTAAAAGCAGGTGTGATTTCAGTGTGTTTGCCCTGAATGTGAATTAGTTTAACAGAGAAAAGTTTCAGCCACAACGTAAGCTTACTGCTTCAAGACTATCACTAGGGAGAAAACAAGAACAAGTTTTAATGACACGTATATATTTAAAAAAAAATCAGCGTCCTTTCACTATGATACACGTCCAACAGAAAGCACAGGACAGGTCTGAGATACAGCCCACATATTCTTTGAAAAGGGGTTACAAATTCACAAAGACATACTATTGCTATGCAAGTGCTTATTAAAAGCAACAAAAAGAAGAGAATAAACAATTTATGCTCTACAGGTCTGAGATTCTGGGGTTTACCGCTGGAAATTGCTTTACACAGTGTTGGAATTTAAAGATTTGGCCCTGCAAAAGAATTACTGGGCACAGTCACAGCTCATGCACGGAGCTGCTGCAGTCAGCCGCAGGTCATCGTCCTTCAAGAACTGGGGTCTGAGAAGGTTTCTGGCCTAACGATTAAAAAATTTACATGGGGATGGGAGGATGGAGGTTTCTTGGTCCACCAGTTCTGTCAAGGACCCTTCCTAAGCTTTTCTTTAATAAGAAGCTAAACTCTAACAGAAATGTTGTTATTTGTCACTGTTAGACCAACAGTATGAAGCCACGATGGCTCCAAATTGTGTCTGGCTCTTCTGGGAAGGATATAAAGGTATAATTTCCATGTTTGTCCCGCTGGCAACTCCTGATACTGTGATGGTTATTACTTACACAAACAGAAATCTGCAGCCAATCAAAATAATACGGTTGGCAAGAAATCTGGGCAAACTTTAATAGCTATGGCTCTTCAACATAAAAAGGATAAAAGTAGAATAATAATTTTTGGCAGGGGAAGCGGGGAATTTTTAAAATTCTGATTGTTTTCCTATGAGGATAGCGTTATAAATACTGAAGTCTAACTTAAAACATGTTGTTCTGGTTTCATGAATTCACATTGAGTAAGATTCTGCTGGACCCACTGAGTTCCACTCAACTCATTTCCACTCTTCTCAGACCGAAGTTATCTGGAATACACAACAAGGTAAGAGAGTGGGATTTGGCAGAGAAACTACATGGTCGAAGTAATTTAAATGTCCTTCTGAAAGGAGTTATCTGTGCATGCAAGTGTGTTGCAGTGGAATACACAGAGCGCTCTTTTCAAGAAAGCGTAATTAACTTCAGCCTTCTGGGAAATGGAGAGCCACGAAAGGCATTTACCAAGTGGAAGATGGACATAAATTTAAATATAAAAACCATTTTCACTGAAGTTTTCACTTTCATTTTCAACAAGCTCCAGTGCTACATTCAGGACAGTATCAGCCTGACGGTCTTTCACTGGAATCTTATGAAGCAAATAAGCAGAGTTATATTATTTTAGTAGCAATTACACTCACTTGCCACAAAATTAATCTATGGAAAACCCGATTTGCTACTTTTTCCATTAAGAAAAGCCCATGTTGTCCAATAAAGACTATTTTGTAGGCACGGGATTAGGTAAATTTGTTAATCTGAATCAAAAAATGTTAATGACATCACAAGCAAGTAAACCTCCTTAATTAACAGCTAATGATGTAAAGCTTTGGCTCTTCTAGAAAACAACATCCTATAAACATTTTCCCTGTCTTGTGAAAAAAAGTGAAAAACCTTCACAGACAGAGAACCAAGACATTCAAAACTACCCCAATCAAAATTCATTTTTTGGTATTTTTGAAATATTTAATTTTGATTCTTACCTTTATGATTGTACTTCGTTTTGGAACAAAAAGTCATACTGAGTCCCAAATCAGAATGACCTGTTTAATGGCACCGAAGTGAACTTCTTTCCCCAAGGCAATAACATAAAGAAGCTAAGAAGTATTTTGAAGGAGGAATAAATAAAAAAGACTATTGCATGTGAATGGTTTTGTATGAATTGGCATTTTCCAATTTAAAAAAAAAGTTTGCTGAAATATTTCCCAGGCAGATCTACTCGGGCCTCTAATTCATTGGCACAGGCTCAGTATCAGTCACTTAAAATATGTGTTTCACCACGTACCTAAAATTGTGACAGTCTTCAAAAATACTTAATACAAAAATCTTTTTATTTCCTTTATACTACATATTTACAATTCTATTATCAAGGTACCGTGGAACATGTAAACAAGTATACACAGGTGTACATAATATGGCTTGAGAAAGGTTTCCCCTTTGATTAGCTGCTCTAATCACATATCAGTATAGGTAGATAAGAAAAAAACCCAGTACGTTTTATAAACTGCTGTGAAACAGCAAAATGTGAGCTCTTGGGTTTTAGGCATTCGCTGCTGAGTAACTGTACCAGTCATGGGGCATCTTTCCCTCAACTGAAATGTCCGACCTACTGGAATGGGGCCAGCGGAGGGTCACCGAGGGAACTGGGGCTGATACAGTTGGGTCTGAGGGAGCACAGGGTTTGTTCTGTCTTCAGAAGAGAAGACCGAGGGGAGGTATTACTGCTGCCTTCAGCTACCCCGTGGGGGCTGTAGATGAGATGAAGCCAAACACTTCTCAGAGATGCACACTGAAAGGATGAGAAGCAGCAGACCATAGTTGAAACTTGGGAAATTCTAATCAGAAACTAGGAAAAAAAAAAAATTTGAGCATGAAATTTTCACTGGGACGGGGACTCAAAGAGGTGATGGGATCTCCAGCCTTGGAGATATTTGGACCTCAAGTGGATGAATCTCCAAGCAACCCCATTTAACTTCCAAGTTAGCTTGCATTACTGTTGTAGTTGGCTCTGCAGTAAATACATAGTTAAGATCGAAATATCTCAATTGCTTAACTTGGATCGCTCCTCTCCAGCAGTCGCTAAGATCACACCTAATTGTCTCACCCAAGATTTACCTTACCAGTTCCAGTTCAGTGAAATTGCCCCAGATTCACATAATTGTAGGATCAGACCCAGGCCATCACATCTCCAGAAGAACACATAAAATGTCAGAGCTGACAGTAAAGCCCTGCTGAGAGCCGCACACTTCTGACTAGTTTTGGGACAACAACAATTTTGTCACATTTACATCAAGTAAACTTTCTAGTGACATTCATAGAGCTCTAAAGAAGAAATGAGAAGGGGCCGCATCAGCTCCTGTCATTTTCTGGCTGAAAGCACTGTCGCTTAATTAATTTTGACACATTCAAAAATATCTTTACTGTGTTTAGGATGATTTTCAATACCTATGAAGTTATGAACAACAATAAGACTTCCATGAAGCTTGAAAAATACCTATGAAACCTGTATTGCTTCCAACAGATCACAGTTTGGATTAAACTCCCAGGTGAGCAAGCGTTGCGCGTGCAGTTACCNAGATCACAGTTTGGATTAAACTCCCAGGTGTTAATGACTGCAGATGTGTTTAAGACCTGAGGTGACCCATGGAACCATGGGGTAAAACTGTTCCTTCACCTACTCATTATCCAACCACCGCAACAAGCATCATCTTTAAAAATCAAAAGTTAGCATCGGTTATTGTCACTTTGTCTACTTTAAGACAAAAATCTTCTTGTGCAGGGTTGCAGTTTGTTATGGTGTGTGAATGGTAGCATGAACACAAGACCTGGAACTGCCTGTACTACCATGTCCACCGAACCCATGGTCCCGATGCCCTTTAGTAAGTGCACTTTTGATACAGTCAGACTCAAGAGGTTACTACACACCTTTTGTAACTCCTAACCTAAAGAGAGGTATAAAAAGGCACTCTCGAAATCTTTTAGTCTGGTTAATTCAGAATATTAAAATACAGAACAGTATTTCTTTATAATTACTTAGTCCTACACTAAAGAACAACCTGTCTAAACAGACAAAATAGCACCAAAATGTCTTTGTTCTATTAAGTGACCAACAGCAGCTATTGAATGGTGTCAGGACTTTTTAAAGCTGACTTAATCAACTATTGTGTAGTAAAGGCACATTATAATCCCTTATATAAAGAACACAGAGATTATCTTTAAGCATCTATAGTTTCTCACTGTCTGCTTTCTCCATGCAAGATAAAACTCTTTTCTGCCTTAGAAGGTGCTGTTTCATGAGAACTGCTGCACAGTTTGACTTGACAAACCACTGAGAAACTCAACTGGCCAGATGGGAGAACGCAGAAAGGCAGAAGAGTCTGACAGTCAACATCCTGCTCTTTGGAAGACACTCAGACGTAGCAAGACACAGATGGAGACCTTCCAATCAGTCAATCCACACTAGAGATGTGGCACGTATTCTTAAATTAATTAACAACTTATTGAGGACTGCGGTGGATTCTTCTTCAGTTGCAAGTTTAAAATTAGATTGGATGCTTTTCTCGAACACATGATGTTATTCAAAGAGGAATTAATTTGGTGAATCCCACTAGTTTCTGTGCAATGTGATTTTTGCAGTGGATCCATATTGGCTTCATAATCCATGAAACACTCCTTAACCTTCACGCTGGTTTTCAAGTGGGTTTAGAAAGTCACTTATACGTGGTATGGCTCACTGCAAGTTGATATGTTACATACTGCTTATCCTGATACCCTTTGGAGCTGCTCTTACTAAAAGCATGTCCAAGCTTTCAAACAATGGATTATATTATATATCAGAAAGAATGTCCAGAGCAGATTAATGGAGGCGTAAGAGGCTAGGAATAAATACATGAAACAGATTCAACTTTTTAAAAGGATCCAGCTACTAAATGGCCTCTGTAGTCTTCCATAAGAAGTGTGAATACTTCAGTACAATTCAAGCTGAATTGAATAGCTGTTTTCATATCCAAATTCAAATACCGTCTGTGCATATAAAACAGTTCATTTATTAGTCCAAATGTTACTGTTGTAGAGCTCTTGGAAAAATATTCCCTCTTTCTTGGGTTTGTTCTTCATAAAAAGGAAGTTTTGGAGGGCCACCTAGAGAATTAAGTAGAAACACAGTTTCAGGTCTATATAACATAATACTGAAATATTGTATAGATTATACAATTTACACTTAAATAATTCAATAAATGGTACTCTTCAAAAGAAGGTAGAGGACTGAGTTACATTGGCCTCCTCACAGAAGCAGAGAGCAGGCAAAACAATAAAACATCTCTCAAATGAAAGGTTCCCAAAGTGTTTCCTAAACTAAATGAAGAATGGTGTGGTATCACCATCACGCCAGTTGTGATTAGACTACAGGTGGGAGGAAATTTTCACTCAGTACTCTATCTCATGAAGAAGAGAAATTATCTAAATGAAAAAAAAAATACAACAAACCCCCAAACCCTTTTGTGACAGGCTTTAGCACACTCAGAAATCAATGCAAATCTGTTTTCCAATGTTTTATCTACTTCTCTGGCTTACCACATCTCACCATGCTCTTCAAAACCTGACACCTCTACAAAAAGTAAGCGAATGCGTTGGCATGCACAGCAAATAAACCTCCTTATTCATCTTACAGAAGCTGTGGATATCAACTATTTCAGGGCAAGATTTCATACTGGCAGGCACAGAAGAGTGTATAGCTCTCTGGCACAGCTGTGCTGGAGGCAACCTCAGGAATCCATGAGCAGGTTGTGCAAGATCTCCACTTCGCAGCCTGCTCTGAGGGGAAACCACCACATTGAGTCAGTTCAGCTTGGCCAAGACCTCACAACCACCTGGAACGACTCCTGGCATTTGCAGTGTCTGCTGGCATTTGCACCACCCGGCGCCTGGACCCTTAGGAGGACAGCACACACCAGCACAACCCTTCCAAGCAAAGCTGCTGCTACCACAGGCTCTGGGTTTTTCACCAAGATGGAAATGCAGAATGGCCTCTGCCTCA
Source organism: Anarhynchus alexandrinus (assembly GCA_008711295.1). Taxonomy (NCBI): domain Eukaryota; kingdom Metazoa; phylum Chordata; class Aves; order Charadriiformes; family Charadriidae; genus Anarhynchus; species Anarhynchus alexandrinus. Next base: position 869,421 of record VUYV01000207.1, on the reverse strand, counting down.
CACAGCCTGACACAGAAACTGTGGTGGCTCCTGCTGAGCACCATGTTTGCGTGGGGGGTTGATAGTCCTGTCCAAACGGTCTACCGACCACCACCAACGCATGATTTCTTCTACTAAGAAAGGCTGCACATCTCCAGCTTATGTTACCTTCTTTGCAGGTTGGCCCCATCCACGTGGCTGGGCACACGCAGTTCCCGTTGTACGGATTGCACTGGGATTTACTGGCACACTGGCATCGTAGGGAGCAGTCGGGGCCGTACTGGTCCGACCTGCATTCTGGAAGGACAGAAGTGTTTGGAAGAGGGTGAATGCTCCCTAGTAGTCTCCCTGTTCTCCGGGATCAGGAAGCTACGTAGACACCTACATCTGTTAACATTAAAACATGACATTTTGGAAAGCCTTGCAGTCTTCAAATTTCGTCTGCCACATGGTCTGCCCAAACCGTAGCCCAGCTGTCCTAAAGAAGTTCCCAGAATGGAAATCATTACTGGTGTCAAAACAGGGGTTGACAGCCCAACAGCAAAGATCTTGGGATCTGCTCAGGAAAGTTACTGTCAGCATCCTGGATCCACACTATCTCCCGCACGTCTCCGCTGCACGGCCGGGCTGTCGGCGTGCGCCAGCAAAGAGCTTTCACTCAAAGAATGTGAAATTGAAAATTAATCCATTCTATATATGCTCTTATGTCTTACTCCGACTGCACAACTCTGCTGCCTCCTGGCAAATTAAACCCTCAAAATGTCTCGCCCCCAAACACAAATACATTTCATACCTAGGCTGATAAATCCTCATTGCAATTTTTTTTTATGCAGTCAGAGTAGAGGCATGAAGGAAGTTAGCAGCAGGTCACAAGGCAGGGTGCTAAATACGCCGTAAACAATAGCCCTCTCTCCCTCGCCTCGCTAGAAAGGACTGTAAATAACGAAGGCGCTCTCTTCCCCACACGGGCACCATTAGGTAAATAGAAGTGCCGCTGAGCCTCACATCAGCTGCGGCCCCAACACGTGGGAGAACTCTCCCCGTGCGCTCAGAGCTGGGCCTTTTCAATTAGGAAACGTTATGAGAAAAGGTCTCCCCGAACACCTCTGGACCTGATTTTAATTTATGTAATACCACATTTTCATGTTAATAACAATGTGTATTTAAGACATCTGTTTGAAAGTCTGCAATGTTAATTTACTACAGAAAAAGAGCGCCCATAAAAGTCTGCTATATTCTCTCTCTTTTTTTTTTTTTTAATTAACATTTTGCCTGTTTAATGGGTGCTTTACCAGAGTTCAAATTAAAATCAGGCCTTTTATCTTTATGGCCGCTGCACAGTCACAGCTGCTCACAGTTATATCGCAGATGAACTGAGCCTAATTGAAAATAAAAATGCAAATAAAACCTACCCCATAACAGCTTTCCACGGATGGGGGCTACCCTAGCTGATTTAAGAAAAACAAAAATGACTCCTAGAGTTTGCAAGAGGCAAAACCTCAGTTCACATTTTTGGTGCTGAGCTTCCCCCTCGCGTTCCACTTCTGCCTAAAATTTTGCTGGAGAGGCCCCTGGCTGCCCAGCGCCGTGCTGGCTGTGGGCTGGCCGATGTCCCCCATCGGACCAGTGCCTGCGGACCGGGTGGCTTTGGCTTCTGACCACGGGACAGTGCGGAGAGGGAAGCAAATCATCTTCCATTTTTGTTTTGCAGGTTGCACTAGCACTTAAGTTCCCAGGAATTACTTTGCATTAATAACAAGCTGTTTAAAGCCGTTTCCTGCCCTATCCTTGAACAAAAGGAGAAATAATATTCCCCCACTGTGATTCAGGGGCTCGGGAGGATTATGGCTCCTGGTGTGAACCTCCAGTATCAGCATACGGACTTTCACTCCTTTTATCTGGTTTGCCACAGCGTCAGGATCACAAATCTCTTCTTACACTTCTTTAAACCACTGCAATTCCTTTTGCTCCAGCGATTACCCTAAGTTTACTCCATCATAACTGTGATCAGAGTCTGGCTCAAGAATCTCACCTGCCCTTGCTGCCTCCCCACCCTGCACCATCTCATCAGGGTACAGTGTAGGGACTGGTTTTCCCTACAGGAGAACTTTATCACCTATTTTTATACCCTTGTTACAAAATAATTCTGTCGTCGTGGGCCAACCGTTTCCCAAACAGACAGGCACAAGTGCCTGTGCTGCAAACGAGGGAATTTTATTTGGATTAAATGTTCCTGGACTACTGCTGAACCCCAGAGGCAGGCGTAGCTGCTGCAGCTCCACTACCCTCATCCGCAGGGATTCCTCCCTGCTTCCTGGGGAAGCAAACATGGAGCTGGACATACTTTTGCATTGGGCTGAAAAAGGTGACAAATGTCAACGTGAGAAAACACGTGGCAATCAGAACCCTTCAGGCCCATTTGCACCCTCTGGAGTCTTCCCAGCCATGTCTTCAAAACTGTGGGCTTCTTGGTACGTTCTTCACCAGCACACATTTCTCCAAAACTCAAGGCAAATGACATTTTACAGCTGACCCATAGTTTTCCTATCAGTGTATCAACTCAAATATTGATTAAATCAAGAGGTACAGCCTGTTGATAAAGCTGTTGATAACACACAAGAGTAATTTGCTACCAACAATGTGTTCTTGAGTACCGGCAAATGTCCTTTCACAGTTACGCTCAGACCAACAGGTCATATTGGTTTAACTATATACAGCCCAGCCCTTAGGAAATATTACCCTTACCAATGTCACATTTGTCTCCAGTCTTCCCAGGTGGGCAAAGGCACTTCCCAGTCTCTGGATCACAAGGAGCATCTCCGCAGTCGCACCGACGCTGGCACCTCTCTCCAAACCAGCCCCCGTCGCAGCCTGACGGCAAGAGCGCTTTTTTAGATGCACATTCGAATGGCAAAGGCGTACGTTAAGCCAGAGGAGTTTTTCCAGGATGCCTCAGAGGAAAGCTCATAAACTCTCCGCTGAAGCTAGTGTAAATGCCAAGTTTAATGAAGACTTGAACATAGCGGAATAGGCATAATATTTATATGAACTCTCCTTATGTTGGGTTTGTCTGATCTAATCTATCAAAGGTATCTGTAAATCTGTCCTAGAAATGTAACTGGCACTTATTTTCATTTTTAATTAGAACTCGCTAGAAGACCATTCCGTAACACTCAACAGGTCTGACATGCACCTATTTAATAATCTTATTTGGAGTTTTAGAAGAAAATTTAGAATCAGTAAAAGGGACTTATTTTTAATAAACGACATGTTGAACTCATTGCTGCAAAACATCACAGAGACCAGGACTTCCACCGTATTAATCAGAACCAGATTAGTTAATTTATAAGGAATGAGAACGCCCAGCTATATAACAGGTAAACAATCCCAAATCTAGTGTTTCAGGACATTCAAAAAGCTCAAAATATAGAAGAAGTTGCTCTCAACAAACAAATATTTGAGTAATGACAGGGGGCTTTTTGAGTTTTATTTTGGTTTTGTTTGTTCATTTGTTTTTTTCTTGTACATCAGAGGGGTACAAGTACCTTTCTCGCAGTAGACACCTTGATAACCCAAAGGACAAAGGCACTGTCCTGTCACTGCATCACAGCTCGCTCCGTTTTTACAGGCACATGCATGAAGACAGCTTAGCCCATAAAATCCAAGGGGGCATTCTGAAAAATGAAAGTATCAAGTGAGGACAGTCTATGAAGAAAAACATACATCCCTTTAAAATCCTCGGTATTCTCAGCTACGTTCCCTGAGAGCCAACAAAAATGATTAACTCCAATAACGCCACGTGCTTTTAAACTTGCACCACCCCAGCAGAGTTACTCAGATCTGGAAGCAGCTGGGTGATCTGGGACACCCCAAAAATTGTAACTGAACTGGCAAAGTGTTTACGTGACTACTGCGAAGCCCCCCCCATCCCGTTACTGTTGGGAACCAGAGCGCCCGGGCTGCCTCCACTTACTGTGCTCACAGGAGTGGCCGTAGTAACCCGCGGGGCACTGGCAGCAGCCCGTGAACCTGTCGCAGGTGCCGTTGTGCTGGCACGGGCAGTCCAAGCCACAGCCAGACCCGTACTTCCCCGGGAGACATTCTGCTGGCAGGACACGGACAGAAAAACAGACAAACAAACAACAAAAATAATCACTGACCACACAGAGAAAAGCTCTTCTGTGATAACTTGTATAGAGGAGATATGACACCCGTACAGTAACTTGCAGAGCCAAGGAGAACATTTGTTATGAAGACACAGCACTTCTGCACAACTAAGATGTATGTACATACCTTCACGAGAAACCTTTTATATTCTATAGATGGTCAAACAGAAATTTCCTTGTACTTTTTATAGTCTACCTTTTTAAAGTTGTTTCTTTGTATAGTCAATGTTGAACTCGTACCATGTGTTGTAAAGCCACACAGTAAATGGTATAAATTGTATCCTCTTTTTTTTTTTTCTAAATCTACAGCAATATTTTCTTTCAGACACTTAGAAAGTGTGAAAGAAAACACATCGCTTTTCCTCCTCTGTGTTATCATTGGAGTTCACACTATTCCGATTCCTAATAAAACCGGGAGGATCTTTTTCACACATAGCAACAGACTTTCCATGTATAATGAGATATCTGCTTTTACCGAACTAAACACATCTCAAATTACTGAAAGCCAAGTCATGCGCAAGTGACTATACCAATATAATTAACTTAGGCATCATTTCTGCATAAGTTAACTTCTCACGGCTGTGCTAATTTGATTCTGGGCAGACCAACTTAAATGAGCGTGGCCGTCCAAATCATCAGATTCGTAACTCTGCGAAGGTCAGACAAGATCTTTCAAGAACATCATATCTAATCACTAGAAGAAGGATGCCTGATTAGCTGTCTTTGATTTCGAGTCAAAACACACTCAAAACCACGCTGCTGTGGAAATCAAGACTCAAATTGCCGATAACTTGGCTGTCTCTGTCAAAAGATAAACAGTGAAGCTCTTCCTAGTGATGTAACACACAATCCTTTATGCGATGTGTGCGTGTCTGTCCCCCACGCTTGACACCAGAGATGTTTTATCTAAGCACATCTATAAGATACACCCACTCCACGTGGTGACACCTCCATCACCCTACTGGGGCTTTGCAACCCAAATGCAGCCTATGGATGGTTCCAGAGATCTCAAGAACAAATAGAGATGAATACAGGTGGCCTACGGGACGTGAAGTTAGCCAGTTATTGATAAACTGCACTTTTTTAGGGAGGGTATTTTAGTGCCTGCGCACACTGGTGTTCACATTGTGAGTGGCTCCATGGAGTTAGCACCTTTCCTTTTCTCCCTGTTCCTCTTCTGCACACACACATACATGAAGTGGGTCTCTGAGTCTTCTCAGGTGCAAAGTGGAACAATTGCATAGAATTCTGCTAAAAACTATCACTTCTATATGATGCTTTTATATAGGGACACTCCCCTATAAAGACCAGTTCTTGGTAAAGATACGTATGGAGTTTGAGGTGGATATTCTACAGATGTCAGGGACAAAAAGGCTGTAAATGAGGGCTCAAGAATGTGTTGGGAAGGTTGTACTGTGGCAGTTATGATGTAACGATGACATTGTCTTGAACGTCAACTCAGAACTAACTATTTATTTGACATCATATCAGTAAACTCACGGTTTCCCTAACTTTCATGTTCGTAACTATACTATCTCTTGTCTGGAGAGAGAAATGGGAACTCAGAAATGCAGAATGACTTTTGGGACATGGACAGAAAGGGGTGGAAAAACTCTGCTCTGGGCTGGCAGGAGGGTTTCTGGAGTGAAAACTGAGCTTATTCTGCTTAAGCGTGGTTTGTCTTGTGTATGGGAGAGCTGTCATGGAGCAATAAGGGTGAGATAACAAGACAGTCTCAATTGCTTTGGACAGATGTCAGGACTGTACGAACAGGGAAGTCAATACATGGGAAGATCAACTGCAGTCCGGTGTCAAAGGGAAGAGAATAACGAGAGAGAACATGACAAGAGAGGAGGGCGATGCTGGCTTCTGCTGACTGCGGAGGAGCCCGTGAAAGAAGATACAAAACAATGTTCCCATGAACAAAAGAACACAAAAGTTGGAAAGGAGAAGAAATCAGAGTCTGTGCAAAGGAATTTATGAGAGTTAGAGCAGGATTCACGAGGAAACTGCCTCTGAAAAAAGACCTAAGACTCTAACTAGGGGCAGTTCTGTGTGAGAGAAGCTACAGAGATGAATGCAGCTGGGAGGGAGTCTGCTTAAGCAAAAACTGTCCCCTTTTGTGGGTCTGTAGACACTGCAAAGCCCTGCTTGAATGTACACATCCACTGTCATCAAAGCAGAAAATTACCTTTCTCACAGGATCTTCCTGTCCAGCCGAGCCCACAAGTGCAGTTGCCATCCACGTGGTCACAGATACCACCGTTCTGACAGGTACATGTCAGCTGGCAGTTGGGGCCATATTGTCCCTGGGGACACACTACAGAGAATTAACAAAGTTGGAAAAAAAAAAATAAACTAACATCCCCCAAAAGAATGAAGGTGACAGGGAATAAATACAAACACGTGCTCCCCACAGAGCATCCCAAGTGCCTGGTGTCTCCCAAGGGCTGTGGGACACTCTACTCGGTGCTTATTAGCAGTTTCATCCAAACAGTCCCTGTTTCACCCTATCTCCTCGCTAGGTTTCACTCCACATTTGCTCATCCTGCCCTCCTCCCTTTGTCCCATCTCTCAACTGCTCCTCTTCAGCAAATCCTCTCCCTTCACTTTTTCAGCTCAAGCGATTTGCTCCTAAATTTAGTCCCATCCATCCGCAGCGCCCTCACGCTGCTCGTGTTGTGTTGTCACAAACCACCCTTTCCCCCATCTTTACGTTGTGTTTGGACCGCAGCCTCTGAGAGCAGTCACTTCAGCTTTGAGGAGTGCAACGGTACCAGGTGTGGTGGAGCGAAGCAGTGAGATGTGGGCAGGAGGCGGGGGTAGGACAAAGGCAGGGTGATGGAGCGGAGAGGGACAGAGGCCGAGTACACAGCAAACTGCAACGTTATCAAGCAAAGGCATTGGGAAACACAGCTATAAACAATGTTTGGCGCTGAGTTTTATTTGCCGGTAGTATGTACCCAACTGACGAGATGACCTTGGGTCCCGCTTTGTTACCTTGCTGACAGCTGGGTCCCATTTGGCCGGGAGGACAGGTACACTTGCCAGTCCGTGGGTCACACTGACCTTTACCGCATGCACAGAACAGGGTGCAGTCCTTGCCGTATCGGTGCTCAGGGCAAGCTGAAGGAAACACAGCCTTTTGTTAAACACCCCGGGTATCCGCCGCCAGTTTGCATTTTAACATAGGCAGGATGCTACAGGTAGAGGTGGCTTTGGTTTTATTTCGGCTAATGCGCTTCAAAACAACAACTATGAAACCAAAACCCATCCAAAGACATGACTGCTTCCTCCTCTGAAACTTTACTTGAGGTTATAAATATAAAACGCTGGTTTACATGGAACATTTACTAGGTTTCCTACCAAAAGGCTGAGCGTACAACTGAAACATCAGCTGCTCATCCTTCCAGCTAAAGACGTCTTTCCTTCCTTTATATCGATGCTGTCCAACGCTGAAGAGCAAAGCTATAGGCTACTAAACATTAAAGCACTGCCTTTCTGTGAATAAGCTGAGGAGAACTTCCCAGAGATCATAGCTTTGGAAATAGCACAGCAATTCAGCCACACAATTTAGCTCTGAAATAGAGAAGTAAGAGTAGGGTTGCCATGGAGTCTTTACCAGTTTTGCCATGACAAAACTTGACCTTTTTCCCATTTATTGTAACTAATGGCGCCATAGCGTGAAGCAAAATATTGAGATAATTTCTCAACCTAGAAATTTTGGACAGGAAGAAGGAACTTGAGCAATTCATGCTGAGCTGGCTCTAGAAATAAATTTGGGCAAGCAGGTTGTAATCCTGGGACGAGCGTCCTTGCTTCTACGCACGCAGAAGAGAGGGAAAATATTTTGCAGGAGATTTTTTACAAAGCTGGAATCCTGATTTACAATTCAAGGAGGAGGTAGCTGGGATCTGTCTGTTTTTCTACAGACAAGCTCTTATGCAGATTATTCTCTCTGCCGTTTTTTGAAAGAAGCAGAAGATGAACGTTGGCTTACTTTTACTGCAGTCGGCTCCAATGAAACCAGGCGCGCAATCACAACTTCCCGACACAGGGTCGCAATGGCCTCCATTCATGCATTTACAGGGGTTTTGGCAGTTGGAACCGTAAGTACCTTTTGGACACCCTGTTATAAAAGAACGAAAGAGCGATTAGGCTATGTTACCACTGGGCCCACTGCAGTTCATGTCATAAGTGTTTTGTTGCTTTCAACCAAAATTAGAATTTCATTTCCTAACTATTCACTTCCAGTGGGCCAGGAGTAGGCATGGACAAGCAGATGGTTGCCTTGGGCAGCAAAGCAGCGCTGACTTGCAATGTCAAACCCCTGGAGAGCCGGACCCACTGCTGCTGCCGAGCTTGGTCTGACTGCTCCTGGCTCTGCCTGCTCCTTCTACTCCTCATACACAACGGTGGCAAGAAAAGCAAGCCCAGTTCTTCAGAGCTTTTCCTCATGGATTTTTGTTCCAACCCAACATGTTCCCCCTTTGCCTCCTGTGGCAGAGATGGGGCCCTGGTTGCTCTTCCTTTGGGCAGCAACAGCCTGGTTTGCCCGTGATGGTGAGAAGCCATAAGCCATCTCTACCTCTTTTAGTGGTCATTTTAGCTGACCAGTTATAGATACTGGGGCAGGTCTCATCTTTTAAAAAAGTTTAAGTTGGAGAAAGTTTCTTTCCTCTATGACCTACTCTTACTCCAAACTGGAGTTGGCATTGCTCTGGCACATCTGGTGGGCTGCAGATGGAAGACTATGAAAATGTGGACATGACAATAACAGGCAATTTCAGAAGACACCTTCTCAGAAGACAGATACAGGAGAGATATGCTTTAAATGCAAAGCCAGAAAATTCTCGAAAGAAAGAAAGAAAAAAAAAGCAGCTGTATTTTGTAATAACCAGAAAAAATGTCAGTCCTGGATGGATTGCTGAGCCAGTGTTACATGGCTACGAGCTGTCCATGAAGAGGTTTTCCAGGTGGTAGCGAGTATTTCTGGTTTCTTTTTGGACAGCTAGTGTTGAAGAAGCACTGAATACGAGATCGGGAAGACATGAACGCATCTGCCATGCTTAACTCATGTCTTTGAGATACTCTTTAGAGTGATGGAGGCTGGAACCAAGGAGAAGACCTGAGCAGAGCTGCTAGGCTCATGTCTCCGTCTGTCAGCGTTGCCTCCAGCGTGCCACCACTGAACTCTAGAGATGCAGGTTATTGTCCCAATTTTCCAGCGTGCTGGAAGGGGGAGAAGCTGGTGCTTTTACAGCAACGTCATCATCATTCAACAGTTACAGCAGTGCTACTACCTCTACCTGTCATTACTTTGCTCCTTCCTTCCTTCTCCTCCCCTGGCAAAAGGAGAGCCTACAGCTACTTTGGAAATCTGGTTGGATACACATTTGCACACGTCTCCAAGCAACAGATCTCTTAAAATCTGTGCATAAATAACTTTATACATTTGCTCTCTTTTCTGAAGGCATGAAAGCATGGTCTGAGCGGCTGGAGAAATCTCTGGATTTTTTGAACTATTCAATAGGGAGGGAGAGCTTATGCTGAAGCTTTTAAGGGACGCCTTTTAAAATACAACTGAAAATTGGCTTCTGCTCAAATCAGGATAGCAGATCATCAGGACTAAACAGATACACACTTTTATAACGTGCAGATACTCTCCCCAGCCCTTCTCAACCATGGCTTCTTCTCAATGAGTACTTCGTCATCAGTGCTTCCATCTGTCAGTACAGAAAATCTGTTTCATGTGCAAACCCTGGCATCGAGGAGCGAGCCCTGCAACATCTATTTCATTTCCACAAAGACACAAAGTTAAGGACACACCCAGATTCTTTGATTTAATTGGACTCTAAGTGAGTTTCTCTTTCCCTCCTCCCTTTCCTTTTGGTCATCATTTGGCTTTTTTTTTTTTAATTCTGTTTCCCACACTCCCAAACATGTTGCTTCTCAGCTTCTCCCTGGCAAAGCTTTCAGGGTCGTTCCTCAGCTCAAGACTAGCAAGGGCTGCTCCATTACTGAAAGAGATGCAGTAATTTCCCCCTTACCAATCTATTTACCCTTGCCGCATTTTATTTATTTCGGTTCAACAGGGAGCAGCACAAGCAGGGCAAACGCATCAGCTGCCACGTTCACGTGATTATTAACAAGGCCATCTCATCTGTTACTACTTTGCAGAAGAACTTCTACGCAGACAGCTAGCGCAATTTACAGAGTGTCCTGCCACTTAAGTAGGCTCTCCCTTTATAACGAGGGTTAGCCTCAAGCCACCAGTTATCTCATAAAGACATTTTCTAATTTAACAATTTCCCGTGCATCTGACTTATGTTTTTCTGAGAACGGCGGGAGCAGCAGCCAGATTTCTAACTCATTTCCTGATTTTTTTCCTTCTGGTTTGGGTGGGTTTGCCGTGACCAAGAGCTCCTAAATCTTTTCTTACCAACTGCATACACTAGGGCTTTTCTTACCAATATTATTAATTGTGTCGTCAAAAAAAACCCACTTTTGAAGCATCCTGTTACCTACAGCTTGAAGGTGAAGCTGGTGAGGTCTTTCTGGCTCAGCATTCACCCAGGCCAGTAAATGTCACAGAGATGTAGCATCGGGTTCTTTTTATCCATTACACCACCACTTACTGCTTTTTATTCATAACTTCACTCAAGTAGATCTGCCTGTCCACCAAGTTATGGACAACTGATGGGAACCTTATTGCTAGTTTGTCTGCTTCCTCCGGATCCTGCCAAGAGACTGTTTCAGCTCTTCACTCCAAAATTTGAGAACATGAAAGCCTCGTTGCTCTTGGCTCCTGGAAATCTAACTTCCCAGCCAACTACACCTTTTATAGATACTTTCTTGAACCTTTTTTCACAGTACTATAAATACAGCAATGGTTGCCAGAAACCATTTCCAGCAGCATCCAACCACATGTTGACTGGACTGAAGCCCATTTCACATCTTTAGGAGCGGCTCCCTATGCTGTTTTTAATATTATATCGAAAGCTTCTTCATCCTGGAGCAGCCCCGGTTCTCTCTGTAGTGAGGACGGTGGGAACAAGGACTATTTCCACCAAAGTCACCCTAACTGTCCCTGGTTATCAGACATTATCATCGGACAACAGTTATCCAACATTCCATTATCTCTCCAGTAAACATTTAACAAAACTATACTTATAAAGTGACAATTTGCCGTGCAAGAGACTGTGCAGTTTTGGAATCTAAGAGAACACAACGCCATGAAGGCTCATGTCTCATACGCTATAGGTTTAATCCTAACCACACGGGAGCCCATGGCAAAATCCCCTCTGAATGCAAGGGAACAGATTTCATTTTGTAATTTCTTTTATGTCAGAGCATCAGTGCAATTATTAATGTTTCAAATTTTAAATTCTGAAGTAAAATCGTAAGTATCTAAGCAAGCTTGAGGACATTTACGATAATCTACAGAGATTTAGTACTATATGCACAGGTAATGACGACTGAAAGATTGCTACATAAAAGTAATAGGCTAACCATGATTAAGTCTTTTAAAATGATACTGTTAAATAGTTGATCTCCACTACTGCTCTACTATAATATTTATTATAATGTAATGTATAATGGATGTGGATGGCTCTAGCCTAGATTTTGAAGGCCGGATTTCGATCTCACTTACAGCGAGAACTGATGTACAAAGGAGGATAGAATCAATCCTCACATCTAAATTTATACTTTAAAGAATAACTTGTGATGACATGATGGTAATATAAATGCCCATCTCCAAAACGAGCCTCAGTCCTATTTCCACTTGAGGAATAAAGCACAGGTTTAACCCTTGCTAGAGCTGCACACATCGCAGCTGGCATTTGTGTCCAAACTGTCACCCAAAAAAGCCAGCAAACCAAACAGAGCCGTGCTCGATTCCTAGGAAAGGAAAAAAAAAGGAAAAAAAGTTTGCCAAAGAGAAAGTGCTTTTTTTTTTTTAAAAAAAGAGAGACTATTACAAGCCATGGAGTAAAAACCAAATTAAAGTTGTAAATAAAAAGGTAATTAACTGTCTCCTTTTTTGGATGCGATGGTATATGTTTCTTATCAGTTGTCACATTCCACCAGGAACAACTTTACAGATGTCCTAAAATACCGGCATGAGGCATGGGGATCTGGGAATATTTTTTATGATGGAGCGTTCAGCCAATTGGCATTTTGTCCTCCACACTAGTCACTATTTTTCAATCCAGAGTAACAATTTGTTTAATTTGATTGTTCCTCAGAAGGCCCTACAACTTAAGTGACTTTATGAATCACTTCGATTTATTGCCAATTGCAGCTTGTTGTTTTCTAATAACCATTCGTTCTCACTTGAGCAGGCAGAGATTTCGGGAAGTATTTTGGCCCAGGTCTTTGGACATGAAAGAGCTACTCAACATCCAGGTGCAGCTGAAGACAAGAGGTGTAAAGGCAGAGAATGATATTGATATTCTTCAGCGTGGCATGAAGTTGTAAAGAATTTAGCTAGTAAAGAAGTGGGGCTTTTTTACATTAATTTTTTAGAAAAATATATATATATTTGTTAAATTAAACCCTTGCAATGATACCGGTATTTTTATTATTGTAAATGAACCCAACCCACGCTTACTTTATCTCAGTCAACACTGAAAGCAGTGACACAGGTGACCCCAGGAGGGCCAGCACTTGCTTCTGCGTAGCGGGGTCCTCGCTCAGAAAGCGGGCAGCCCCCGAAGATACTCACGGAGGGTGCAGCGGGCCCCGTAGTACCCCGGGCGGCACGCACAGTCGCCGGTCACCGGGTGACATTCCTCGTTCTCGGCAGAGCACTGACACACTCCGTTACAGTCCTTACCATACGTGCCCGGTGGACAAGCTCGGGGAAGAGGAAATGTAAACCAATAAATTAAATTTGTCTTGGTAAATATAGCACTCAAACAAAGAGTGAGCCCGAATTTATTAAATAAAATCCCTGCCTACAGAATGACGCTCTCCTCTGGGACTTTGGATTTATTACATTTACTTGGGGGTTACTTCACGGCTTCATTTTGTTTCGTTCAGTCAATTTGTGCCCAACTGTCAAGGGCCAGATACAATTTTCTCGTCACTAGAAAAAATCATAGGGAAATGTCAGGTAAAATTGACTAAAATAACAGTATAATTCACAAGGGACCAGGCGCGTGGATAAAGACATTCTACCTTTTGCAGGGAGTTTAAACTTGCAAAGCTGCGGTAGCACCAACACCTTTAGAGGTTTCATTTTGCCTGCTGACGGCCACGTTGCCTACAGGTTTTGGACTTTCCACGCCTAATTCTTACATTTCACTTCCATTAAGCTGCCCTGGTTGTGGGTCAGGATTTAGAGTCCTTTAGAGGAGGATATGAGACACCAATGTCATTTTTTTTTTTAATTCTTTTTTGCTGTTGGTTTTCTTTTTGCTAAAGTGGTGCTCAGGCAGAACCTTGTAAGGAAGAACATAGTCAGAATTAGGCAGGTGGAGTCACAGAACGAGCCTGTTCTCAAAGACAGCTCCGGAGGGCCAAACTCAACACCGAAGAAAAAACAGATAATGACATTTCCATGAGCTCTGACAGCAGGAATATACGGTCATCCACAGGGACAACGCCAACAGAAAGCAGAGCTGCTGCTTTAACCAGGGCACAGTGATGGCCGTGGGCAGGAGCCAGGCTCTGCTGGCACCTCCTCGGTCTATTTTGATCCAGGTTCAGTCCCTGGCTGCTCCCTGCCAGCCTGAGAGCTGCAAACCTAAAGAGGGCAAACCCCGCCAGCCCAAACCACACCAGGCACAGAGGTCAGAACCGGCCAAACTGTTTGGGTGAGGGACACACAGCCCTTGTCCATCTTCACTGCTGTGAGGGTGTTGCCTCCTCCCTCCTCGGGCATTATATCATTGGGTTTTTATCATAGAACCATAGAATGGTTAGAGTTGGAAGGGACCTTGAAGATCATCCAGTTCCACCCCCCCTGCCATGGGCAGGGACACCTCCCACCAGCCCAGGTTGCTCCAAGCCCCGTCCAACCTGGCCTTGAACACCTCCAGGGATGGGGCAGCCACAGCTTCTCTGGGCAACCTGCGCCGGTGTCTCACCACCAACAGAATTTCACCACTAAATAATTTCTTCCTAATATCTAATCTAAATCTCCCCTCTTTCAGCTTAAAACCGTTCCCATTTGTCCTATGGCTACACTCCCTGATAAAGACTCCCTCCCCATCTTTCCTGTAGGCCCCCGTTAGGTACTGGAAGGCCGCTATAAGGTGTCCCGGAGAAAATTTCTTTTATTTAAGAAATTATTTTCTTAATTAATTTACGAGGGAAATATTTGCATTCTTATAACAAACTTACTTTTCTCACAGCCGTAGCCGGTGAATCCCGGAGGACAGCCGCACTCGCCCGTCAGATGATGGCAGGGGGTACCCGTGGGACACCGGCACCGCTGGGCACAGCCCACGCCGTAGCGGCCGGGCAAGCAAGCTGCAACGGTGCAACCGATCCTCGTTAGGGCACGGGGCAGGGGCCAGACAGGATGGTGCAAAGCTACCCCCCCTCCAACGGATCTGCTACACCCATCCCCGTGAGCACCTCCAGACCGACCCCATGGAGTGAAAGGATCCCGTCATCAGCTTTGGATCTGGGAGGAACGTACACACCAACCTGAACGTTCCTCCACAAACGCCCAGCAGACACTCACGTTTGTCACAGTGCCTCCCTCGCCATCCCTTTTCACAGTGACAGGCTCCAGTTTGATGGTGGCAGGACGAGCCGTGCACGCAGTCACACTGCTCCTCGCACCGCTTGCCAAAAAATCCCGGGGGGCAGACTGCGAAGAGAAGCAGAGAGAGCAACAGTTCTCCCTGCGTCCATCATCGGCAAATGAGCCAACATTGTTCTTGCCCACGGCGATGGACATTTAGACTGCACGCCCAGAAAATATCATTGAAAGAGAAAAAATATTTAAAATATTAAAAGCATTTAGCGTTGGCTATTAATGAGACTCATGAATGCTTGCAAAGACCTAGTCACAGTCTAGAGTACGAACCCAGATGGTGCCCATTGAGTTGGTGATGCCACTCACTTTTACACAATTATGTACAACGGGGCAGCTGTCTGAACAACACGCCGTGTCCGTGTACTGCTTTCCACCTCACAGGTCTCTGCACAGTGATCAGAGAAAGGGAGGCCCGAAGAAAAGGACGGTGGGCACTGCGAGGGCTTTGCAGGTCACACTGGTGGCTGAGGCTCTGGGAGTCCTCAGCACCTCAGGAGACACCAGAAAATTGCCTGTGGCTTGCAGAAGTCACCGCATGTCAGTGGCTGAGCTGAAGGCACATTTCAAGTCATCTAATACCTACTGCTTATGAGGTTTCTATTTCAGGGGTTTACACGGATCTAAACTTGCCAGACAGCCACGTCAAACCCAAGCGATCTGGACCACATGCAAGGCAGGTGCAATCTGAACCATCACAGGCCAATTTTCTGAGCTCCCCTCCATGACCCACAGAGACGCTGCAGCACGTGCCCGATCCGGCAAACTCTCCTTACGACTCACTCCCTTTCCTATGTTCTTCCTTGTACCCGTAAGGTAGAGCAATACCTTCGGTCTCTTAGCAGGCAGGGAACAGAAGTAGGAGGAGATAAAAGGATTTGGACAAGGGCATGTACTTGTGGTGGTGTAGAGACCTGCCCCCGGGGCTCCCGAGACACACGGTGCGCACTCACACCGGTGGTACTTCCTATCAGCCTACAGAATACTGGAAAATTAAGATACAAAATAGAGGCAGACTTCTTACTGGGGAGGAAGAAATGACTGATTGCAGAAGAGAGTGTTAAAATAAAGCATCCGGAACTGCCCTTACCAACATCACAGCGGTCCCCAGTCCAGCCGGCGCGGCAGATGCATTTCCCCGAGTGCTGGTCACAAACGCCATGGTGGCAGCTACAGTTCTGCTCACAGGCCTCTCCGTACCTCCCGTCCCCACACTCTGAAATGAGATGGGGGAGACTGACAGGGTCCAGGCTGGAGGGGCTCTAGGGAGAACACGCTTACACCTCTGAAATACAGTGAGACACGTAAGCTGGTCCTAAAAACCTTCAGTGAGGGAGATTTTGAAGCCTCCCTTGGCAAAATTGTCTAGAAATACATAATTTTCCTCTTGGAGGATTTCTTTTATTACTTTTTTCTCCTCAAATTGAGTTCATTACCTGTCTTCCCTGTCCCCAAGGGGCAGAAAACAGCTTATTCCTCCCCTTTGTCCAGTAAGTTTCCAGCACCATGGTACATTCAAGTGCCAATATCACATCTCCCCTCAGTCTTCTCATCTCTGACTAAACGACCCCAATTTTTTCAACCTCTCCACACCCGGTGCTCTCCAGCCCTCTCCCCCTCCTCTCTCTTTTTTTCTGAGCTGTCTCAAACCAGACCTCACCGGAACTGAATTTCCTTGTGGAGCAACTGGTGCCGGGGTGGGGTGGAGGACATGATGAGACTCACCCAGCTCACACGCGATCCCCGTCCAACCCTGGGGACACCGGCACTCGCCCGTCACCCGGTCACACGTCGCCTGGCCGTGGCAGATGCAGCGCTGTAGACAGTTTGCACCATACCATCCAGGAGGACAGGCTGCAAAGAGGAGGCGGGACAAAAGTCTTCCATTAAGAAGAGCGGGAGGTGAGGACAGGTTAAACACAACCTTCCCCTCTCGCCCTGGTGATCGTGAAGATGCTGTGGGAGGTACAACCGAGTAAAAATGGGGCCATGACTGATAAGGAACTACACAGATCAGTGTAAAACTGGTCTAGGAACAAAGTAGGTGATGAAGTGAATTAGCTATGACCCACCAAATGGCCTCAAGATTTTCTGTTCGCACCAATGAAAAACATTTCTTGGTTCCTACCGTCTTTCTCAACACCGAGAAGCAGAGTTATTGATTTCCCTGTTTTCAGCATTTCTTTGTACAGTCCTCTTAAAATCACAACTCCTTTTCTAATTGATCTTGCTACCAACAGCTGGCTGACGACATTTCACAGTTTACCTAATTTTAATTAAGCGAGTTTATTAATGCCATCACAACTGGATCCTATGGATAGAACCTAATTTTTTGGCACAAAAAATACACACATCTCTCATGTGCCAGAGTGGCACCTTTTTAAGATGCCAACAGGAGAAAGTTCTCACTCTGCAAAAGCACAGTCACCAGAGGATGGCTCACCCAGGCCCACACGCTTACCCTATCTCCGTACTTCTAAAAAGAAAAGAAACCTCCAAATGTATCATTAAAGTAAAAGGGTACTTTTGATAATGTCTTCATATTTCACAACAGCTTTTTTAACTTTTGCTTTGGTTTTGTACTTCACGCAAACCAGAAAATTTTAGGTTGTGTCATACAACGGTTTGGTGCCTTCCCAAATTTTTATTCCTTCATGGAAAGAGCTCTTCAAATTACGTTTTAAAGGGGGACCCACTTCATTAATTAATATGTATTCCTCTGCTCCCGTCAGCTTCCACCCCTTTTCCCTAACCGTCCTCTCGGTATGCCGAAGGGCAGCCGCTTGTGGGGAGGTGCTGACTCCAAACCCCGGCTCAGCCAGGAGCATCCGCAGCAGCATCCCCAGCTCCGTGGCACCGCTTACAGAGCCGGGTACCTTGCGGGGGAGGCACGGGAAGAGGATGCCTTCTGCAATGGGGATGGACAGACTTTTTCTGGCGGCTTGGGCGCAGGGGATTAGGAGGTGAAACGTAAGCCTCAGCGCAGCCTTTCTTTGCCAGCCCCTTTTCTTAAGACGCCTTAGGAGTGGGGCTTGTGTTTGAGTCACACGCGTCTGTCTAATTGCCAAGGCTGGAAGTCCCAATGCCTTTCACATGTTCGGGATTTAGCCTGTGTCTGGAACAGCGTACAGTAATGACGAGGCTCAGTCGGGCGCACGGGACGGTAAAGCAGGCCATAGGAAAGAAACAGGGTTTTTTTTTCAGTGTCGTAAATGCGAACTTTATGGACCTTTTCTCCCTTAATCAGGCAGCCTTCAAAACCAGCTCTCTTTCCAGTTTGTGACTGTTTCAGCCCCCTCTGCCCCATGTACACTGAGCTCCTACACCCGGCCCTCGCCACGCAGCATCCCAGGTTTATTTAATGGATTGAGCCGCGCTATTGTGAGGATACAAAACCAATGGCAACACAGGGCAATGAGCTGATAATTCAAATACCAACACAGAACCCCTGAGCAGAAGTTTTATTTTTCCCTCCTGTAATCCTCCAGCAGGGGCTTGAATGTCCAACTGTACCTTCTTGGCAGGTGGCTCCTTTCCACCCCGGCCTACAAAGGCACGTCCCGGTTACGTGATGACAGAGCGCTCCGTTGTGACAGCGGCAAGCGTGGCTGCAGCCTGGCCCATAGCTGTCCCCCTGGCAAGCTGCAACGAGAAAAGTCCATAAAACCCCATCAGGACGCATCAAAGGAGGCATCATACAGAGCAAACCTAAGACACAACCCAACGCCGGAGAACTCAGTGTGAAACTGGCTTCTAATGACACACTTTTCACATCATAAGGGCGCCTAAGTCCATATATTAGCCATGCCTGACGCTAAATAACGTGGCTTAAAAATACATATCATAGCACGTTCTGAAGAGGCTTTTATCGAAGGGCAGGATTGGTCGGGTGATGGATCAGCTGCCGTCCCCTGCCCTCCGGAATGTCTTTGTGCTAAACTAATGGTCCAGCAGAACCACCAACTTGACAGCCCGGGTATTTATTTGCATCCTGGTAAGAGAACTGACAACTTCATTGTTTTCAGCGTTCATTTTTTCACAGCTGGATGCCTTCGCTCACCCAGAGCCTCATTCTTCGGTCAGAGAGGGGTGATATTTTCAACGCATTCGGTTAAGCAGTTGGCTCCCAGGTGAAAACTTAACACAGCCATCTCACAAGCGCACGCTTGCTGCAGCTCCATTTTCAGTGCTGCTACCTATGAAAAATGGCAGTGATAAAATTCCTGTAGTCTCCGTTGCACTGGAGATTTGGATAGCTTTAAATGGTGGAAAACAGACAGTGCTGCTACCCTGTTTTCTTCAGATATCGCTCCCAGAATACAAAATGAGTTGATGAAGTTGGAGACCCTCCTCACGTGGTTTCTGTGCCTGCCCTGAAGAGGCTCTCCTTCACTTGTACGAAGCTGTCAGAGCCTCTCATCCCTGCAGCGCTGCTGGCACACACTGGAGAGGCAAAAAAGGCTCTGATCCCTGATGCAGAAAAGTGTCCTGCACCCACTGAATGTGACATCTCCCAGGATCAGACACAAACGATGACTTTTCACCAAGACCTCTATGCCTTTGAGTGTGTCAGTGCGCAGAACAAGATGCAGTGCTGTGGCAGGACACATCCCTGGGGACTGAAGGGAGGAGTGAAACCACCTCGACCTCAGGGGTCAACTTGGTTGACAGTATCTGACCCATTCTCAGCCCTTTTCTTCCCATCTGAGGACTTCCAGCTTCCCAACGCGGTTCTCACAGACACCATTTCTCCATGGACTTCTTTTCAACCGTGTTCATTTTTGTCATCGCTTGGACCCCATCCACACTGAAACCACAAGAAAGTGCAGGAGCTCAGCCCCATCACAGTTAAAAGTTTGTTCTGCAAATGAGGCTTGGTTGCCAAGTTAAAAGTTCAGCCCATCCTACAGAGCTCTGGCTCGGTTTTGGGAGCAGAACTAAATATTTCCACAATACAGACCAGAACTGTATCATAACCAAGCCAAAGGAAAAACCAGCTCATAACCAGGTCCCCTGACTGGTGACTAGTGGTTCGTGTGAGGTTTTTGCAGTATGCGTGCAAAGCTCTTGTTACGCTTACCGAGAAGACAAAAGAGTTTTCCAGTGAAAATCCGGGTAAGAAAGCAGAAATATCTGGAGAAGAAAATTTTCATTATTTGATTGGGTGGATACGAACGTTTTTTAGCTTCTTGGTAGAACAATCGTGATTACCAAAGTACTTTTCTGAAGAATAAGATAACAAGTGATATATTGAAGCTATTTTATGAAGTTCCATGACTGAATGTACAAATATCCCTGGGACTTTTCTCCTTTCTTCATGATGAGTGCAAAGGGAAGAAGCAATAGAAAGGTATAAATTATTACACTTCTTCCTGCTTCAAAATTTTCCTCTCGGTGCCTTTCCTCTCTAAGAGGAGGATTTATTCATTTGCGGTCTTTCAAATCTCTTTTTCCACGCAGAGCAAGGAACATGCGAAACTGGAGACCAAAACATTCAGACTGGAAGTCAACAACCATCAAAAGCATCGGGGAGCGCAGGGAAATAAATGATGGGCGCTAAGACTCAGTAGAGTGCCCAGAAGCTTTGATTTCATGCAGCTCCTGTGGATTATTCTCCCCAAAATGAAGCATCAGCTTTAAAAGAACAGAGAGTTTGCAAAGTCAAATGCTCTCACACCACGAAATGTCAACCCCCTGGTTATCAGCGCCCCAGAGCAGAGACTGTGGCAGAGCCGATCTTTCCATACTCATTTACTCCACAAACCAATGTGGTCTCATTTTACCACAAGGAACTGCTTCTGTGAAGATCCCACTGAGCCCTGACAGCTCCAGAAAGAGACATTTTTAGTACTAATAGAATCAGGGCAAAATGCAGATGCTGAATTGTGTTCAGCTTCTACAGTCCATACACAACATGACCTTTTTTTTTTTGGGTGGGTTTTTTTGTTCGGTTGGTTTTGGAAACTGCAAAATTCGGATGAGTTTGTACACAGAAAGGAAGGTTACACCTCTGGCACAAAGAGATGCCAAATGTCAAGTCCTCGCTTCTATACCGCCGAGGCATCACGACACTCCACAAAACAGTTTAATTTATGTTAAACATAGGCGATACACCTTTCCTAAACTTCTTTCTTGGAAATCTAAAATATCTTAGGCAGATCATCAAAACAAAATACAACCCCAAAATAAAAAAAAAGAAAAATCATAACCGTAAGCTGAGGCAGAGCTTGCTTGGCAGATTTCATCCCAGATTAATATAATTCATTTACAAGCAATTGAAAAACACAGTCTTGTAATGGAAAGCGTTAGGCAGCTTCAACAAAAGGCATTACTGTCCGTATCGCCCATAATTAGATAGCAGTGTAGAAAATGCACTGCATGGCCGGCTTAAGATCAATTCAAATCCCATGATGTCAAAATTATTCCTCAATATCCTCCAGCACATTGCCTGCAATCTGATTACTTGAACACGAGCGCTGTCCTTCCAGCTGCTAGAGCTGGCGAGTCCCAGGAACCGGCAAGGGGAATCTTAAACACCCAACAAGGATGGGGAGCGGTGAGCCCCTGTCTCCCACCCATGGTTGCCTTACTCCGAGCAGTTTCGGAGCGCCGTGGCTGAGGTCCAGTCTTAAAATCAAAATGAAGATTCATCATTTAGCCGAGAGGCAAGGAGGTTATCCCTTTGCACTGGTAACTGACCTTGCTTTTTTACTTACAGGCAAAGGAGACCTCAGAGGCTTTGGCATCTTCACCAGCATGAGGAATAAATCAGCCCAGCATAAAGCTCTAACAGTTGTGGCTCAAGAGAATAAATAGGTTTTTTTCTCATGCGATTAGAGGGGGGCGCAGAAGGCCATTGACAAAGAGCTGCATTTCTTAATTGAATTTAATGAAATATGTCGGAACAAAGCTTCCCATCCCTAACGCAGCCTAAGGAGCAGGGAAGGGCCAAGGTGATGCATTGCTAACGCTGTGGCTCGGCTGAAGGGCGGTAAAAGCGGGCTGGGACCAAGAAGCAAACACCGTAACTGTTCAGCAGCAACTCTTCTGCTCTGCAGTATGGCTATATGGCTCTGGTTCTGCATTTATTTCACGGTCAGCTCATTAACCTGCACCCACAGGGGAGTATTCTCACTACCACCATCTTCAGGAGGTGGGAGAGAAGCCAAGCATTCCTATCAGGGGTGGGGGGCCACGAGGAGGCAAAAAGGACGGCAACGGTGGGATGTTTGTAGAAATACCTAAAAAGTGGAAAGTTTCAGCAGCAGTGACCCTGCTGTAAATCAAAAGAGCAGTGGATTTCGCAGGAGAAGCCCTTTCAGAAGACAGGCTGTGTTGCGTGGTGGGGGCAAATGAGGAAAAAATATTATGAAGAGCAAGCGCAGCCCTCAAACTGGGCTGATTATAACATGGTCTATGGCTGGAAAACAGAATTGTTTCAATACCAGTATCATTTCTCTCTATTTTCTAAAGTAACTAATTTTCTACTGCAGAAATCTGCAACCTTTGGATTAAGAAAGTCTCATGACAGTATTCACTAACAATGAAAGTTGCCTCCTTGCAGAGCTGCTTTGGACCCAGCTCCGACAACCCACTCCTGCAGACGGCAGTCGTATTTTCAAAAGGAAGCACAGACCATGACATCATCCTAAAGTGAAACTAGGAAGTTTGAGAGGCTAAAACATGAAAATCTTAAAAGAAAACATATTTGCTAAATTTTGCAAACGGGCTCGGTGATCTCCATATGTAATGCCACATAGCTAAAGAAAATGATTTAATTTCCCATGAAATTTAGTAAATGATTTCTCAGAAGAGACAATTTTCTATATGCATACACACAAACATACAGAAAAACCCTTCAAAGACTGTGGGATAATCCATACTTGTGAAAATCTAGGAAGTTGACTTTTTTTTTTTTAAAACAAATATCTTTTCTAAGAATCAATTAAAAAACTATTTTCACATGCTCAAATCACAAAATAGTTCCAGCTCTGACTTTTCTACTCGGTCCATTTGTAATCTGCCACTTTATAATTGCTAATTACATGAGATACACCAGAAACACAGATATGATGTTTCATCTCTTAATGTTGCACAAAAATAAAAAGCAGAGATTCATCATACAGTAGGAGACAGCTCTGCTATTTAAAAACTGATGCTTATCATGTTTGACAAGTGCCAACAGCAGCTAAAAAAAAAATTTGAAGTTGATTATTTACACAGCTACCAAAAATTGTTCCCTTTTTTGGCATCTTTGGAAAGGAATGTGACCTATCTAAAATTGTACCCTGGTAGGTCATCCCGCGTTCCCAGAAGGAACCCGTGTTCATGTGGAAAGAGTTTGGGAGCAGGGCTGGCGAGCGGAGCCTGTACGTACGCTGCTCGCAGGTCTCTCCCCGCCAGCCGGGCAGGCAGCGGCACGTTCCCAGGACGTGGTCGCAACCGGCAGCATTCTTGCACTTGCACACCTGGTGGCAGTCAAGCCCAAAGAATCCATCTGGACAAGCTGAAAGGCAAAATATACATTTTTAGCAGAGTACCTGCCTCTTTTCTTTCTTTTTTTTTTTTTAGAATCATAGAATCATAGAATCATAGAATGGTTTAGGTTGGAAAGGACCTTGAAGATCATCGAGTTCCAACCCCCCTCTCATAGGCAGGGACACCTCCCTCTAGACCAGGTTGCCCAAGGCCACGTCCAGCCTGGCCTTGAACACCTCCAGGGATGGGGCCTCAACAACCTCTCTGGGCAACCTGTGCCAGTGCCTCACCACCCTCAAAGTGAAAAACTTCTTCCTAATGTTCAATCTAAACCTGCCCTCTTCCAGTTTAAAGCCATTCCCCCTCGTCCTATCACTATATGCCCCAGTAAAAAGTCCTTCCCCAGCTCTCCTGTAGGCCCCCTTTAGGGACTGGAAGGCCGCAATAAGATCTCCCCGGAGCCTTCTCTTCTCCAGGCTGAACAGCCCCAACTCTTTCAGCCTCTCCTCATAGGAGAGGCGCTCCAGCCCTCAGATCATCCTCGTGGCCCTCCTCTGGACACACTCCAGCAGGTCATAGATAGGTTTTTGTACAAACTCTAGCTCAGAGGTCTGAAAACACAGGGCTCTGCTCATCTTTTCATGGACGCTTCGTCACGTGTCACTCTGTGACTACACTTAACAGCCAAAGTAGCTTCAAAGGTTAAGCCCGCGCAGCTCTGTTATGTGCATCTCAGCAAAACGTGACCGTTTTACACAAGCAACAGATTTCTGCATAGAAAAATACAGCTGAGAATATATCGAAAAGCCATAAAACAGGCGAGAGAACAGACCTGGATTCACACACGCCAGTACTCGCGCGTCTGTAATGGACAGAGGGAAAAGGAAATAACTCAACATAATGCAAGACCAGAGGGCCATCCCCGATTATCTCCCTGTCTTCTGAAACGCAAAACTTATGCTCCCATTAGCTCTCCTGACACCTTTGTAAAGATTTTTTAACAGTGAACATAAGCCATAGTGTTGTAGTTCAGTGCTGAAATGAAAACCTGGCAAAGACAACGAGCAGAGAAAACCAAGATAAATTAAATGTAGCAGAACAACTCCAGGGAACTTAAGGAGCTCCAAACCTACATCGAGGACACATAAGGAAGAGCAGGCCCATGGATTCAAGTCACATCTGTACCAGTGCCTGTCAGTGGGACACATCATACCCAAAATGCTTCATTACAAGAACGTTAAAGCTGCTATGCAGTTAAAAAAAAATAAATTAGGAATTATGTTGTCCATGTAGCCTTAATTTAACCTCCCTGTCTGCATATATACGTGTGTGTGTTTAGATTATATAAGTACCTGTATAATTATGCTATACCACATGATAATAAATCTGTAGATTTATTACATACTTACAATTGTGCGCCATTCTTTCCACAGAACCCCTGAATCACTCAGTCTCAGGAGCGATGGTGCTCATTAAATGAGCAGTTCAATAAAGCTAGCTCTTTGTCCTCCTCCTTCAATATAAACTTGTATTTAAAACCTGATCCTCACACTTCTACCACGAAATCAGAACGCCTGGCTTCCCAACAGAGTCTTATTACAATTGCCATCATACACACCACCCAGCGACCCTCCACACTAATTTCACAGCTCCCTACCAGGTCAGAATAACTCCATTATCCATATTCATCTTCCACTGTTGGACTTTCCTGTCCCTTTCCCTGCCCTGTCTTTTCTTCATGCCCAGGCTCTTTGTCCCAGTCTTCTCTCACTATCACTTCCACAAATGCCAATCCAGCCCTCGAGCAGAAAGCCCCGCTGTCTGCTTTGGGTACAAAGGGGGAAAATTCAGTATCTGTAGATAGCGGCAAGCCTGGACCTTCCGACAGCGAAGGCGGCAGGGTAACACCGCCGCGTCTGCTTTGGCTTCTTTACTTTCAGAGCTCCTGCTCAGCTTGTGCTACGTACGATTGTTTCGTCTCCTCAAAATCAAAGGGCTGCTCTTCCCTTCATCCTGTCCAGACTGCGGCTTCTTCTTTGGCATGCGAAAGGTTTCAGGCTTACACCACTTCCCAAGTATGTGTTGTCTCAGAAAAGCAGTTTATATCATAGCGATAAAAAACTGCAACGCATCCCTCAGCCTCTGTTCTGTTCGTACTGGGGCGAGAGCTGTTATCACGTTGTAAGGAAGAGACATCAGCATGTGGTTTCAATCTTTATGTCCTTATTTATTATGCTTCAGTAGCGTGTATGGCACAGCGTACAAGAAAGGACTTCTCCCACTTAACCCTAGGTGACTTCAAAGGCTGACAAAGTTTTTCTTTGTTTAATGCAGGGACTACACAACATTGTCAGCTATTCCTAGACATGCACAGCACTTATTTTTCCCTTTTATCTTATTAAAACGGGACTCTTGCTGGGCTATCTTACGATAACGATTAACTGCCGAAGCCCCAAGAGAGAAGCCCAGTCTGTCCTGCAGTAGTGCTGATGTAGACAGCGGTTCAAATGCAAACTTTGAGTGCTGCGCTTCACCAGGGCTATACGTTGCTGTTATTAATGTATCAATTAATAAACATATTGTAGGAAAAGTCTGAGACTTCTGCTGCCTCCAGTTTGTGGGATAATTGTGTGGCATTTTGGGATATTCGGTCAGATCAAGCAGCGAACTGGGGAATTCTTCTGTTGGCCTGATCATAGAATCATAGAATGGTTTAGGTTGGAAAGGACCTTGAAGATCATCGAGTTCCAACCCCCCTGCCATAGGCAGGGACACCTCCCACCACACCAGGTTGCCCAAGGCCACGTCCAGCCTGGCCTTGAACACCTCCAGGGATGGGGCCTCAACAACCTCTCTGGGCAACCTGGGCCAGTGCCTTACCACCCTTAAAGTGAAAAACTTCTTCCTAATGTTCAATCTAAACCTGCCCTCTTCCAGTTTGAAGCCATTCCCCCTCGTCCTATCACTACATGCCCCAGTAAAAAGTCCTTCCCCAGCTCTCCTGTAGGCCCCCTTTAGGGACTGGAAGGCCGCAATAAGATCTCCCCAGAGCCGTCTCTTCTCCAGGCTGAACAGCCCCAACTCTTTCAGCCTCTCCTCATAGGAGAGGTGCTCCAGCCCTCAGATCATCCTCGTGGCCCTCCTCTGGACACGCTCCAGCAGGTCCATGTCCTTCTTATGTTGGGGACTCCAGAGCTGGACGCAGTACTCCAGGTGGGGTCTCACAAGAGTGGAGTAGAGGGGCAGATCCTGTAACTGGACACACGCCTTGGGTCACACAACACATACCAGAGCAGCAGGGAACGAAATTAAACAAGATTAGGGTGCGGTGAAGACAATTGCAGCCTTCAAAGCGGGAGCAGCAGATGCTCAGCACTTCACACAATTAAATCAATTACCACAATTGCCTTGCTGAATGGCAGCAGGGCAGCGTGACCCAGCTGGCTCGGTGTGGCACGGGGCACTCGTCGCAGAGCTGTGAGCGTGGGTGGCCAATGTGGGCGCACCTCGAGTCCTCTTGGGGGTCGCTGGCCGGGCAGTCGGGCTGCCGGACATCAGGAGCCCACGACCCGGGCTTTGTGCGTGTCAGATGTTAACATTTATTTGAAGGAAGCGCTTCTTTTGATGCAGCCCAGGATACGGTTGTCCTTCTGGGCTGCAAGTGCACATTGCCAGCTCATGTTGAGCTTCTCATCTCAAAATATCTTCTGAGCCACCACGCTGTCCCCACTCTTCATGCTCTTTTCAGAGAACACTGCATCACATACCAGGTCTTGAGTCATACCTCCAAAACACTCGAGTCCAGAAAATCGATTAAAATACGACTGAAGCATCGCCCCTGCCTCAAGCACCATGGCCCACTCCAGCACGACAGAGGTTTTCCCTCAGGTTGGCTGCCTCGCCAGGGGATGAACACTGGTTACTGGTCAAGGTACTTCAGTGCGTCAGCTGGTAACGCAAATCGGTGAAAAGACAAATACAGGCTCACTTGACCGTAATGCCAGAAATCCGCCAAGAACTCTCTACAGCTGCTAGTGTGCATCCACAGAGCAAAGTAAGCTGGATAAGCCTGGTTAACTTCACCATAAAGAGAGATACTACAAAAGCCCAATGTTGAGACTCAGCAAGGGCTAAGATGACGTTAACAATGCTAATAAATAAGAGATTATGGAAATTTCTGGCAAACAAAGAACTTGGAAATGGCCACTGAAGTGACATTTTGCAACAGTGACTGGCATGTAAACCAACGAAGCCCTATTTCTGACTGAAGGTAGCAAATTAATTCAAAGGAACAGCTGTACTTTGCTCCCACCTGAAAAAAGAAAACCAAACCCAAAAAAAACCCAAAGGCAAGTTTTTGGGACTTCTGCAATTTCAGCTTGAACTGGGATCCCATGCTGCCACAATGCAAAATACCAGAAGCAACAACTGCAGGCTCAAACACGCTCATTGTCCAGGGGTGCTATTAATATTAATCAATATTAGATTTGGTAAGGTACCACCGTCTCCTAGGACTTTGAGCCTGGAAGGCCGCAAAAATTTCAGTTTCAACATTTCTCTGATGATGGAAAAGTCATTCCCAGCCACAGGATGAAGTATCAGCAGTATGTGAGAAGTCCAAGGCAACTCAGCCGCGCCGGGTCTCAGTCTCTACGCTCTCGTCTGCGAGGCGCGGAGCTTGGCCAACGTGGGAGGATTGCCAAGAGGACGGCAAAAAGCACATCCCCGCCAGAAGGAAACCCTGCCAGTCTCCGAGTCACTAAAAACAGAAGTGCTACAGCTCCTCAGAGAAAAGGTGCCAAGAAGGTTCTACCAAGGGCAAACCACCCACACGTTTTCCTTCATCTTCATCTTTTAGAAACAGCCGAACGGTTCTGGTTGAAACTTTCTCCGTGAAAAAGTAACAGGTCAGCTCAGAGCAAACAGCCTGCCTGCTTCAGAGGAAACGTGTACAAAACAGGGCCTTAAGAAGAGTAAGCACTAAATTCTATTCTCCCCTCCACAATCTTCTTTCAGGAATTTAAAAAAGATAAAAATGTCCAACATGAGTGATTTGGAAACTTAGACTTGTCTTTTTTTTTTTTTTTTTCAATAGACTGCACCCAGGCTTCCCCACATTCCTCACACTTATTTAGCCTCTTTGTCCCCATTTTAATTCCTGCTGGAATGAACAGATATACACCACAACACAGATAACCACATAGCTTTTCTTGTTAAAAAAAAAAGAAGTAAAGATAGACTTATGAAAACAGAGTTAACGTAAATAATTTTAAAAAGGGACATAGTGGAGATACCGTAAACTATGAGGCACACCTTGCAGCAGAACTCTGAGAAGAGTATTTGGTGTAATAATTCCTGCTCAGAATGAGAGGGGAATACCAAGCAATATCTGCGCTCCAGTCAGTTGGGAGCTTTGCTCCGTTACTGGTAGGGCTGTGGAGCATCTCCCTTCCCATCAGAGGGCAGCAGCTGCCTGCGAGTGCCGCCGCTTCCCTCTACTGTAGCTGTAACACTACCGTTGTAAACTAGCCGATAAAGCTGCTTTCTAAGCAAAATAATTATGACTTTGTTTAATGATCACCATTTGTAGAATCTTCAGTCATTTACACTTAAATAACTTGCATCACGTCTGACTGACTACGTGCTCCTTCTGTTGCGTTCAAGACTGTTTTTTAGATGATCTGCACAATGATGCAGCATGACAGCAACCTCAGAGGGTGCCACAGACTGACTTATAATGATGTATCTAAGGAATCCAGTCCAACCTTTCCAACAATTTACCAAATGATCAGGTAATAGAAGATGATCTGTTGGATTTATTTAAGTTAAAAGTTTATCTTTCTTAAAGAGTTCTTTTGGGAAGATGCACAGATCCTTGTTTTTCTCTAAAATGTTTCAGAGACACTCCAGGAGCAAGCACGTGTAAGGCAGGACAAGCAGCCTTCTGCTCAGTGTTCTAATAGTAGGACTCCGCCTAAAAAGAGAGTCTTCACAGAGATGTGCTATAGCAGAGTCTTAAGCACGTACCTAATTTTAACCAGGTTAAAACACGTGCCCAGCACTAGGCACCCGGCGAAATGCTTTGCTGAGTTCAGATGGAAGCGCACATTTCAGTATCATCTTCCAATTAAGCTATACGGTTTATATAGATGAGGTGCTGCAAATTGTAAATCCAGCTCTCTGCATTAAAAAACCCAAACCCGCCTGCATGAGCCCGAAAGGGACCAGAGGGAGAAGCAGTACCTCTTCCACAAAAGGTTCCTGTCCAGCCCGCCGTGCACGTACAGGCTCCGCTCACGTGGTCGCAGGCAGCTCCGTTCCGGCACTGACAGCTGCGCTCACAGCTCGGGCCAAAGCTTCCCTCGGGGCATCCTGCGGCGGAGGAATCAAAACCAGATGATGGGTTAAGTCTGGAGCAGATCAGGGATCAATGGGGAATTTTGAGATACATAGGGAATTCTTACTATTTCCAAAAGAAGAATCAAGGCATAACGGTAATGCTTTAAAACTGATGTGATTAAGCCTTCTCCTTGGGGTCCAGGTAAGTTGGGCTGTTTCTATTAAGGTCTACTTTAGAGAAATGCCAGGGTGTTGAAAGACTAAATTCTGCTCAGAAAACTAATATCCTCTGATTGCTGCAAAACCTGCGACTTCACAGGTTCTGCTTGATGCCACTTTGCCCACCGGTCTGGAGTTGCTTAGGTGCACATCTCCTCTGGGACGTCATCAGCCAGGAGGGGCAAAGCTCCCAGCTCCTGCGCCTCCTTTTGAGGCCCTATCCTCTGTTTCCCTGCAAATCCTCCTTCCCCAGAAAGCTGGAGACAACACGAAATGCGGCGGGCTCCTTTAGAAAACTCCAAACTGAAAGCCGCGTGCTTCGCTTTCAGTCTCTGCTTTGAAAAATTCAAGCGAAAACACTTCATCTGGGGGAGAGATTAACAATTACATTTCCACAGCAGTTAATGTAAGGAGTTTTAAAGGATTTGCATGGTACTCACTATTGGAAGAAAGAAAACATCACTTGAGACCGAAAATAATTTCTTTCAGGATTACAGGAAAATCAATTAAGAATAGGGCCAGTTGCCTAATTCACATTAGATATTTTGGTCAGGCTGAAATACAGAGATATACTTGGCTAAACACAATACTCATGTTTGAAGGTCTTGTGAACTGCCCTCTAAATGAGTTACATAGATTATTGCCAGATCTCTTTTAAAAAAAGTGGACGATTTTAACATTTACATCAACAAAGTGATTTTCAGGCAATCTGGAAAGAATCACAGGGAACAGAAACCGACGGGGATCCTCGAAGACAACTCTGTCTGGAATAAAGGGGTGGGCTTGGTGCTGCCTATTTGGTACCGTAGGGGGGCAGTGATCGGAGGCAGCATGAATTTGTTGGCTCCTGCAGCTTAGTGACTCTCCACTAACGGGAGCCAACCCTCGGGTCTCCTACAGAGGCTGTAGGTTGGGACGGGAGACAGAAGGATGGCAAGGCACCTTAAGGATTTCTTCGCTTTCAATCACCTGGGTCGGAAAACAGGCCGTTGTTTAAATGCGGAGTTGTAGGGCTACGAAGATGATGAGGGGATTAGAACATCTCTCATATGAGGAAAGGCTTAGAGACTTGGGTCTCTTTAGCCTAGAGAAAAGAAGATTGAGGGGGGATCTTATTAACGCTTACAAATACTTAAAGGGAGGATGCCAGGGGGATGGGATCAGTCTTTTTTCAGTGGTGCCCATTGATAGGACAAGGAGTAATGGGCACAAGCTTGAACATAGGAAGTTCCATCTCAACATGAGGAGGAACTTCTTTACCTTGTGGGTAGTGGAGCACTGGCACAGGCTGCCCAGAGAGGTTGTGGAGTCTCCCACTCTGGAGACATTCAAAACCCACCTGGACGCCGTCCTGTGCAACCTGTTGTAGGTGACCCTGCTCTGGCAGGGGGGTTGGACTAGATGATCTCCAGAGGTCCCTTCCAACCCTGACTATTCTGTGATTCTGTGAATGTATTTGCTGCACTTACAGTTGAAATTCAGTCCCAGGGTTGAATCGGCGCAAAATCCCATTTGCATCACCTCCTACTCCCAAAGCTGCAGATCATCGTGCATCACGCCGCCTACATTAGTTCAACGAGTAAATACATTGAAGTGCACTTGTGCCTTACAAGCTTGATCCTGCTCACTGTTTACTTTTCACTTGAAATTTCAGTCGGAGTCCAGAGGATCTATGCAAGGAAAACAGTGTTCTAGTGCAGTAATAGGTGTGGGGCTCAGCTGAGCATTCTTCGAACCTACGGCGTTTAGCCCGGAGCTGAGACTTTCAAGGTGATGGCAACGGGTCAGGACACTTCACAAATGATTTCGCAATCCACATCACAGAGAATCTGCCCCCCTGCTCGAGCAGGCGCCGGCTGCTGCAATGCGTGCCGAGAAACATCCATTCTGCTGGAGAACCTGAGCCGCCTGCAAAGCCGCAAAGGGAAAGAGCCCGACCCGCAGCAAAAGGCTGGAGATGCCTCAAGGAGTGGAGGAGCTCTCCAGGGACAGTAAAGATCTCACCTCCAGGGCAGCATAAAATGATTCGGGAAGAATTATGGATTTCATAATTCATGTGTGTGTGTGTATATATATACACATGCATTTTTTATACACGCATATACACACATACACAATTAAAGTGGGGTAAAAAGCAGACTGAAGAGAATCACAGAATGGTTTAGGTTGGAAGGGACCTTGAAGATCATCCCGTTCCAACCTCCCTGCCATGGGAAGGGACACCTCCCACTAGACCAAGTTGCTCAAAGCCCCATCCAACCTGGCCTTGAACACCTCCAGGGGCGTTTTATTCCTCCAGGAATAAAACAGAAAACCCATAGACAGAATATTAGGGGTTGCCAGATGTTTTGTCAGTGGTAATGGCTTCACTGATTACCTTGCCAGAGAAGATGACAACCAGATATTTGGCTACTTTCTGTCTGCAGAGATGCTGTTTTGAGAGAGGTCAAGAGCGAAAGGGGAGTGGAGCTGGCAGCTCCTTCGCTGGGAACTGGTCTTCCCGCTAACTGTCCTTCCATTCCCTCTGTGCCAACAGCAACAAGAGCCGCAAGATCAACTTTCCTGGGTTTTTGTCTTAGGTCACTGCTCCAGATTAATTGTTTTGACATTTCTGCGTGACACCAGCAGTTAATTCTGCCTACACTACTGAGACTCTGGTAGCTACATCCGTGCTACTGTGAGATGGTTAATCTAATAGATAAAATATTTAATAACATTATTATTATTAATAATAATAATAGTAATAATAGCAGCTTAACTATGCAACTTATTGCCACAAGATGAAGTGGATACCACACGTTTGCATGGAATCAAAAAGGAAATAGGCACATTAGTTGGGGGAAAAAAAAAAATCAAGTTGTATTAAATATAGAGATATTGCTTCTGTCTCAAGAAGCTCCTGAATGACAAATGGATGAAACTTGGGGAAACATATCAGGAATTATCTACATGCCTGTTTTTATCCTCTTAAGGCATCTGCTATTGACCTCTGTTAGAGACAGATTAGTGGAGATCATGGGCCTCTGGTAAGATTATTGCGCATTTTTGTTGTTAATAAATAGAGGACCCTAAATCTTCCTGGTTTTGCTTCTGTTACGTGCATGTGAAGCATTTCTATATGCCTGGCCTTAAAAAAAGATTTATGAAGAAAAATTGTGGACCTAAAACTGGATAAATAAAACCGATATGGAAACTTCTATGCCACAAGCCAAATATACATCAATCCTGTCACTGACAAGAGATCTTAACATTAAAAATAGCTGTTGAGTCCAAAACAAGTCTGAAAATAACTTTTCTGGAATCCAAATTAGGGAAACTATCTAACCCCGATGAAACCCGAGAGCCCTGCAACGCACTGGGCAGACCGGAGGCGGTACAGCCCGGAGGTCTTCCTGGGGGGAATTCTCAGGAAAAATAATTTCTGGGTTTGCAAATTCCCGGTGTTGACAAAGTGGCAACTTACTCCATTCGCAGTGTTTCCCAGTGAATCCCGGCTCACAGAAGCAGGAGCCGGTGGCTGGATCGCAGCTACCGTCGCTGTTATTGCAGACACACGGGTTTTCACAGCGCGGTCCCCAACGGCCACTACTGCAGGCTGCAACGTAAAACGGTATTTACATTGAGAACCGGCTTCGAGCTTAGCGAACGGATTGTTTTACATCTAAATGAGAGAACAGAAAGGATGCAAAATGGTCCCTTAAGATACAGGCGCTCTGGACTCTCAGCTGCAGCATGGGGCACAAATCAATGGAAATAAATACAATTTTTGCCGATTTATTTCAGCAGAAAGTAGGGGTCTATAGGCAGATATTATGCCATCCACATAAAAGTAATCATTCATAGTCAATCCATCTCAATCAATCCACAGTCACAAACGCATAATTTCATGGAAATAAAATATCAGTTATTGACTCACTTAGCAAAAATCTGCATAACCAGAATAGCTAGTGGGTAAAACAAGACAGATTTGTGAGCATCCTTCACGTTTTCCTCAAAACACTGGGAAATGTAACATGGACACAGAGAAATCTCAGTCTCTGTTAAAGCAACTTACTGCTTTCATTCTAAAAGTCATGTAACACTGACACGAATACAACTATGTACCACAGCATTTCCTCCTCTCTTGTAAGGATAAAAATGAAAGCACCAATTAGGGCAACAGAAACCTGGTTTGGGAGTTGGGCATCTGTTTCATGCCCGGTCTGCGATAGCCGAAGAGATGCCTTACTGAGATGTCTCTGCTAAACAACCATTCTCATATCTTCTCCTGAACAGGAATAAAAGCTTTTCTTTGCCACGGTCTCTTAATTCCTTAAACAGCCAAGGGAGTTATGGAAAGCTATATAATGGCTCCACACATTAACAACGGGTTTGATTTTTAAAATACGCGTATTGGTGGAAACTTCAGATTTTCCCAGAGTTTTCTTCAGTACTGAGCCCGAGAAGCCACGTCCAAAACTTACTGCTGTCAACACTGGCAATTCATTTATATGATTTTATGTGTTTAAGATCAAGTTTAGAAAGAGGTTTGTATTCTGTTGGCTTTTTGCAAGAGGGATCATAACGAATCAAGCAGAAAAGATGTGAAACAGCAAAAAGAAGGAATCAAGCAGGATGGCTTAACATTTACATGGTGCTATCCAAAAAGGGCAAATGTGTACTCTTACACGGCCATCAATATGGAGAGCGACGCTAAAGTCAACAGAAGGATGCTCTGCTCTTCCAGAGAACAGAATTTCTCCCAGCATTTATATTCACAAGTTAAGGAGTGACCTTAAGACACACGACTGTACATGCCACTCACTTGTTGAATAAATCTCCCCTAAACAAAATGAAAAGCTGAGAATTAATCTTAAAACTAATCTGCACTGAAAATGAAAACCAAAACTGTCAGTCAAAATGCTGACAGGACAGATGGTATTGGGCAAAGGGATCCATAGTGTTGAAATAAGAGCTTATATCAATACTTTGCGCTTCATCAGCCATCTATTTCAATACTTTGAACCTAGATAATTAAGGATTATAACCATCCAGGCTGTGCAAACCCATAAACACACAATTTCAGAAGCAATAAGATTAGCAAAAGTATATTAAAAAACTGTAATAGACTAAGAACAAACAGAGCTGGTTCTTACATTTGCAGTTAAGTCCCCGGGAGATACCGTGTGCCCCGTGGAGCGAATACCCATTTGACTTACGGTGTTTGCAGTCGGGGCCAGTCCAGCCGGGGGGACATGTGCACTCTCCGGTGACGTGGTGACACTGAGCACCGCCGCTACAGCTGCATAACAGCAGGCAATTTTGTCCATAGTAACCATCAGAGCAGGCTGCAAACAGATGAACAGACTGAAATTGCACCTAGATAATAAATCAGGCACGGGCTGATCTTTTCAAACAAGACAGCAACAGCTTGCCCCCTAAAACGTGCGTTAGCTGAAGCCAGAAATCAAAACGGCAAAATGAAAGGAACATCTGTAATTGGCACCCTAGGTGTCCAGGGCCGCGTACTGGGAAGTGGGAATAGCTTGAGTGACTTTCGGGTACTTCCCCTGCACATCAGGATCAATCAGCGGAGGGAAAAAAAGAGTGCTGAGCAAACCTTTGTCAAAAGCGATTTGGTGACTAACAAAGGGGGATAATGTGTCACCGCTGAGGTCTTGCACGAAGCAGCGCCGTCCCTGGGAGCCTGTCTGTGCCAGCAGACAGCCACACTCAAGCAGCCTTTAATACCCCGAGGCTGGATAAGGAGCCGTGCCACGGCAGCACAGACCAGCTGCTCGAGCGTATTCCCACGGTCTCTGGTGAATCTGCAGAGACAGCACTGATACTTCTCCTTCATCCCCACTACTATTTAATCCCGAGTTAGCCACACCAAGGAGTACTGCTGCAAACGTGACCCAAGAGTGATGCCATGTGGGCCAACCGGTCGGCACCTCTTGCCAAGCGACCAGAATTACAATGCGAGCACTGTGGCTATTAAACGTTGCATTTCTAAGTATACATTGCCATAAATTAGGTCTAATGATAACATCGATTTGGGATGCAGTTTAGCTTGTCATCTGCATTTATCTATAAATTCCCTCCCTCCCTTAAATAACGTTAAATCCTGGGGATTTAATGTTAAAACCCAGGGAATTCCTGAAGCTGAAGGGGACTTTATCTTGGGTCAGTGTGTCTAACCTGACAAGCATTCCACAAAACAGCAAGAAGGCAACAAAATACCAAACCGTAAGCTGAATTTTCAAACTGACTTTCTTTTCACGGAGAAGCCAGATGTGAGGACTTACGCGCAGAGCAGGATTCCCCGGTGTAGCCGGGGGGACAGTCGCAGGCTCCAGTTTCTCGGTTGCACTGGCCCCCGTTGGCGCAGGGCTCACAGGAGGACTGGCAGTCTGGTCCCCACCGCCCGGCCGGGCAATCTAGAAAAACAAAAAAGCACATGAGATGCTCCCAATGCCATTTTCTCTTTCAAGGCAATTATAGATTTCTGCCTTTACCTTAAGGAATTTAAAAATAATAGCAAACTTAAGCCAGATAAGGGATTGCTATATTATTTCTATAGACCTACAGCGCTGTCACAGTAAACCTTCTGAAAGAGCCAATGTGCCCCTGTACTGCAGCACGTGAGAACACATCTGAAGACAGACCCGAAGGCTCTCTTCTGACTTCCACCACAGTGCATCTGTTTTTTTGTTTAGTTTCTGATACAGTAACGTCGGGAGCATTTGGACATATCTGAAAAATGAATTACTGCACTGAGCGAAGGAAACCTGCAAGAGGAGGGTAATCTGCAGACAGAGGCAGGAGGGGAGGACTGCTGCTGTATTTTTGCTGGGCTGAGGTGGGACAAGGATGGTCATACAGTCCAGAGGGGCTGGACGTGAGGTGGAGCCCAGCTCTCCATTCAGCTCCACCTCCTCTGTGAAGCGGTGAGCCACAATCTGGGTCCATGCAGGGCTGATGCTCCTCAGGTGTGCAACAGCGAGAGCTCTGCAAGTGGTAGAGGAGCGTCCTATGGCCCATTGGTAGTTCAGTGCTCCTAAGACTTTCTTCATCCCTTTACTTAATTACCCACAATACTGCTCTCCTTTTTAATTCCTTCCTGTGTTCCACCAGGTCCTTCACTTGCTGGTTCCACAATAGCTGTCTTTGGCCAAGGCCCTTCAACAGCTCCTGAGGCGCATTGTGGGCATATGGCAGCATGATCCCAAGCTCTTCTCTGGGACTCTGACCTGCTGCGATGCCCTGGTAGAAAGCCCAACTTGTATAGACCCGGCCCAGCATACAAATGGCTATTAATAATTGGAGCAGAGAGACAAGACAGGGTGAGTGAGTCACGCTCCCTCTTTTACAGGTGACCCCACACGGTGGATGTTGTATGTTCTGCATCAAGACTTATCCGTTATCTGTTCTACAAACGAAGCGTATTGCACAGCAGCAGTTTTGGTGGGAAACAGAATAATTCGATTTCTTATCGTGTCTGCCAAAGCAAGACGTTCGCTACTCCAGCCCAACACCAGACACACCTTGCTCACACGTCGCACCCGCCTTCCCCGCTGGGCAAATACACCGCCCCGTCTTCGGATCGCATGGTGCTTCTCCACAGCTGCACCTCTGCCTGCAGTTCACCCCAAAGCTCCCCGGCTCACAAGCTGGTCAAAAGAAACCCAAAGACACGGTTAGTTTAAGGCAGCATTTTGAACACATTAGGAGACACCACCACCAGCAATTTTCTACTGAGCTGTGCCAAGTGATCCACGTTAGCATCAGGGTCTCAGCAACTGGTGGTCTGTAATTAACTGCAACAGAGCTCTAGAAAATCTGTGCCTGAAGCTTTAAAAGGAACTATAACCTGGACAAACGTTAGTTTTAGTAACCGGCCTCAGCCTTGTGCCTCGACCTTTGCAAGCAGAGTGGCACAGCAGTTGCCAGGCTCCAAATACCAGTTTGGCTTCAGTGGGGAACTGCCAACTCGTATCAACAACAAATGTACCTTTTATTTGCAACTTCTGTATATGAACATAAGTTTCCTGAGTAAGGTTTCCCATCCAAAGCGTACCTCCCAGGGAAACATGCAGTGAGTACCTACATAAATGGCATTTTTCTCCATGAAGGCCAGGTGGACACGGATGCTTGCAGACTCCCGTCTCATGATTACACGGAACATCAGGAGAACAGTTGCACCTCAGTTTGCAACCGGCCCCATAAAAACCAGGTGCGCACTCTGGAAAATGCAAGTAGACACAGAACATGTAAAAGAAAAAGGAAGAGTTAAGAATCATAGAATCATAGAATGGTTTAGGTTGGAAAGGACCTTGAAGATTATCGAGTTCCAACCCCCCTGCCATAGGCAGGGACACCTCCCACCAGACCAGGCTGCCCAAGGCCACGTCCAGCCTGGCCTTGAACACCTCCAGGGATGGGGCCTCAACAACCTCTCTGGGCAACCTGTGCCAGTGCCTCACCACCCTCAAAGTGAAAAACTTCTTCCTAATGTTCAATCTAAACCTGCCCTCTTCCAGTTTGAAGCCATTCCCCCTTGTCCTATCCCTACATGCCCCAGTAAAAAGTTCTTCCCCAGCTCTCCTGTAGGCTGAACAAAACTCAGAAAATAATTTGGGAGAAATTTGCAGGAAATCTAGTACAATGTACATTTTAGAGGTGCTGATAACAAAGTGTAAATACTTATCACACACTCGCATGGACATTTCAAAGAGGTTACTGCTTAAATACAACCCAGAAACAGAGTGGCAGAATACTTAAGGATATATTCAATTACAGCCATTACAGAATTACTCTTCTTATCTTTCCGTACCTTCTGCTGCTCTCCGCCTTGGTGCAAAGCCAGTGCTGGGCGAGGGATGCTCTCCCCCAGAACTGAGCATGTCACCGAGAACGCTAAAGATATTAAACATCGTCACTATTATTCTCCACCAAACCCCCCCAAGAACGAGTGTCAGAAACCCGACGCGTTCCTGCCTGCCCAGAGAGGAATCTGAAGGGAGAATCTTTATTGCGTTACTCCGTTACTGTCTGGAGAGGGCTACTGAGACACGCAAACATGAATGGGGAATACAATTCTCTTTGAACTACCCCCAAAAACTACAAAGAATAAATTGAATTCGAAGACCTGCAAATCCGAAGGAAAAGCAGCAGTGCTGAAACTGCTTACAAATAATTCTGCTGCCACAAAACACAGGTTTCGTCACCGCTTTACTGTCTGCGCAGAAAAAGGCAAGAACAAAAGCGAAAACTCCCACAATCTTAATTATTTAGGGTTGTATTAGAATTTGGTGTCTAGGTTTCTGTTGTCATTTGATCAGGCCAGAACTCCCGCATTTTTAAGCTGCGTTCCCCTTGATGTCCCTCTAAGCCCTGCGATACCAGGCACTCCTGGAGTCTGTTGCGTGAGAAACCACAGACAAAATAATTAGTAGAATACGAATATATTAGTAGCAGCAGCAGCCAAACAAAGCAAGCGGGAGGAAGAATGAGAACTCACGCTAGGAACAAAGGAATGAGCAGACAAAGGGAATCTGGCTTTCTATTATACCTTTCTGACACTTTTTGCCGTGATAACCGGGCTTGCAGGTGCAAGTCCCGTTCCTCGCGCTGCATTCCAGCGTGTGCTCTTTCACGCACTGACACTCCTCCGAGCAGCCGGCTCCGAACGCCCACCTGGGACAGGCTGCAGCCAGATGAAAAGGAATCATTAGCTCTGTAATTATGCATGAGTTATTTGAAATTGCACGCTGCTGCAGCATGCAACTGCTGCAAAAAGCAAAACGTTCATTTTCCTTCCAGCAAAGACATCCGCACTCCTCTGACAGCGCCTATTAATGTGGGGGAGTGTAAAACACAGTTTACATGATTCCTATATTACTTGAAATGAAATGAATTACTTCATATGTGGTGAATGCAAGAACCAGAAATGTTTCAAAGCAAACTTAGTTAAGTTTCTGAATGAAAAAACATTTGGATGCAATCCAAGACAAAAGCTTTCACGAAAAAAGAAATAAAAATCACACAACTATTTTTCAATCTCGCATAGATTTTACGAACAAAATCTGTACGTGCGAAGAAACTCGACCATCTGTTTTGCAACATTTTTGTTTTGATTCTTTTCATTCCCATTTAACATTTCGCCCTTCATCCTGTCCCAGCCCACCCCGCTCCTCAGCTCCCACTCCAACCCTATCGGCAGCCACTCACCAGCTCCAACCAGGCCTTAACCTCACCAACAACCCTAATATTAAACCCGCCCATCCCAACCCAGCCCTACCTATAGTCCTCGTCTTTGTGCACCAGTAAATCTCAGTCCTTATGGCAAAGATTAATTGCTAGAGGAGAAGATTAATGAAGTTTCTGGGGCTTCCTGGCACGCATCAAAAGCCACGTCCTCCCGCGACTCCCAGCTCAT
Organism: Anarhynchus alexandrinus; assembly: GCA_008711295.1. Taxonomy (NCBI): domain Eukaryota; kingdom Metazoa; phylum Chordata; class Aves; order Charadriiformes; family Charadriidae; genus Anarhynchus; species Anarhynchus alexandrinus. The sequence continues at coordinate 829,049 of VUYV01000207.1, read as the reverse complement.
CGCAGAACCCAAAGCCTCCCTCATTTTATATGCGATGTGGAACCTTTATAGAGTGTTACGTTGTGCGTGTGTTAAACAGATTTGAAAAATTACGGGGACTTACTGAGATGGCAGAAGCGGCCGTAGCGCCCGGGGTCACACAGGCAGGCTCCATAGAGTCTGTGGCAATAGCCGTTGTTGGCGCAGTTGCATGGTTTGTTACAGTTCTTCCCGAAGAGGCCTTTTGGGCAACCTTTTGAGTAGACAAACACAACAAGGCATCAGCTTTTAAGCGTTAAAACACGAACACCAAATCAGCTCTCTTTTAGCTGGTGCTGCAGAAAAGACCACGCTGACTTGTCGCTGCGCCGGGGCTTCGCGCAGCCCACCCTTACCAGGCACTTGCCTTTCTCTCACCCTTTATGCTGCCTATTATTTAAACAAAAGTCACTCCAAGGCAAGCCACAGGGTCATAGTCCATCTCGCACAATGGAGCCTGTTCTCATCCGGGTCCCTAAGATTTACCACGCACAATTACATCTAGATAGAATCACAGAATCGTTTAGGTTGGAAAAGACCTTTAAGATCTTCAAGTCCAACCATTAAGTAGCACTGCCAAGTCCACCATTAAACCATGTCCCTCAGCACCACGTCCACCCGTCTTTTAAATACCTCCAGGGATGGTGACTCCACCACTTCCCCAGTCAGCCCGTTCCAGCGCTTGACAACTCTTTCTGTGAAGAAAATTTTCTTAATATCCAATCTAAACCTCCCCAGGAGCAACTTGAGGCCACTTCCTCTTGTCCTATCACCGGTTACTTGGGAGAAGAGACTGACCCCCTCTCGCTACACCCTCCTTTCAGGGAGCTGTAGAGAGCGAGAAGGTCTCCCCTCAGCCTCCTCTTCTCCAGGCTGAACACCCCCAGTTCCCTCAGCCTCTCCTCATCAGACGTGTGCTCCAGACCCCTCACCAGCTCCGTTGGCCTTCTCTGGACACGCTCCAGCACCGCAATGTCTTTCTCGTAGTGAGGGGCCCAAAACTGAACACAGCACTTGAGGTGGGGCCTCACCAGTGCCAAGTACAGGGGGACGATCACTGCCCCAGTCCTGCTGGCCACACTATTCTTGATACAGGCCACATGCTGTTGGCCTTCTTGGCCACCTGGGCACACTGCCGGCTCACACTCAGCTGGCGGTTGACCAACACCCCCAGGCCCTTTCCCGCTGGGCAGCTTTCCAGCCGCTCTTCCCCCATCCTGTAGCACTGCATGGGGTTGGCGTGACCCAAGTGCAGGACAGACCCAAGGGGACAGCCGTGGTGAGGTTTCAGGCACACGTTACCCCCAGCAAGACAAGGGGAAGCGTACCATCTTCGCAGAGCTTGCCATGCACGCCGGGCGGGCAGCGGCATTGCCCCGTGACGGGGTCGCAGGAGCCTCCGTTCTGGCACTTGCAAACGCTGGCACAGCCTCTGCCGTACGTCCCGGGGGAGCAAGCTGCGGAGAAAGCACGGAAGATGAATGGGCCAAGAAGTCCCTCCCCTCTGCTAGAAATGAAACGAAATTAAGACTCCAGTCATCAAAACTGAGCAAGGAAAGAGTGTCTTTAGTCAGGCGGGCTCTAAACAAAGTCACGTTCTTGCTATATAAGGTAATACACATCTATCTAATATTTACTAGACAATTTTAAAAGGACACTTGAATTAACCAAGCTTACTTATGTGAAGTACTATGTGATTTATCCAAACTCTCCCCTGCGTATGCTCCCCTCCACACAACGCACGGGGCTCGAAAACATTGCCTATAAAGTACAAAGCTTAAAGATCAGAGCACAGTTTTGAATATTAGGAGATAAATACTTTAAAAAGGTTTTTTTTTCCTTCCCAAACACTATTATAAGAATAGCCTTGTGTTTTTCTGACGTAGTCTCTGAAATTGCCCAGATGATCATGGCAGAAACGGACCCACATCAGCACAGGATCCCTTCCTACAGCCCTCATCGCTCCAGCGCAAAGCAAGTTGTGAAACGAAGCCTTGCTCCACTGCGTGCAGCCTGAGCTAGCCCAGAAAATACAGTTGCTGGGGTCATCTGACTTCACTGACATTTCATCAATGTACATTAAGGAACTTGGCATTCCACATCAATTTCCATTCGGTTTCTTTGGTGCGTTATTACAGAAATTTAGTTCCAGTTTTCTCAACTGTTTAGCTTACCCTAAACCCATAAACTATGCTGTATATTAAGAAAGCGAGAGAAAAGAGTGAAAACTATCGCATATTGCTAATTCATACAGATTATACATTGTATTTATCATTGCCAGTGTCTACTTCATCGGACTGCAGGTTTGGCTCAATAATGCAGTCCCATTAAAGTCCTTTAAATTCCAGAGATGGATTCCATCAGATTACATGCATGAATATCTACTGTAAATAGAGACGAAAAATGTTATTATTATTTATGAAGTGAACTAAAGAATTTGTATCCTGTCTTGAAATTTTTATAATCTATCCTGAACCACTAGAGCACCACGCATAGAAGTTAGAATATCCTAACTTGATAGCTTGAACTGTCTTAGGCAGACTAGAAATTACCATTTTAATCCTCTTCATTCCTATTCTCTCAGCTGTCCCCAGCGTTTACAAACCAAACCCACGTCTCCCAGATCAGTCTCTCGGAATAACTACAGGCAGACTGTTGATTTCAATCTTTTGCTGTTTTTTCTATATTTCCGCCCTTGTGATGATGCCTCCTAAACAATCTTGATGGTGATTAACCTGAAGACTGTTGTCTGCTGATGCTAAGTAATAATTCTTCATCGTCTCTTTGTCTCATCAGTGACAGCACAGACTTTCTAAGTATGATGGGCCATCACACCACACACCACGAAACGGAGGGACCCATCTTCAAGGTCCCTTCCAATCTAAACCATTCTATGATCCCAAACAGGCAGGAGACCTGCTGTGGGAAGTCTCAGACAAGCAACAGTCAAATTTTGCCGATCTGCAGATGAAGAACGGCACACGGTACATCAAGAAATCACCACTCTATCTTTCCAGTTGGTTTTGACACATATGTCTGAACCAGAAAGATCTTCTACCAGGAGGCAGGAAGAAGGAGAGTAGAAAGCTATTACAAAGGCCACTGGCCAACTTGGCAAGAAAATTCTGAAAAAATACAATTTCCAATATTAAAAACCGACCATTCCAAGAAAGTTATGTTAATAATAAAAAGAATGATAAGGAAAAAAAAAAAAAAACAAAACCCAGACCCAAGTTTACAAACACAAGAAAAAAAGAATAAAAGCCGCAATGTCTTGGGACGCTATAAAGGAAAAATCCAGTTTAGCACCTATGTCCACCCAACTTGTCACACCACCTGCCAGGACAGACTTCTGAAAGTCAGCGAGGCGAGTTGTGGAGCGAAGCACGGCAGGCAAGCCTTGGCACTTCTCAGCAGCAGGGGGAACAGGAATGAACACCAACACCAATACTTCAGAAGGGGTCCTTACTGTACTGTACCGCCCTGGAGGGCAGAGACCTCGCTCTTTGAGGGTTCATATTGTACACTGTAACATCCTTTATAATTTCTATTTAATGGGCCACATTACAATAAAATTTTGATCTGCCTATGAGACAGCTGTGCTCCATAGAGAGCTTTACAGATTAAAAGTACACCAGGTTATTCCTATTTCCTATGGATCTGCAGGGTCACAGCAGGAGGACCAAGTCCCCACCTTTCAAACACACCGTACTCACTTTCGTTACAGATAACGCCGGTCCACCCAGGCGAGCAAACGCAGCCACTGCGCTCACTGTTACATCTGCCTCCGTTCAGGCAATCCTCACAGCTCAAGCTGCAGTCATTCCCAAAAGTGTTATCAAGGCAAACTGAAATGAAAAAAAATACAGCAGGTTTAGTGAGCATCCGGACAAAATAATTCCACCAGCTCTGACCTGTTCCAGGTGCACAAGCGCAAAAAGGAAACTGCACATCAAGAGACTGAAAAAAACGAGTATTCGTGTTGTTAGTGTTCAGGTTGGTAGCATTGCAAATACCACTGGTTCATCCCAAAAGACAGTCCTAAATGGAGATTCCCAAATTTTCCTCTTCAAATTCTGAGTCGACATAAAAGGAAAGTTGGAACTGTAGCTGGAATTTACTCCCTTAAATGCTCTAATTCCCCATCAAAGAGCTCTTAAGCTACTATTTTGCTTTCAGAAAAAGCGAATTTGAACCTAATACTTGACAATATTGTATACAATTAAAAGTATTTATTGAGAGAATCTCCTTTTCTCCTTGCCCGGCTCTCCTTTTTGTTTTTCTATTGCAGTAGGTGGATGCGGTGCTATTTAAGCACAGTCCAGTGATCGTTTTAACACCATAGTCTGAGTGTCATTCTAGGAAAACAAAGCATAATACACATTTACGACTTCCTTTCTTCTTCATGGATATGAAAAAAAAGGGTTAGCCTATATGGAAAAACTAAAAAACATGAAAATGCATTCCCTCTCCCCTTCCCCACCCTCCTCTTCCCCCTTGCACCCAAACACAAGTGCAGACATGCACACCCTCATATTCTCTCGTTGTGAGATCCATTGAGAAAGGCACGAAAAATAAATGTTGCTCTATGCTAAAATACCTCGGTGACATTAAGATCCTATCCACATGGTCAGTTTATTGCCTTCGAGGCTTTATGGATGTGGCTGGAGGCTTTTTGGAAGGGGATTTTGAACAACACCTGAAAGCGAGCTGGCAGATTATTTCAGCTAACAGTTAAGTCAGCAGGCTCGTTGCTTTTCACCAGCAATTTTCTATGTGAGGCCAGATTTCCTCTAGGTCTCGGCACCCAACTGTTCCCTTTTCTGTAGTTGAACAAATGCCCAAGCTTGCGGAGACATTCAGAATCCCAGTGCTCCCACTTGGAAGAGGTTACAAATTCATACTTGGGGAGAAGAATACAGATTACCATTAAAAACATCATACTTCTACATCAAAAAGTCATTCAAGCTATAGAAAATATTTAATTACTTGCACCAGCTTACTGTTAAAGCTTTTTTTTTTTATAGTATAGAGAGCAGCACAAAAATATGTCTGAAAGTATATGGAATATACGTCGCCAGTGCAAACCTCATGAAGTTCAATAAGGTCCTGCACCTGGGCTGGGGCAATCCCATGCACAAATCCAGGCTGGCTGGAGAATGGATTGAGTGCAGCTCTGAGCAGAAGAACTTGGGGGTGTTGGTGGATAAGAAGCTCAACATGAGCTTCTGTGTGCTGGCAGCCCAGAAAGCCAACTGTACCCTGAGCTGCATCCCCAGCAGCACGGCCAGCAGGGTGAGAGAGGGGATTCTGCCCCTCTACTCTGCTCTTCTGGAGTACTGTGTCCAGCTCTGAGGCCCGCAATATAGGAAGGACACAGACCTGTTGGAGTGGATCCAGAGGAGGCAACGAAGATGCTGCGAGAGCTGGAGCACCTCTGCTGTGAGGACAGGCTGAGAGTTGGGGTTGTTCAGCCTGGAGAAGAGAAGACTCCAGGGAGACCTTAGAGCCCCTTCCAGTACCTAAAGGGGCTCCAGCAAAGCTGGGGAGGGACTCTTGATCAGGGAGTGGAGCCATAGGACGAGGGGTAATGGTTTTAAACTGAAAGACGGGAGATTTAGATTAGATATCAGGAAGAAATTCTTTCCTGTGAGGGTGGTGAGCCCCTGGCCCGGGTTGCCCAGAGAAGCTGTGGCTGCCCCATCCCTGGAGGTGTTCAAGGCCAGGTTGGACGGGGCTTGGAGCAACCTGGGCTGGTGGGAGGTGTCCCTGTCCAGGGAAGGGGCGTTGGAACTAGATGATCTTTAAGGTCCCCTCCAACCCAAACCATTCTATGAATAAATTCATATTTGGGAGATAAAAGAACTTACTAAACCATTAAAAGTTTCATTTCTCCATCACTTTTTCCTGCAAACCACCATGTGCTGCAAAGCCTCAGCTTTAGAAAAAGTGCAGATGCTCAGCTATGACTGATAACACCCAAATTTATGTGGCTAAATATAAATAAAACATGCAAAAACTGGTCAATGAATATTTGATTGTGGTTTCCAGGCCTGATAATTTTGCCTGTGGTTATCTCATTTATCAGTTTCCCAATTGGTTACCAGTGTCGTTGAGTCCGGCTGGATGCTATGTGATTTGGGAGGTCTTAACAGTTTTGTTCATAAAAGTAAGTTAATTTTTTATTAAAGCCAAGACCAGTTCCTGATTTTTGCCTGTAGGGCACAGTCCTCGGATGAGTAATTAAAGCTCATATAAAAATCACAGGACATACATAACAAAAATACGAAACCTCATTCCTCCCTGGTGAGCCACCAGCACACACTGCACTCCTCAGAAAGAAAGCACCGGGTTTCAACTCATAATACTTTTAAGCGGTGAAGTTTCCACCTTCAGGTGGAAACAACGAAGTCATGCAAAGTCCTGGTGGGGTGAAAAGCTGCTTGCTAGAAGACACACGGACGTGCTGCTTTGCACCCAACTCCCGTGACTGTGTGGACTCATGTGCTCTGTTTGCCACCAGTTGTGCCAAGCCCTCGGCCAGCCTGAGCTCTCCATGGACGGCTCTGTGCTTTTCCCGGAGAACATGCCCAAAGCATCCAAAGGGACCCGAATCTCCCGAGCTTCTTTCCCCCCACCAGACAAGAATGCAAATATCTTAAGCAAAAAAATCTCCAATTATGATAAAAGGGCTTGTAAACACACACCCCCACACCCCCTTTTCTACCTCCAGGAGAAAGGGAGGGTTTCCCAAGGGCTTGTTCTCAGTAGAGCAGCTTTGGTGGATTTTGCGCATTGCAGTAACCCACGCAGTCCTCTCGCCCCCAGGATCAACAGGATCTCTCTGTCTGTTGCCTCCGGGGCTTTGTGCAGACACCCTGTTTTTCCAAGAAGCCCCCCCATCCCTCGTTTGCTGTGCTGCTCCCTTTTCCCACGCCTCCCCCCGCATCCCTCCTCGCCGCATCCAGGCACCAGCAGCCGCAACCAGGGAGCCTTCTTGTTCCCAAAACACGTTCCATTTGGGATGGGACACGTGGCAATGCCTCCTCCCTGCCGGCACGGAGGACGGGCAGAAAGCAGGATTAATGCTCATCCCTGCTCCGCTCCTCCGGATGGCTTAAGCCCGGCCAGCCCAGCATCACTCTCGCCCCAAATCCTCTTTCCAAGACTATTGCCCCAATTTGCTGCGATGGCTAAAAGCGACGCTCGTTCACTCACCGACCCTGTGCACCAGGGTGAGCTCTCCTCGCGGGTCTTCATCCTCGTAGAGGGCACCGAGCGCGTAGTGAAGGAGCTGGGGGGGACCTCTGAACTGCAGCCCTGGAGCCCCGGCGAACCCCGCTGCCTCCTCCGCATCCGCCTCCTCCCCACCTAGGGCTGACACACACACACACGTGCCATCAGGACCTGCCCCGAGTCTTTTTCCGCCACACTTTCCTCTCATTTACATCTTCTTTTTTTTTTTTTTATTATGATGGTAGATTTTCCAGCTACACCCCTGTGCAGTTTGCACAGCAGTCACAGACGATTCATTTTCTCATCTGTATTTATAAACAGAGTTTCTGCTATCCAAAAAATAGAAAAGGCGTGTGTGTGTGCAATCTTTCCCTTTTCTTTCTTCCAGAAATAAACTCTGGTCCTGAAGAATCCAAAAAAAAATTAAACCGGGCGTTTAATTTTCCTCACTTGAAGTTTGAAACTATTTATCATTAATGAATGTCATTACTCCAGCTCATTTTGGAGATGACAAATATAGAGTGAGGCTGGCTGTCCAATTTGTTTTCAGAAAAACTCAAATTTGAGCCTTAAAAAGATGGGAAATCAGTTGGCTTTCTTTTTGGAGTTGGTTAAAGTATCAAACTCTGCCCAAGGTTTAGCAGGTGCTCAACTTGGTTATAAAATTCAGTTGCTAGGCTGAACTCTGTACTGGTTACACTGGCAGAAATCCAGAATCACGCCACTCATTTTAGTGGAAAACTTGCCTTGGTTCATCAAAGCAGGACCTGGCTACCTTTATTCCACAGGATGTTAAACTTCATCAAATAGCGCAAGAAAACTGTCAAAATAGCATTTATTTCTAAAACACAAGGCTTAGGCTTTCAAACACGTCCAGGGGATTTAAGCATTCATCTCCCATTAATCTTTGGCAAAAGCCATTACGGGAGGATGAACTTGGGATCCACGTGTTACACGTAGCTCCACCCCCGCCACGTTCGGAGATGGCTCAAGCCAGGCTCCCCAAATCCCGGGATCTGTGAAAATCTCCGTTGAATTCACATTTTAAATCAGTGGGAAATACTTTAATGGCCTTCAAGATGTAAAAATGACTTACCAACGCAGGACCACCTGTTAACACCAAGCCTGTAACCCTCCTTACACGCACATTCGTACGACCCCAGGGAATTAACACAGAAATGGTCGCAGTTGCCATTATCAAGACGACACTCATCCACGTCTAGAAAAACCAGATAGAGATGCTGATTAGGTGCAAGTACCTCTGCTTGGAGAGTGCACTCCGTGCCTGGCCGCATCGGAAAAATTATTCTGCACATAAGAAAAACCCGATTTTCTTAGTACTTTGGGGGCTCTCCGTTTCTCACAAGTACCGGAGATATTAGAACATTTCAGGGCAACATGGAACAGATTATTTCACCTATGTTTTTGTCTCAAGTGAAAACAGCTGCTTTAAGCTGTTAAGCTCAGTTGATCCCATTTTGAGGGCTCTCCTTCTGTAGGAGTAGTCTGTAACACACATCAATATACAGTGTCCACGGAGAGAGGAGGAAAAGTTCCTCTCTGCTGGCTCGCCTCCCACGGCCCCACTTCTCCGTGCTGGATGCTGGGTTATTACGGTGACATGGACAGTGGGGTCGAGTGCACCTTCAGCAAGTTTGCCGATGATACCAAGCTGTTTGGCGAGGTAGACACGCTGGAAGGGAGGGATGCCATCCAGAGGGACCTGGACAGGCTGGAGAGGTGGGCCCAAGCCAACCTCATGCAGTTCAATAAGGCCAAATGCAAGGTCTTACATCTAGGTCGGGGCAATCCCAAGCACAATTACAGGTTGGGCGGGGAATGGCTGGAGAGCAGCACTGAGGAGAAGGACCTGGGTGTGCTGATCGACGAGAAGCTCAACATGAGCCAGCAATGTGCGATCGCAGCCCAGAAGGCCAACCGCATCCTGGGCTGCATCAAAAGAAGTGTGGCCAGCAGGGCGAGGGAGGGGATTCTGCCCCTCTACTCCACTCTCGTGAGACCCCACCTGGAGTACTGCGTCCAGCTCTGGAGTCCCCAACATAAGAAGGACATGGACCTGCTGGAGAGTGTCCAGAGGAGAGCCATGAGGATGATCCGAGGGCTGGAGCGCCTCTCCTATGAGGAGAGGCTGAAAGAGTTGGGGCTGTTCAGCCTGGAGAAGGCTCCGGGGAGATCTTATTGCGGCCTTCCAGTTGCTAAAGGGGCTACAGGAGAGCTGGGGAAGGACTTTTTACTAGGGCATGGAGTGATAGGACGAGGGGGAATGGCTTCAAACTGGAAGAGGGCAGGTTTAGATTGAACATTAGGAAGAAGTTTTTCACTTTGAGGGTGGTGAGGCACTGGCACAGGTTGCCCAGAGAGGTTGTTGAGGCCCCATCCCTGGAGGTGTTCAAGGCCAGGCTGGACGTGGCCTTGGGCAACCTGGTCTGGTGGGAGGTGTCCCTGCCTATGGCAGGGGGGTTGGAACTCGATGATCTTCAAGGTCCTTTCCAACCTAAACCATTCTATGATTCTATGATTACCGTATTGTGGTCCCACAAAGTGGCAATTACACATTTGTAACACCTTATCAGCAAAGCTGGCACACGCTCACCGATTCTCTTATTAGGGAAATGCCCACAAAGCCCCGGGATGAGCTTTGACAGCGTTTCCTCTTCCCGCTGTTGTTCCCAGTTAGACCGAGCCACCGGTACGGAAGGACTCACCGTCGCAGGCGCAGCCGTCGGCGTTCGGCTGGAACCCCGCTTTGCAGGCACACTCGTAGCCGCCTGCATAGTTGATGCAGAACTGGGAGCAGCAGGACTCTCCGCTCGCGCACTCGTCCAGCTCTGCAAGGAAGGGGCAGCTCGTCCAACCCTCGGACACGGCCCGAGCTGCCGCCACAGCTTTGCTCGGTAGCGACCATCCTTTTCAGTACACGCCTTTCTGTGCCTTCCTCTCCCTTCACCCACAGAAAACACTGTCTGAATCCCGCCAGCGGCTGTCTCCCACCTTCTCCCACAGCACCCACTACCCTCCACGTCCAGGGAAAGGCATCGTTTCTGCAAGTCTTAGCTACCACCAGGCGATTTACAAAAAAGACAACTAGCTCTCACCAGCCCACAAATACTATCTGTTTCACAGTCATCTCCATTTAACCATCTGCACTTTTGTATGTTCCACCTTTTTCAATGCAAACGAACAGTGGAACAAAGCTCTGGTCCAACACCGCATTTTCGGGACGGCAGGAGCCTCCTAGGTGCAACTGTGGTTTTTGACACCTAATTGCCCATTGCCTTATCCTGCCCTGTGCCCATCCGGAAATTGGTATCGTCGACACCGCTGTTCCGGTGATTAGATACAAGAATCGAGCTGTTATCTTTTCACTGCAGGCTCTCGGCTGATCTCAGCCCTCACAGCCTGCCGAGCGGGTCGGTGGCCATCCCGGGGCCACCTTGTCAATGCTGAGTCTGCAAAACGCTTTGGAACGTTACCCAGACGAGCAGCCGCAGATGGGGAAAGGTCAGTGTCTCAATTAACCTTGGAAGGAGTACCAACATTATTAGGAAACACCGACAGGAGAAAGAGGAGAAAGAAAATGTAATTAATCAATCGAGGTGAGGAGGTCGGCGTGAAAATGATTAATGCAGGTTATTTGAACACGGAGAATTTTCCAGAAATGTCACAAGCTGAGCTCCTCTGCAGTACATCAGACGACGCCTTGCTCTGGGGTCTAGCGACAGTCCCCTGTCTGCGTAGGAATGCCAAATGTGCATCCAACGAAATGGAGATTTTTTGCTGTTAAGAGCAGCTTTCCATGTCCTCAGCCTTGCCAAACCCTTCCCCTGCGCTCTCCCCTCCCTCCCTGTGCCCAGAGGAACCGCGTCCCTCCGAACTCTCCGCGGGCAGGTCACGGAGCTGGGGCGCGGGCAGGAGGCTGCTCTGCCTCCTCTCATCCCTACACGAACGCGACCGCGCGACCCATCCCACCCCTGCGAGGCTCAGGGTCCGCATCTCCCTCCCCGACCGCCTTTTCTTTTGCCGTTTAAGCTCCAGCATCGACCGTCCCTGCAGACCTCGGTGCTTCCCTCCTCCCCTGCTCCTTCCTCTCTCCTGCACTTGGCTGGTTTCGTCGCGAGACTCTTCTCGTCTGTAACGCCTCTCACATTCACCAGAGCTCCCGCTCTCCACCTCTCCTCGTGTCTTACTGCACCGCTCTGTGATTCCTGCCTTCCCCCCCCTCCTCCCCCTTCTTGGCTATTCTTTAAAATTTTAATGGCATAGTGACAGCGAGTCTAAACCAGAATGAGATACAGTTTGCATAGCAAAAGCCGTAAACAAAAAAAAAAATCACATCGTAAAACCGTTTCAAACATGAAGGAATTTTTAAGCTCTTCTCTCGAAATAAAAACAAATCTATCTCTATTGCTTTCACTTCCTAAGTGAGACTTCTCACAGCCAGAAGTGCAATCTCATCACCGAGCAAATCTGATGGAAATAGAGCAACTTCCATAACACAACACGGAGTTTGCGCGTGAAGCGCCTCAGAACAGCAGTGCTATCGCTCCAAGACACAGCCGACCCTCTTCCGAAAAAAAAAGAAAATTCGGGGAAAAAAAATTCAGCCGAGTGATGCTTGGGCTGGACACAACGAGATACGGCCACGGCAACCGGTGATGCACCAAAGTGTCATCTTCCATTTCAGAGGCAGAACTCCTTCCCCTCGGTAATTAATAATCCCAGCAAACACGCAGAGCAAGGCAAGCCGGAGCAGCCCTGGAGGAAGCGCCAGAGGATGGTATTAATTAAAACTCGCAGGAGAAGGGCAGGGGATGGGAAGGTATTTCCTTGAGTGACAGCTCTCCCGCCGGCTCCCCTTGCAGAGACCCGCCACACCTCCTCCCTCCTCCCGCGGAGACCCAGCGTCCGCCGTGAATTACCTGCGCACGTTTTGCCATCAAAATCGAGGCGATAGCCGTCGTCGCAGGAGCAGCGCGGCCCCGCGGTCGTGTGCTCGCAGTGATGAGAGCAGCCCCCGTTGTTGTCCTGGCAGCTATCGACGATTTCCATTTCGATGCCTTGCAGAGAAATAAATCAAAGGGATGTTAAAAAGCAAGCACAGGGGGAGAGTCGCTGGAGAATAAGCCTTCCGTAAAAAAGCATCCCTAAGCCAACTGCTGTAGCAGGAAATATAAACTCAGCTCCCACACACACTCGAGAAGAGCACGTTTTGGGCTCACTGAGCTCCAGGTATCTGTCTCCTTGTGTCATAACAGTGGATGCTCTCAACTGTGGTAACGCGAAGCCAGCTCACCATTTCAGCAGTCTGCCTGCCACGGGAGCGTTCGCAGGTTTCCGGAGATTTATGCTTTGTTTGAACCTAACAGTGAGGTCTGCCCTTGCCCCAGAGGAGGAAAAGAACCATCTGAGGAACCCAGGTGGTTCATCTCAACCCAGAACATTTATGCTTTCCAAAAAGCAGCTTTTAGTTGTGGATGCGAATGGGAAAGAGTTGAGTTCTGAGACATCCCCCAAACACAAATGCCTTAAAATTTTCATAGTAGACTCCTGTTGCCGAGCCTGACACCCAACCACAAAACAATCTGCAGCTTTTCACCCTTGGATGTCCCTTCAAGGGGGCAGACGGCAGCTCCACTGCTGAGACTTTGCCCCCTACAACTAAGACAGGGTGGTGGTGCGACGCCCCCTTCGCCCTGACCGACCCCCCCACCCTCCCGCACTCGGCGGCCATGCGATGGACAGTCATCACAACATTTTGGCCAAGTCCGGTGCAAACCCTCATAGAGGAATGGGAACATCTGTCCCTCTCATTCCCACCAAGGCACTTCATTCAATGATTTCTTTAGGATGAAAAGAAAATATAAGGTTATAAAGTTTCTCCTGAAGAATTAGGCGGATTGTCTCGTTACAGAGTTATTTAGAGTGGAATTAATTTCCCATACTACGTAGGAGAACTGAGAAACACCCTCCCTAACGGAGCCACCATACTTGCAGAAACACCCCCAGCTCAGAGCAGTGGCCACCAGAGCTGGTACAGACGGACGGCATTTCCCCGCTGCCGGGGGCTCACGGACACATCTGCGCCGGTGGCTCTGATCCCTTTTTGTGCCCCCAGGGAGCAACCTGCCTGCCGACAAGAAACGCAAGTCTGGCTGGAAGAGGGTATAAATTAGGAGGACACATATGGAGGGCTACATCTCGTGCAGGGTATGATTATTTGCGCCAGGGAGAAGAAATCTAGTCTTCTGCCCAGTGTGTTAAGCTGGGATTTAGGAAACGCAGCGCTCAGACGCAGAATCTGACTTTATACACTATCTTCATCATTTACTTCGTCTCAGTTCTTCATCAGTAAAACTGGAATAACGGCTCTTCCCCATGCCACCGGGGAAATGAAAGAATAAACAAAGATTGTAAATTGCTCAAACACTGGGATAATCCTGATCATAAATATATGCAGAATGTTTTTATTTTTATTGTTTGCTCTGCAATACTGTACATAAGGCACAGAGAATCACCATCCCCTGAGATTCGCTGAACATCAAGAAAAAATATTATCTGAAAATCACAATGAAATTTAAGTGGTCTAAGCCACTTTTTTATCCCCATAACAGATCATTTCGTATCTATAGATTAATTGCATTTCCTCCACCGTTGCACTACTCACAGTTCCCCATCACCTATGAAATAATTCTGTAGGACGTCTCTCACATAATTGGTTTTTGGTTTTAATGTATGTTAATGCTTTGAAACCGAAATTCACCCTTAATAAGTTATTTCTTACACACACATTCTTAAAGAAAGCATTCATTCTCTGGCATGCAGCATATTTTCCTAAGGAAATTCTGCTGAAAGTTCTTGCACAGTATTATTAGATTGAACGATCTTTGCCCACCTCTTCGCTAAAACAGGTCATGCTTTTGTCTGCATTCCAGAGAGCTTATGTTAGGTCCGTCATAACACCAACTCTTCCACATCACCTCCTTTATTAATCTAAATTTGCCCTCAAGGAGAGCCCAGGGATCACCTACCAACCAGCAGCGCTGGGAGTCAGTCCCCTGCTCAAGAAAAGTAGCGCTGATTAAAAAACCCCGCTGGCACGAGGGAAGTACATGAGGGAAGACAACAGGGTTCAGTATCATTTTAGTTTGGGAAATTTTAGTTATTCAAATATTTTTTTTATGCCCAATCTTGCTTTTTTCCCCTTTTTTTTAAAAAAAAAAAAAATTTAAAGCATCTACTTAACAGTGTCAATAATCTCAGGAGAAAGATAAGTAAACCTTATGAAAGACAAGAGCAGAGAGAACCTCATGTTGGTTTTCTTTTGCATCAGATCCAGCACATAAAAAAACTGGGAGGAGGAGGGCGGGAATGACTACATTTCATAGAACAGCACCATTTTGGTAGCTCCGCAACAGAGTTCACCAGACTCTGAAGATAAACCAAGAGGGCTATTTGCTCTTTGAAATGCAGTAATTAAGGTCTGTGAACACAGGCTTAGGAACGTATCAACCTGCAAACCCAGCAGGAGCAGAAGATGAAGAAAACAGTATTAAGCTTGAGCTTTTGCATACATTTATTTTGCTGGGAGTGCTAATCCAACTGAATTAAAACCGAAGCCCAGCGGTTTGCAGATAAGGCGGCCTGAAAGGCATCGGTGTAGAAGCGTCACTTACGGTAGCACTGCTTTCCGTCAGCCCCCAGCTCGAAGCCAGGATTACAGTCACAGGTGAAGGATCCCGGAGCGTTCACACAGCGATGAGCACACCTGGCTCTCCCTCCTGCACACTCATCAACGTCTATGCGGCAGAGAGAAAGGCAAAGAAGACATTCATTTGGATATTAAAATAAAAAAAAATAATACTGCTCTACACGCACGCGGGTGCGTTTCCAAACATCCACTGAAAAGAGCATCGTGATGTTAGTCTACAAATGACAGCCTCTGATGAATGTAGGAACACTGAACTCACAACATGATTCTCCAAAATAATGTGGTTTTTTCCGAACACTGCTGACCTTGAACCTTTCAACATGAATATTTACGATAGCAGCCAAAGTAGCTTGTTTATTATTCCTACAACAATGGCAAAAGAAGGCATATGAGGAACTCAGAACAAAACCCTGTCTCCCAGGACCCTAAAATTATCACCGGGTCCTCACAGGCATGATATTTAAATTAACGAAGCAGGAAATATCTGATTATTTCCCAAACGTCAAATGATTCGGATTAAGTGGTGGCTGGGTCTCAGCAGGTAGGATGGAGACAGATCTCCTCTGTCGCATCCCTGAATCCTGCAGCTTCTGCAGAAGTCCAGCGGGGAGGCACCTGCTCTGATCAGAGGAGTTTCACCCCACCTGTAAATGAAGAAAAAAAGGCGAAGAGCTGGGGAAACAGTTCTTCACCCAGTCCTCCATCAAGCAGTCTGTTCCTCAGCTTTACACTCGCCAGTCTGTATTTTGGAGTTAAATGCCACCAAAGGCATCCACCTTCCTAAAAACTTGGTGGAAGAGCATGAAAATATTTTTAAGGAATAATAATTCGGGGGAAAGAAATGCAACAAAAGCTTACACTAAATACCGCTGCTGTGGGGCACAGCTGCAGAAAACATCAGCCTCCTTTGCAAAGCCTGGCGTTACCTTACACCGACCTCCCGCCCCTTCTCTTGTCCTGACATTTCGCTTGCGCAACACAGATAATTCACCGCTACGATCCCGGCGCAGTCACGCACAGGAGAGAAGAGCGCGGTGCGCAGCTCCTCACCTTTTACCACAGCAAAAACACTTCCTAACAGGTTGGGTTTTTTTTTCCTCCATATGTGCTGTAACCGGTGCGGTACTCGTGGCCCCTCGTACTCGAGCACAAGTAGCTTTACGACTGCAATCAGCCTGCTTGCAAAAAAGAGGCCCCAGGCAGTGCAAACACCGCACACCGCCTCATGAAAATTTCAGGATAAATGACAGCTTCTCTGAAGCAGCAACGCGAGGAGCTGCCGTTTAGAATAAAATGGGTTATTTCTCCTTTTTTCTGCAATTAATTGCCGTTTCGCGAGTAGAGTATGTTGGCAAACGCTGTAAACGTGCTTTTCCCTTTTTTTCTGCTTTTTCAAGTAGAAAAACAAAAAGTTGGAAAACTGAACCGCAGCCACCACCCTCCACATGTTTCCCCATATCTTGTAGATATAGCTGATAGCTAAAGAACGCCACTTCAGTTGCCCTCTGTCTCCTTCTAGCTCGGTTTCCAAAAAGTCAAATACCAGCTTGAATTTTGCAAAAGATGTTGAATAATTTCTAGGAGATAAAAACAATAATCGCATATCCACGGCATGCTTAATGATCCAAAAGACCGTTGCCGTGAGGTTGGGAAGAAAATTTGCTCCAATATATAACACTGCAAGTTACCTAGTGCTTTAGTTTATACGTAAATTAACAGAATTGTCATCGCGTATCTGAGACAAAATGAGTAACGTGCTGACCCCAGTATTCAACCCACTGCTGTTTCCATCTATTAATCACCAGTGAAGTGTCTACGCTACTTGAAAACACTTTGCTTTGTCAGTACGGTTACTCATGAGTAATCCCAGTAAGAGAGGGGAATCGCCGAAGAGTGCAATCAGACTCGCAGAAGGGCTAAAAGGCCACCGAGTAAAATACTCCGGGGAGGAGGTAAGTATTTCGCAGGGCACCCAGTACTCTGTAGAGATAAGCCAACAAGTTAAGTATGGGCAAAATTTTGGCCAAGTTTTCCAAGGGAGGAGTTTAGAATCAGTGTCTGAAAGCGCACCCTGATCCTGACCAGGCTGGTAAAAATCTGGGCACCGTGAAGCCCACGGGTGCTTTGCGCTTCATAAAACTGATAAACCATCCAGCTTCCAAGCACCT
The DNA here is from genome assembly GCA_008711295.1 of Anarhynchus alexandrinus. NCBI lineage: Eukaryota > Metazoa > Chordata > Aves > Charadriiformes > Charadriidae > Anarhynchus > Anarhynchus alexandrinus. The sequence continues at coordinate 811,898 of VUYV01000207.1, read as the reverse complement.
CACTGAAAGAGAAAAGCAGGTACTTTGGCCTCCACTTCCCCCGCATTTGGGGTCAGAAATGTTTTAGATCCTTTTGAAAATTCCAGACTAAATACAGGACTTTGGAATTCCACTTTTTAAGCTCTTTTTGGAAATCTTAGACTTCATGATTTCTTCCTTCACAGTAGTTTCTCTATTAATATGGAAACAGTTCTCCAGCTAAAAAGCCTTTTGAATTCTAAATAGGTTTTCAGTGACCTGGTTCAGAGTGTTACTTGAACCAATTTTCCAGGAGCTGTATCTGGGGCATTATTTTAAAGGGACCCTACAAGAATAACACTACAGTATCGACAAATCCAGTAGCTGGAAAAAGCCTGATTTAAGAGATCACAGAGTAATTTTCATTGCTAAAATGGTCCTTCAAGGCTATCGGCTGACATAAATACCACAGAGAGAACCGCTCTTTCAAAATGCATACATATATTTGTATACCATATCCCTTTCCATTCAAAGCTCAGTAAGCCAGAGCACGGATTAGTACCTTTCTTCCTAATAAATAGTCCACCGTTTCTTCTCCAAACAGGACTTTTTGTCTGCAGAAGGATAATGCCCTGGATGACACTCGCATTTTGCAATTCCTCTCTCATTTTGACAGATTTGTGAGCATCCTCCATTCCCACTAGCGCAGGGGTCTAGCGCTGAAACCAATTAGAGCACACTGTCAACTTAAAGGTCACGCTTTTGTCTGAAAATGGTCTTACCTGCCACCGTTACAACTAACAATGGAGATTACTGTAGCTGTAAGAGATTAGACCGAAAAAAAAAATAAATATTTGGCAGAATTTGGTGTATAGTAAAGCCGTTGTTTTTCTGTACGTTATTTTCTCTCTTGCGGGACAGCGTTTTCCATAGAGCACCAGCAATGCTTTAAACAGCGGGAAACCGGGCTCACATTACATCTTGGAAGCTGGACAAGAAAAGTACATTTTAGTCTTATTTTGCCGTAACTGAGCAGATTTCAAGAGTTGCTCTAAACAATAGCAATTAGCGTTCCAATATGTGTGAAGCCATAAACACATACAATGGTGGAGTTCGCTGCGGAACAATGTGTGTTTAAAAGTCTCCAGAGGAAATAAATGCTGAAGAGCCCCAAAAGACCTCCTTCAGTCTAAAAACATATGCCATTCACGTTGTACATCAAGATTTTATTCTTTTTTTGAACAAAGACATACCATTTCAAGGATAAGCCGCTCTAAGCGGCAAGTACTCAGAAACACTGTTTATAAAATGTCTGCAGAAGTCTCCACCTCAAAGATTTCACTGTGTTTTATGGGTTTATTTCAGGAACACGCACTTGCTGGAAGTGTACTGATGCATTTGCCCAAATAAAGACTTTGCACGCACCAAAATAAACCTACTGGGACTGTTTGGACAGGGCTGATTTGAGTGAAGAGTCAGAGATTTCATACCAAGATCTGGTGTTCTGCACAAGGCTGAAGTTTCAGGTTGGAGCGTTAGTTACACGAACGTGCCGGTGAATAACATTACGTAGGTAAATTTGGAGGACACCTTTGAAAATGTGTCCTCTAGAGTTCTGCTTAGTTTCAAATAAACCTTTTCAAAAGTTAAGCCTACTTCCTTACAATTCAAGCTCTAATTGAGTTTCAGCATTTTACGAATTACTGTCCGATTTGAGACATTTGACCAGTATTACTCACTCTCCCCCAGCCCGACGTCTCCTTCACTGGCCATCTCAAGCTCTGTAGAAGCCAACTTCTATCAGGGCACCAGGAAGAAAGTCAACATCGGTTCAACAGCGCTGGCAGTGCAGTCAGGGTTTCAGTAACCCCGGGGAAGGGTTGAAGGTGTTTTTCTCTAGACCTTGCTGCTTTGCTCTTCCAGTGGCTAACCACATACATACATACAGCTATGCCGGAGACGGGAATAGGAGAGAGACCTCTATTTTATATAGATACATTTAAATATGGGGTGGGTTTTTTTCATTTCCTCCAGTTTTTATTATTCTATGCAGCCAGTGGCATTTTGTGCCACCGTCTGGCAAAAGAGGATGTTGCCCCAGAACACCTTCATATTCCCTTGTTTCACCTCCTGCCATCTCAAGAACATAACTGTTCAAGGCCGCAGGCTGAGAGTTTGACTTGACAGTATTTAAAAAAAACCATAAATTAAAAAAATCACTGTTAAGGATGTTGAACTGAAATTTTCTGTTGGACTTTCAACACGATAGGTTGCAAATAGGTTTCCGAGGGACAGCAGCACGTCATCCTACGTGACACTTTCAAGCCTGACAACTTGGCTCTGCAGTTCGACAATTTGCGGTCTACAAAGGATTTAGCTTCAAGCAAGAACTCGTTCCTTGCTGATATGAAATATTGAGTTATTTGGTGATTCTTTTTCTATTTGGTTAAATTAAACGAAATTGCTATCAAACAGCATCTGTTAAACCTGCATATTATAAAGGTTTTCAGAGCATCTAAAGCTTTACTTTGAGAATGATCACAGCATAGAGTAAAACTTGTAATACTCCGTGACACGACAACAAGCAAACAACAAATTATAGAGTAGATGTTAGTAAAACATAGTAATTTGAATAAAGATAGCAGCCTTGGAAGTCCTTAGACAAGACAGAAGTTCGTAAAGGAGAGATCTTCGGGACGTAAAGCAACCACTGAGTGACTTGTTTTCTACTGACATACCTGTTTCTTCCTGTTATAGGCACGTTTCAGGAAAAGCTAAAAATAACTCATTGGTGTTCTTTTTCCTATGTATTTGGCTCTTATTGTTTGATGTAATAACTTTAGTGGATAACAGACTCCATCCTACGAAGCTTTATTCCAAGCTGTTAAACACTACGGCAAAAAATTTATCGGAACTGTTTGATATCCCAGATGTCCCAGGACATCCAGGAACCTCATCTGAAAAAGCCATGGTGATGCACTGATCTGGGACGGCAGCAATGTTCTTGGTGAAGTGTGAGTATGGGCTCTGCATGTGCTTACATGGACCTTCCAGACCTTCACTGCAAGGTTGTAAAGAACAGGATCTCCAGTCCTATCTGCCATGACCTCTAGAGCACCTAAAGAAAGAGAACTGGGCCTTATCAAGTTAATTTTCCTGCTCACAGCAACCATGACTTTACACTGGAGAAAATGTGAAGTGGTAAGGAGTACAACTTTCTGGGAAGGTTAGGGGTGGAAATAGCATTGACCCATAGAAGGGAAACTCAAAGGGACTTGAGAAAGATGTTCGTTCTTGCCACCCGTGGATAACCCTATGGAGAATTCACTCTAGCACACATCCTATATAGCCCATTCTCTTATACAAGTATCACAGCCAATGCTGACCACATCTATACATATCTCACCCCCGGAGCAGCTATCTCACCACTTCGGCTCATGCCACACTACTCCATCCCATCTGTTTGCCTTCACGCTGAAGGCTGCACCACCCCGCTCGGCTTAGGTGCTTCTGTACGGTCTCTCAGGGCGATGGGGCACAGCAGTAGCTCCCAAGGAGTCAGCGAGGACAACTCCACACCTGCAGCACGGCTACACCTGCTGCAGCAATGAGGCTGTAGTTTCACTCTCCAAACTTGCACGACAGCAGCCATCCTTTCTAGCTGGAAATTAAAAGCAGCCCGGCTCACCTCCTCCCACCTTTTCTACTTAAAACACCTCTAATTGCCAACCCAAATGTATTCACGGCCAGTTTATGCTCATTTGTTCCTGTAAAAATCGTGTCCATTGGCTTAACTAGCACTTTTCTCTCCCAGATGTTTATTCACTAAGGTGTTTAAGAGAGAAAAGCATCCTGCTCGGTCTTCATTTTACCAGCTGAGCTCCCCTTGCACGACAGATTCTCCTTCCTCTGACCACAGCTGTCCCCCGGGGGGGGTTGTGCTGTTATATTTTGATTTATCCCACCCTGAACACAGGTAACCAGGCATACAGGAGAACTCCAGATAAGGTCTCACCCTCAGACAAAGCTGACCTTGCCCCTTCTCCACTGTTCAGTAATTGCTGGCTGGTGACGAACCGCTGCCTTCGGTGCGTGGCTGACCCTCATCAGCCCCACGACGCGAGGGAGCGAACGGCCACAGCTGCCCGTGCGGTGGCCAAACCTCACCAATTAGGGGACTGAGGCTGCTCATTTTGCTGCTAAGCCGAGCCAGAGCGCGAAGTGGCACGTGGTTGGACTTGATGATCTTAAAGATCCCTTCCAACCTAGATGATTCTATGATTCTATGAAGGTTTGAACTGCTCCTTGGCCACCCAAGGGACAACTCCCACCCGACCAGGCATCGCCACACTCAAGACCATGCCGATCCAACCTCTGTCCCACCACACCACCATAAAAAAGAAACCACCAAAAAGTTTTATGCAGGGGTCTGCATGTCCAGCTGGCTTGGCCAAGGACACCTTGAGTGCCAGAGGCAGTGGAGGAGCCACGAGAGGTCTGGAAATGGGCTGGGAGGTCTCTGACACCCTCTCCCCACTAACGCTCTCCTTTTCCGACACTTTCGGACAATCTCAGGGACAAAACATGGCTGTCCCGTGGGAGACGGAGGAGTGGCCAGCTGGCTGTGGGTGCTTGCTGAAGTACAGCACAGGGTCTCCACGGAGGGCAGGACCCGGCGAGGCCAAAACCGAAGGCCAAGCGCTCGCTGCACACAGCATGAGCTGGAAGCAGGCTGAACAGCAGGATTTACTTACACTTTATACACAGCACATAAAATCTCCGAGCAGAAGAGGAGCCATATGGAAACGGTTTTGTGACAGGAATTTTAGTGCAATAAATCCATAAATTTGGCCCTCTCTTTCTCTGGCATAGTCAAGGGTACCATGTGTGTGCGCTTGTGTTGGGGAAGGGGGGGGGGTTGCCTTAAAAACTGATGAATATGTAAAGATACACGAGAAAAAAAAAAACCCAACGATCAAACCCAAAGGTAGCATTTCTGTTCGGCTTGTGGGAGCGTTTGCTCGGAAACCTGAAGGGGAGGATGAATGAATCAGACCGCCATTAGGAGCAACACAAGCCAAAAGCAGATAAAGAAAAGGCTGTATGTAGAATAAAACATGGCATACAGGCCAAGTCTGCATAAAACTTGATGAATAATAAAATGTTAGAATTAAACCACAATTAAGTTCCTAACCTATGGCATCATCACCAGTGTGCAACGAACAGCCAGGAGCCTACAAGGCCAAAACCATGCTGGAAACTGTGAATCAACCTGAACTTCACACCTCAACCACGTGGCATTTTAATCCTGTTAATAAGCCATCCCTAAAGCTGCTTTTGGCAAGCAGGGTGACACGTGAATGAATACAGCGATCCGAAGCACCATCCTGGGAGTCTTTTAAATTGCCTTTAACGCGTGTCTCCAGGCAGGCAGCGCCGGACTCACCTTCACAGGATCTGGCATCCCTCTTCAGCTGGTAGCCCGGCCGGCACTGGCACTTGTAGCGGTCTTCCCCGAGCTGAACGCAGTCCTGCTCGCAGCCCCCCTTGTTGACGCTGCAGGAATTGACGGCTGGAGCCAAGGAAGGATTGAAGGAACGCATGTCAACAACCCAAGAAACTTATTTCCTATTTTAAATACATAAATGACAGTAAAAACACGCAAACCTCGCCGAGCAGCTTTCATAAATGCACCCGTCCCCACTCCCTGCGTGACTACTCCCCCTCGTGTTCCCGGTGCTTGTTTGACACAGCGTCCCGCCTGGGCGAAAGCCCGTGATTCCAGCGCGCGGCAGGTGAGATCTAAGAGCCGTAATGCTGACTGAAGTACAGCCACCCTTTGATCTGACAGCAGCAAAGCACTCCAGAATCCACTGAGGTAAGGAGGGAAAAAAAAAACCCAACAGAGCGGCCCCGCTGGCACTTGCCCGTGGGGTTTTTTTTTTCTGTCCCTTCTATCACTGAATAATAATAAAAAAATAATCATCATCTTTCAGGCTGATTTCCTCAGCCTCATGCATAGGAAGCCGCAAACGACAGGAGTCACAGGCGCCGCAGGACAGACTCACAGAGTAAACCACAAGGAACGAGAGGCTCTTTAGTACATCTCTAAAGATGCTGCTTCTTTTACGCAGGCAAATTAATATTCTTTTTTGTTCAACATATATCGCCGGCCTCTGGAGAAACATTTCTCCTCCTGCCAAAATACATTAACACACACCCACACCTATTCGCACACTGCATGTAAAAATAAGATAGATGGTTTGAACCTGTTATTGTGCTGTATGTGTGTACGTGTGAGTGTGTGCGTGACTGCATCTATATATATTTTAACAGCAAAGATGTATTATGTTCTCCATGAGGCGCTGAGAAGACTATTTGGTCCTTCATGGAAGGCACAAAACTCTGGACCCAATGAAGTCAGCTAAGAGCTTTGATATTTATTTTAGGAATATTAATATTAATTAATTTACCTGTAACAGACATGAAGAAAACAATAGTCACAAAAGCGGCTGTAGGATGCATTTCACCCTATGCTACCGATTAGCAAATACTTAGTTTGTGCAGTCAAGTATGTGTTAGAAAGACAAAAAGAAAAGCAAATTTTTACATTATCATGGATGCGTACACAGCAGCAGCCAGGAAACACCTCGCTGGCCGCTGGCCCCCATTTCCACCTGGGCCTGCAAAGCACCTGCCCGGTTAGCCACCGAACCCGAAAGCTGCTCTATTTCTACACGGGAGACCGCAGACCCGACACGCTCAAAGCTTCCTGCTCGCTCTGCGTTTAGTACCTAAAGCCCTGGTTTTCAGCAAGAATATTCAAATAAGATGAAAATATTTCAGAACATGCAAAACACCTTAAATCGGCTCCAAGACGGAACATACATCTCATTTTTTTTAAAGTGCCATTTTCTCCCTCTTTTTTCTGGGCATAAGCCAATTTGGATGCAAGGGGAGATAAGAAGCAACCTGCCATACCGAGAACGTCGGAGGCTTTGAAGCCAGAAGGGGACGGGGGTGAACCCCTGTGGCCAGAGCTTGCCCGGGGCTCTGCCGGTGGCTGCGGAGTGAGGGATTGCTCCGGAGCCACCGCCACCACCGGGTTTATTGCGTCTGCTGCCGAGGCACCGCACGGGCTACGTGCGAGGAGGTGCCAGACTGAACGAGAAGAGCCGCTGGGGAAGGAAGAGGATGAATCGCGCTGCCAGACGCCGGCAATGCATCTTTGATTAGAAAAAGGGAGAGACTTGGCATGTCATGAGTCTCATTCCACCTCTTGCAAAGGGAGCTTGCGGCCGGAGGTCCGAGGGTGTGCATGGGGTTCAGGCAGAAAGACGGCAGACCCTCTGCTTGCAAAGATTTACTCTTCAAGTTTGGTAGAAAAGCAGCCGCGGTCCGGAGTCGCGACAGCCACCGCTGGGGATCACGCCTGGCGATGCTGAGCGAGGGAGGTGGCATCGCAGGAGGGGGGGATGGCGGTGGGAGGCATCACGCAGGAAAGACAAGGATCTGCCCCTTATTTTGTATAAAAATGCTTATATTTGTACAAAAATAGCTGAGTATGATGGCACAGATAGATGTACGCATAGCATCCATGGGGTTAGAACATGCAGTCTCTTCAAACCCATGTTTTCCATCACCTGAAATCCAACCTTAGCAATGACAGCTTCAGACGCACTGTGCTTTCACTTGTGGGGAAAAACATAGACTATAGATTTGTAGAGATATTTTCTTTGTTACTTCCTCTATCAAGAGCCTTAGTGTGCAAAAGTCTCCATAAAACCCCACATCTCAACAGCTTTTCTACATAAAGCAGACATCAAAGATAACAGCTGGCACCAGAGATGAATCGGGCTCTAAAGACCGCACTCTGCTTTCACTTCTAGGAGTTCAAACAAGAATAAATTCCAGTGAAGACAATGAAAGTACATGAATCCAAAATCACAGCCCGATACTACAATAAACATATTCTCTGTCTGAGTTTTTGCTTTCCAGGCACCAGTTGGTTAAACTTTAATGAAGTTAAATTCATTACATTAGCATAATCAAGGCATTAAAAACAAACAAAAAAAAATTGGACAGTGTTACCTTTGGTTATCGTAATTACCTAATTTGTAGTGGGTGTTCAGTCTGGCACATCTATCTAAAAATGAAGTCAATATTAAGCAACATTTGTGGGACCAGAAAGCTAAGAAAGAAAAGGAGCATTGAAAAAGATGGGATTCTGGCATGGCACAAAGTATCGGAGACCATCAAAGGATTCAAGAAGAAAGTATTTCAGTTTCATTGACCACGTCAACCCATTTCAGAGGTAATGTTTGCTTTAGAGTACGAGCAGAAGTTTCTAATGAGAGTAGGAGGAAAGACAAACAAGAAACAGATTTCTTCAAACCATGTATTTTGAGGCTTATACTAGAGGAGGAGGGATGGACCACCAGCGGTCAGTCAGGATCCCAAACCCACTGTGATGATGTGGTAGGAGGACCGGACTCGCTGGAAAGAGCTTGTGACAGAAGTCCAGTAATCTTCCACACAGTCACAGCAGAAAGCAGCTTAGCCCAGGTTTTTGCCTCTTCAGATGTAGGCTGAATATCTTATAAGAAGATAGATCCACTTCCTTATGTATGGGAGACTTCCAAGCCATCCAGGCTGCAAAATCTGCTTCCCCTCAAGTGATTTTGGCACTTTTGCTCCCAGAAACATAAGGTTGCCAAAAAGAAAAAAGACAACGTGGAAGGAATGAACGTAACAGAAATGTGGGCTGGGTTCATCTGAAAAGCCTGTCTGAAGGGATGCTTGTTTCTTATTTCTGCAGCTGCGATAATCACCTTCCACAAACAGCTCATTTCCAGAACGTAGTCCCTTTTTATTCTTAGTATGTGGGAGAGATCGTTACATCTTTTAAAGTATCCTCAGAAGAAATATTATTGCTAATGCAAGCCCTATTTGAAACGCTAGATGTTCTGCTTGGCTGCGCTGGGCCAAAAGAGATGTGCATTATTGGGTTTACTTCTCGATTGGATGGGTGCTCAAAACTCAACATAGAGACTGGTGCAGCAGAAGAGGTCAACTCTCCATCCCCAACGGTCAGTGCAAGCAGTTAGTGCCCAAATCCTGATGCTACGCGCTCCCGGATTACTGCTTTATATGAAATGCTTCTCTCTGGCCTCATCAATTAGTAACTGTCTTGTGCTCCAATGCACGAGAACTTATTACATCCATTTATTTCGGGGTCTTGTCTAAACAGCTGAAACAGAACTCAATATCCTCCGCTCAGTATTGTGTATATCCATTATCATGATAGCCGTTCTCTCTGAAACTTACCCCTCTCTCCCATCTTAGGATTTATTTCTGTTTCTCTTTGATAATTTCGGAGATACTGCAAACAGAACTGAACGTTGTATTAAGTATTTTTAATAACTTTTTGTGAATACTTACATTTGCCAAATGAAGACTCACTTTCTGATAATGTTCATAGCTAGGACAACCCAAACTGAGCTTCTTGATTACGTGTGCCATGAGAAAGTTTTACTATTCTATGTCCACAGAGGGTTTTTACATATTACACAGGTAAATCCATTTAATCACCACAATGTCTACTTTTTATTCTTATGATTCAGGTCTCCTGCTCTTTTCCCCCCAAAGCCACTTTAATCCTTTTCTGTATAAAAACCCCTCCCCAGCACAGTTGAAAATGAAACTATTTGGGGAGAGTAACATAACTCAAACATCACATCTTTCACTTCTGGGTCTTCCCTGGTCAGATCTGATCAGAGGGAGGTGAAGTTCTCTTTTTCTTTTAATTCACAGAAAACCACTAGTGCTTCTCCTTAAATAACCACCAGTGTTTCTCCTTAAATATGAACTATTCTGCTTTTACATTAATTTCTTCTCTCACACTGGTGTTTCCTTACCCATTCCTTCTCCAGCTAAGATAATCAAGCAAAGATTGAGACTTCACCGTATTTTTAATTGCAGTTAGCACTGAAAGTCTCTGTATGTGGTAAACCCAACAAACCTAAACGGGTAATTTCTTTAAATAAAAAAACATTATTCCTGCAGCTTGAGCACTGGTACATCTTGTGTTCTAGTTGCATCAGTAAATTTATTGCTGTGATAATACCCGAAATGACTGATGACATATTTGGCTGATGTTAAGCACAACCGAGGGACTTTGGGCAAGAACCGAGACAATGACCGAACTGTGAGCGAACTCATTCTGCAGATGTGGTCTGACCGTACTTGACTGGTATTCTCATATTACCTAAAACCAGACTTAAAAATTGAAACTAATGATGTCCTTTTCTTCTTCACAAATTACAGACCATTTTAATCCTTTTTGCAGAATTCAACAACTCGACCTTTGTACTGATTTAAATGTAACACAAAGGGCAGTATACTTTATTTTATTAGCGACATGCAGAATTAACTCTGCGTGTCTTGTTTCAGGGCTCAGAGCCCGACCAGAGGAACACAGGGGTTATTTTTAACGGCGGAGCTGCTAATCGCCTCCACAAGCACAGAAACGGGCGCCGTGTCACGGGCTGCACTGCCGAGCCCCACGGTGCTCTCATCGACGTGAGCATACACAGGGCAACTCCGTACTGTAAACCAGTGGTTTTCCACCTGAATCTGAAAGACAGGGTATAACCTTTGGGATTATATCCACTCTTCCTACTGTTTTCTCATGTTTCTTGGAATGGGATTCCTCTGACCAACAGCAGACGTCTGTCGGTAGAACGGGGAGCATCGTTCAGATGAGCAGAGTAGCTGCCGAGACGAGCCCTGCAGCCAACCCAAGCTCCACCTTTCATGTTGGCAGGAAGGGGAACACATCCACGAGCCAGCATTCCCGAATCAAAGATCTTCAATATGGGAGCATTAAAACTAATTTAAAGAAAGGCAATCAGTTTGGTTTGCAACTTCTTTTGTTATTGACCGTCATGTGTCGTTTTTCGCTTGGGTGTGCCATGGAGGAGTACAGCACAGGTTTTGCTGGCTCAGCAAGGGAAATTCGGTATCAGTCACAACGGGGATGCTACAAACAGGACTGCAGCGGATGAAGGTGTATCCCTGATGTACAGGAGCAGCGCAACCTTTTAAAGAATGACGTAGATAAAGGAATGGATCAAAAAGCACAGGACCACTGTGGGAACAAGGAGCTTTCACAAATCTACAACACCCTAATTATCAGCCCACAGCAGGAGCCGAGTCTCAGGAAAAGTGCTCAAAACTCTCAGCTTCACATGCACGGGCATCTCCTGCGTGAGCTAAAAGGATTAGCACAAACTAAACGTTCACGTAGTATGCCTTGGAGGAGAGTTTTCAGCCCAGCCCATGCATACTTCTCACTGTGCCCAATAACTGAAATGTAAAACAGCCCCAAGCAGACAAATCTGCCTTACTGTTTTACCTGGGAAATTCAACATACAGCAAAGGCTGAAGAGCAGAGACAGAGTGTAGGGCTGCTTCTCTTCATGCGCTCTCTGAAAACCAGAGAAGACCTCTGTGAGCACACTTAGATGTTGCATCAGCCTTCCAGAGGTCCCTCTCCAGCCACCAGTCCACAGCACCATATTCTCAAATGCATCTTTGTAACTCACAAATTTGGCCTCTGCTCTGGATCCTCCCGAGGGTTTTTTTCTGCTCTGCTCACTGTAGCACAGTCACAGAGATTTTACTTCATCATCTCACCCCTCAGTCCAGTTAATGATATCCTTCTGCCTCTGCCCATACCACCACCCCGGAAAGCCTACAGGGTCCCAGCCTGGGTGGTCTGACGGAGATGCTTACCTCCTGTAAGGTTAAACCCAAGGTTAGGGTGGCAAACACAAGCTTTTACTTTGTCTTCATTACTGAAGACACAAGCTACACTTTGGGAGCGCTTGGTTGGAAGCGCAGCGTTCTGCGAGGTACCCATGGGCAGGAGATCTCACTACCCACTGCTTGTACGGGGTCCGCAAAAATCATAGAATCATAGAATGGTTTAGGTTGGAAAGGACCTTGAAGATCATCGAGTTCCAACCCCCCTGCCATAGGCAGGGACACCTCCCACCACACCAGGTTGCCCAAGGCCACGTCCAGCCTGGCCTTGAACACCTCCAGGGATGGGGCCTCAACAACCTCTTGGGGCAACCTGGGCCAGTGCCTCACCACCCTCACAGTGAAAAACTTCTTCCTAATGTTCAATCTAAACCTGCCCTCTTCCAGTTTGAAGCCATTCCCCCTCGTCCTATCACTACATGCCCCAGTAAAAAGCCCTTCCCCAGCTCTCCTGTAGGCCTCCTTTAGGGACTGGAAGGCCGCAATAAGATCTCCCCGGAGCCTTCTCTTCTCCAGGCTGAACAGCCCCAACTCTTTCAGCCTCTCCTCATAGGAGAGGTGCTCCAGCCCTCAGATCATCCTCGTGGCTCTCCTCTGGACACGCTCCAGCAGGTCCATGTCCTTCTTCTGTTGGAGAGTCCAGAGCCGGACGCAGTACTCCAGGTGGGGTCTCACGAGAGTGGAGTAGAGGGGCAGAATCACCTCCCTCAGCCTGCTGGCCACACTTCTGATGCAGCCCAGGATGCGGTTGGCCTTCTGGGCTGCGATCACACACTGCTGGCTCATGTTGAGCTTCTCGTCGATCAGCACACCCAGGTCCTTCTCCTCAGGGCTGCTCTCCAGCTATTCCCCACCCAGCCTGTATTTGTGCTTGGGCACAAAAATAGGCAAAAAGACTTAGGAAGAGGAAGAGTAATGGGGGCAGAAAAGTCCAGGGCACGGCTGGAAAATGCAGGGGGATGTGACACAAAGCAAAAATGTTCAGAATTGGAAAAACATTTTCATTGGGAATGAAGTCCCTGTATCTCTTTGATGCCCACTGCAAAAGAAATTTTCACAATTGCATGACAGAAACATGGGACACCATCACTGCTTCATTCACAAAGCAAAAAGGAACAAATTTGGAAATACCTGGATTCTTGCAAGCCGCTTGAACTGGAAGGGATAACGCTATCCTTTGTGAATTAGTCAAAACTCAGACTGGGGAAGTCTACAAACCTTTGCACTCAGGCAAAGACAGGTTTTGCAGACAAAAACACGTCTTGAAGTACGCGAAGTGCTCGTTACCGTTTATTTACCTATGCACGTGCGCCCATCCGCGTGGAGCCTGTATCCCGCCCGGCACTGGCAGTGGAAGGAGCCGTGCCTGTTGACACAGCCTTGCTGGCAGCCACCGTTCACCACCGCGCACTCGTCCACGTCTAGAGAAAGAAGGCAGACGACGAGAATTAGAAGACAGCCTCAGCAAAGACATACCACGGTTCTCCTGGACGGCGTGTAGCTCACACATAATGCAACCATTACACTCAGGCTGGGGTTTTGTTTACTTCGCTTCTGCGCTGTAAACAGAGCAAAGAAAATTGAAATTTTACGGTGTTTTTCAAAGTTCCCCCAGGCGCTGCCTCTGTAGTCTCTACTTCTGAAGCCCTTGTTAATTAGAGCGATCTGTGACACGGCTGTTTCCTTGGGGCCGAGAGAAAAATGTAGGGAAAGAATTAGGGTAAGATAACACATCTGAGCTTGTAGGGACCACTGGTCAAACATTTGGCTTTTGTATAAATTCACTGTATGAAGATTCCCTTTTGCATCAGGCCTTTAAATCCTATTAGCAGGTGCTCTTGAGGGTATAGCTACGTACAACTGACATAAATGGAGAAAAGCCATGCAAGAACAGAGCCCGTGCTCACAACCGACATTACATTTTCAACCACTGACTACACAGAGAACTTCGACATTACATTTAAAATGAATGACGATTTTGCGCCACATTTTCTGTGACTCTTGTCCCTTGGGCTTCCTTGTGTTCACCTGAGCTTCCCGCAGCATCTTCTCAGGTGACCTCCCAGAAAAATTACGTGATTTCCTGTCGATACCTTTTCCAAACCCAAGCAGGTATCTTTCCATATTTCACATTTTAGGGAATTCCATTCAGTCAAATGAAGAGGGAAACTAGCATTAAACTAGCTTGAGACCACTGCTGTAACTTTTCATCTGAAAATGACGGACAAGGATGAACAAAACAGACCAAGACCAGTTTAAGTAAACAGGTGAAGGTTTAAAACAGACTTACAAAACCGAATTTCCAAAAGCACCATATAAGCAGTTTCTGCACCTTTTCAGCAATGCTGGGCTACTGTAAATAGCATTTGATTGGCACATTGACACTCTTGCTTTCAAGATGACCACAGAAGTCATTGGAAATAAGGGTCAGTTACTCCATTCCCTGACAAAATTTCACCTGGTAGAAGTTTGCCTCGAATTTGTCTGTCCTTTCCTTAACAGCCCCCGGGGATGGCAACTCCACCCCCCTCCATCTCATCCAGGGGCGACGCTGGTACCAAATTATCCTGACCGCCAAAGACACGAGACATTGCCGAAGCCAAACCTCCCTCCTGCAACAGGCATCTATAAAGAACCCCCCTTTCAACATTAAAGACTCCCATTGGCTTAATTGCTCTTTAGATCATTTTCTCGAATCGTCTCGGAGATTCACCCGGGCAAACACACCCAAGCGGGAGTGGATGAGGAGAGTGGGATTTAAAGAAGTAAAAGAGTGGCTGCATCAAGAGGCAAGTCTGGAATTGCTGCTGCAGGGAAGAGAGCCGGCAGCGGAGCAGAACACAGCAACACAAAGAGTTGTGGGGTCCCCCCCCATATTGCACTTGAGGAACAAGGGGTCTGGCTTTCATATTTTTCCCGTTGACATATCTGCTTTGCATTGAGCTTTCATGGTTTATGGGTTTTATTATGCTTTTATGCTTATTCCGTTTAAGAAAATCTAATCAAAATTAAATGAAAAAGGAAGTTTTAAAGATGACTTGGAAATGCACAACGTCCTGGTCCGGAGGAAATGTATTTATGAAGTTAAATTTTAATACTTCACATGTGAATTTCACTCACCTAAAATGAAGTCCTGGTGTTGACTAGTGTTTAAATTCAGACCATTTGCTAACGTGCGCCACTTTTTAATCCTTCTGCTATATTTGCTCTTTCATTAGACCGTATACTACGTACATTTCCTTCTGCCTGGAGACATCTGGAATACTCTTTTTTCAAACAGAAGGTTTGCTTTTTAAAATGTAAACAGTAAACAGAAAATGTTATTCATCTTGTAGAATTCTATACTGTGAAGAAATAGCCTGCCGAAAAATGCCAGGACGAAATCAAACCCAGGAAACTACGTCTTGAGTATCGCAGAAATAAAATAGGCAAAAAGGCTCAGAAAAATATAACGAGGAAGCACCTGAACTATATAGCACACCACGTCCTAGTATTTATACCTCAATAAACTCAAATACTGGGAGCTTCAATATATTAATTTTACAGGCTACAATCAGCTGCAGAATTTCTCTAATGTACCAAATAGAGTTTTAAGTTAGGATATCAGCACTTACAAAGGAGAAAAAATAGTCTAGCTAATAAAAATAAGCACTTGGAGTTACCTCTATTTGTTAGTCTCTATTTGAACGTTTAAAGAAGTGTCTTGCTTTACGGGGGAGCTCCGGCACCCGCTGCGCCTCTTCTTTCAAAGGTATTTCCCTCTTGCTGGCACATCCCGAAAGGCAATTATATTGCTGAAAGGCAATATAATGAGATGAAAAATAAAAAGACCCTAAAATACTTGTATATAGGAGCTACACCTAACCCCACCCCGAGAATCCCTGCAGCAAGTGGCGGGGGGGAAATGGCGGCGAGATGAACCAGCCTGCGACTCCACGACCGTCTTCCCAGGACGCCACCCGAGCAGCAAGTTTGACGACAGACGATCCCTTCTTGTCTCAAGGCTTTCTCTGCAAGATCAATATTTTATGGCTTATATGTTGAAAGATTCCTTCACGTACTACAGATATAATCAAGAAAAATGCAACGCACAGTCGCCTTTCGATGTCTCCTACATCTCAAGGCCAGGAAACAACTTTGCCCCCAGTTACAGAAGAAAAATGCCCTAATTATTTTGTCTGGGAAGCAGTCTGCAAAGCAGACACTAATCTAAATGCTTGGACTGCACTTGAAAGTTTTAAAAGTCGAACATATTTGGACTATTATATTTAAATTGCCATACTAGTAAAGGACATATATACCAGGAAAACGACAGCTTACGCTCTTACAGGTACAGAAGCAGCCGTTTCTTTTTCTACATGGGAATGACTAGAAATATAAAGTTATTCAAGAATTATGACATTCTAAAAATATAAAATACATTCTAGAAATATAAAGTCATTATATTGTAATTCTAGAATATTATGGGATTATGGAAGATGGTATCTGTTTAACAATACACTATAATTAAATTTGGATTAGTTTCCACCGCAGATCAAACTAACGCAGCTACATGCTCAACTTTCTATAGTTACAATTTAGGACGCTTATCTGAATAACCCGAATTTCCAGCCATTTATGGCTTGCTTATCACAAGTCAGACTGTGACAAAAGCAACTGCCTTCCCACAAAGCAGAGGGAAAGCAATGCGCTGCGAGGAGAAGCGAGATGGGAACGGTGTGCTGGCCCGTGGGCACCTTGCCAAGGGGTGAATAGAGCAGAGTCCATATGGGAACATCCTCCTTCTCACCTACGGAGGATTTCAGAGACGTATTTTAGGAGGATTCCCCACTGAAGGTGTCTCTGCTTTCCGTGCTGTCCATATGTGCCCCACTATGTACATACAGGGACTGTGTCCCCATTTACCCACTTCTCATCGGGAACTACTGGGCAGGAACAACCTTATGGTCAGTCATGCAAGCCAAAAGTCAATCCTACGTGTTTCCAAGACATAAAGTATTTTAGCCTCCATGACATGCACCTTTTTTAGCTCTTCATGCTTCTGAGGTCTGTGCATTCAGACCGAGCTCTGCACATGGTGACTGCACACTGACCTTCCCCCCATCCCAAAAGGATGCACATCTCAACTCTCGAACACGGGAAAAGAGGATGCGGCGTACAAATGCACAACCCACTGCCAGCACCGTGTCCTTTCCAAGGGTAGATCCTACTGATGCAGTTATAGATTTCGAAGTTCTCTATACCCCTGAACAGGGGCTCTGCTAATCTTCAACAAAGTTTGACCCCAATTGATTTGATGGGCCACACTGGCAACGGCGCGATTTCCCTGCCCGAAATCTGTTTAAACACAGAGCTGCGTGAATGCTTGTTTGGAATTCAGGATCATCACATCAGTGGCTTTTCTCATATCGTTACTAAAACGTTTAGGAACAGCTATGATCACTCAGTTCCTTAAAAACAAACTGACAGCAGCGTTAAACACAGATAATTTGTGAACCTGCAATCATATAAAGAAAAAAGAAAAAGCAAGATTTTGCCAGATCAATTCCCTACTAACAAACAGCTTAGCTTTTTAAAACATTAAGAAATGTAAACAACGTGCAAAACTAAACCCCAAAAGGAGAAAAAAACCAAACAGTTCTGATGGCAGCAGCACTGAGTTTTTGCAGTATCCTCTCCATTTTTATGATCTTTCCCCACTTTTCGGGCTATATTGTGCAAGACAGAGTTGTGAGGTCCCAGTTTTTAAGTTCTCCACTTGCAACACCCCAGCACCACTTGCAGGTGAAGAGCAGGCGGCAGCCACAGCTCCCACGTCTCCCACCAGAGAGGAGCCAGTGCTGCCAAAGGCACTTGTGCTTATGCCGCAAACCAGGAGCATCCCTAAACCCGCATGTAACAAACACCTGAAGGGTCATGAGCCTCCAAAGGGACTCAGAAATGTTTGTCCCTGTTTCAACCACTGGACAGGCACTTCACGCAATTCCAAGTCCTCTTCATTTTTAAATTTTTTTTTTTCCAAGGAACCTGCCTAGCAATTTCTGCAGTGACTACTCCCATGATTAGTGCATCACCTGCTCTCCTATAGGTCTGCAATGATGCATAGAATCATAGAATCGTTGAGGTTGGAAGGGACCTTTGAGATCATTGAGTCCAACCACCAACCTAACGCTGCCAAAACCACCACTAAACCATGTCCCTCAGCACCGCGTCTACCCTCTGTAGGCATATTCATATATTCAGGCTCTGCTGCAGGGCAACCACCACTTCAGATGTCGAAGTGCCTGCAGAAATGCTGAAAGGCAGGTCTGCTTCTCTTTCTGATTCAATTTCTCTTTTAAAGCACCGCATTCCTCACTAGGTCATTATTTGCAACTTTTATCGCTTTTCACATGCCTTCCTTCTGTGCACGTGTGTGCAGCTGCTCTGAAGCTACAAGATGAAACGGTCTTCTAATATCAAGTTTATTGCACACTTCTCCTGCTCGCACATTTTTAGCAAAATGAAAGGTGTGAGGCTATTTCAAATACAGCCTCAACTGCAGAGCTGAGTTCCCTTTGGGCTGACCAAGCCAACGACGGGACAAGCATCCCCGGGATGGCATTCACACCGAGGACACTTTGTCAGGAGCACCACGTGAGGTCAAAGCAGGCCCAGGGTGGCAGAGGAAGGTCTCCCTCCCAGATAGATTCACGGAGCCCGTGGCGTTTCTTCTGGATGACAAACGAACAGGCTTTCCCTGCCTTGACTGTAAAAACAAGCACAGATTGATAACCGTTCGAAGCCAGTGCTTTCTGATAAACAACCAGAGAAAAAAATTGCCTCTTCACAGTGCCCAGGCACTGCTGGAGAAAGAAACCAGAAGTGGACAGTGTGGAGCTCATCATTTGAGGGTTATTTTTTAGTTTCAGCAAAAACTCAACTTTGGCAAGTAAAGAACAATACGGAGAGAGACAGGGACCAAATAGTTGTGAGCATCACCCACCCCACAACCACCGGAGACTTGATACGGATGAAGAGATTCCTGTCCAGCCGGGAGCTGATGTAAGAAACACGGTCTGGGTACACGCTAGAGCGATCGTCCGCACGCAGGGACCCAAAACACCACAATACCATCTGCGGATCTGGCCCAAATGACTTTCACAGAAGCGTAACTACACCCTTTTTACCAGATGCCTACAAAATACTACATAAAGTCAGAATGAATGACACAGGCGTGTTGCCCCTTTTCCAGTCCGCAATCCCCCCAGTTCCCTGCAGAAAGGATGCAACCAGCAGAAGGAAACACAAAACCCAACTTGCATTTACTTAGAGGACAGTTTATGCTGATAGCTTTAAAGTCACATTATAATTAAAAATAATTATAGTAATTATTTCTAAAAAATCATGACCAGAAAGAAGCACGATCTACTTTTTGTAGCATTATCTTACAATTCAGTAAAATCAGGGTTTTGTCTCTTCTTTACCCGGGGAGCTCTGTGGGTCGTTGGTCCACACACAATATTGTGAGGATTAGTGAGTAACGATGGTGATGATAGGGAAACGGGGAAGGGAAGATTGGAACTTATGTAAAGAACCACAACGAGAAACCTCAAGTGGCGAGATTTAAAATTATTGCAAGCGGATAAACCGTTCAACCCAAAACATCTATTTGGAAATAAGTTAACAAAAATCTGGCGCACCACTCGCTTGCCCTGACTAACTCTCCCAGTCTCTTCAGCTGCAGATCGTTTAGTACATCTGACATGAAAACTCCCTTATTGTTTGCTATCTAACACGATATTTAAAATCAACAAAGATGTATGACGCCGCTTCCCCTTCTGTTATTTGTAACAGCGCTGTGATTAGTCTCTTTTATGTATTCCAAAGGATGTTTAAACCTCACACAAGTTACGAAGTGAAAATATCATATGGTCTTTCTTTCCCCACTAATCTACGTGGCGGATTTTACACATTAATGTAGTGTGTTTCTAAATCAAATAATTTATATACTTAAGGGAAGGAAGGGAAACAGGCTGGGTTCCCACCATTCATAAGCTGATCACAAAAGTCAGAAATTATTTCGATAAAAGTGAAACGTAAAATAAGGACCTCTATTGCTGTAAGTAGATAAATTTATGACAGATTCAGCTCACAGCTCCTTTTAACTCACAGAGTCTCCCCAAGTCTGGAGTTTGAAAATGTCCCTAATTTGACAGCTTGTATGAATCCACTCACAAATGTACTCACTATTAAGCACGACATAATTAGCTCTTGCAGCAGAAGTTTTTTTAAATGAGCTCTCCTGTTTTACCAGCACTAAAGCGGTTTTTAGGGTTTGAAAGTTTGATCAGAGGAGTTTTGAAACTCCTGTTGCTACAAAAATATTCGTCCAGTTTCTCCACAATGAAGGAAGTTTGACATTAGCATTGACTCTAGGAAGAAAATACAAGTTTAAAGTCCGGTCAAAAACAAAGCCTAAAATTAAACAAGAAACAACAGAATTTCTGTTCATTTGAATAGAACACATATTTCTGTTTCCTCGGACCAAACTGAGCAGCAAAGAGGGAAAAGGGCAGTTTTTGATAGCTGTGAGATTGCAAATTGCACACCCCCTAGTCTAGGGCTTTTTTTATGCTTCGCAAAAAAACCCATAAATATGCTACAAGCTCTTTCGAGTGGCCTACTAGAACCTGATGTTAAAACACCTGCGTGAAATAGCTTTCAGCACAGATAAATGTGCTCCTGCAGAGCCAGCTGGGTCATTTTTGAACTGTTAATGCTCCTAAGCTTTTATTTTTGCTCCTCAGCTATTTGTTTCTGCCCTTCCCTGGCCCCTCCGATGGATTATACGAGCATCCATTGTCTGCTCCGGTTCAAAGTCAGCCAGGTTAGCTCCCATCGCTGCTGAAGCTTACTTCAATTTCTGTAAGTCACCGGTGTCTGAGGCAAGCTGCTACAACAGAATTAATTAATGGAATAGCTTCAGCCAACGGTAGTGAAAGGAGCATGTCACGTCTGATAAGAGATTGGTTAAAAGGCATGGTTAAGAGATTCCTTACCCAATTTAGTCCCCGCACACCGACTCCCCAGTGAAAGAGGACCCTTGTTAGAGCAGTCAGTTTTCCACTACGTTTCTTCTTTGCCCGGGATCAAGGACAAAGCAGCTTTCACCGGCACCTATTTCGGCAGGGCTACCCAATTAGCCATGCGCAGAAACAGCCTTTCCAACTCACCCGATTATTCGCCTTCCCCTGAAAATCAATGGCATTAAAAAAAAAAAACACCCCACAGCTTTTTGTACAGTACAAAAAAAAAAAATTTATGTCCAGGATTTGACGGGAAATGCGTTTCCCGATGGCCGTTTTCAAGAGGACTGAGGCATCTCGGAGGGTTGTCTATTTGGGGGAGGAGGGTGGGGGAAAGGCAGAAAGCTGCTGCCCCACACGTGCCCGGTGTCAGCAGCGCTGCAGCCCCAGGCCAGGCTCAGCACCACCATTGCTTCTGGGGAGAAGACATCTATGAGCACTGAAAGGGGACAATCCACCCAACCAAGTCTGAAAGACCTGGATTTAATTTCCTGATCTGTCACTGCCCTTACTGGAGAAGAAATACATGAATAAATTGCTGTGAGACGTCACGCAACCCCGATAGTGGGGGCCACAGGTGATCTGAAAGAACAACATTGATTTGCCAAAGATCTCGGTAATTTGAATTCACTGTTGGGATGAGGGAGGAATACATCAGGGAAAAAGATGCTCTAAAACTTTTTTTTTTTTTAATATGGCTTTTATGTGAAGACTGACAATGTAACCATTGAAAGTGGTGACTTGTTCCTCAGCAGTGACTGGATCCCGCAATCACAGTTCATTTCTCAGCTGTCCCTCAAGAGCAGCTCACCTGGGCAGAGCGATGCGAAAAGACAAAAATGGCCAATATCTGTGCTGCCGGTTTCTGCTCGCTCTCAATGCCCGACACGCCAATCTCTCCTGAGATATTTAACAGTGGTTTAACTCAATAAACAGACAAGAGCCACTCACCCACAACTCTATATGCAAACCATATGTTGCAGCTGAAAACTCTGAAGATTATAATTAGAA
This sequence comes from Anarhynchus alexandrinus, assembly GCA_008711295.1. Lineage (NCBI taxonomy): Eukaryota > Metazoa > Chordata > Aves > Charadriiformes > Charadriidae > Anarhynchus > Anarhynchus alexandrinus. The sequence continues at coordinate 790,035 of VUYV01000207.1, read as the reverse complement.
CTGTCCATTCAATTTAAACAAGGTCAAGAATGAAAACTATTTCAAATTCAATAAACAGGCCATTTGAAAGCGTAGACGCTGCGGAGGACAAGCTTAACAACTTAATTGACAGGTAAAGCTTCATTTCTAATCCTCATTTTGATATCGTCTGTAGCCTCAGGAGTCAAAACACATCACTGCTCAGTCCTCAAAATATGCAGAGAAAATGAAAATGTCAGTTGAATGAAAAAAAGGAGAAGCATCTGTTTGATAGCTGTGTAAGCCTGTGATATGTAAACTGCTTTGGAGTCAAGCAGCCCTAATTAGAGTTTCAAGGCATTCTTTATTAAATATACACACGGAGACATATATATATGTATACACATGAGTTTTCAGCAATTATTGGGGCCAGATAATTTGCAAGAAAAACAGGGTATAGAATTAAAGTAAGGAATACGATAATTTCATGGACCGACCTCAGACAACACCATGACGTTTTTAAACAGCCGTGAAGAAATACTTTCCCCCATCTTTTCACACACCAGATCTCCACCTTCTTCTCCACTCTTAGTCTTTAAAACAAAAAAGGACGACCCGTTTCTGGCTCTTGGAGTACTACGCAGCATCTCAGCAAAGTAAAAGCCAAAAAGGAAGCCTGATAGGGTTACCACCCTCCACACTGGGGTTCTACTAACAGATATTTTGGCAACTGTACGCACTTGACGACTCCAATTCACATCAATACGAAACCCACACAGATGGACATAGAGTCTCAGTGGAAAACTGGTGCCAGGATAAGTGAATGACCGCATGAAATAACAAGGGAGTACAACCTGAGGAACGACAATCCAGACAAACGCCTAACTTATGATCTTTAAAAATGTTTCCATACTGAAGAAAACGGCCTCATTAACTTTAGTCTCCTGTAGAAAAGAAGTGACTGTCCCGGCTGTAACCAGTGAGGTTGGAAGAGGACGTTTTGCCCGCGCACCGCAGCAGCCTGGGCTGAAACACAATAATTAAAGTTTTATGTAACTTCTGCTTAGGAAAGAGGCATGAGATCACCAGCATCAGCAGCTTCATCAGCATCAGCAGCTGTTTCTAGTGGGAGGTGTCCCTGCCTATGGCAGGGGGGTTGGAACTCGATGATCTTCAAGGTCCTTTCCAACCTAAACCATTCTATGATTCTATGATTCACCACAATGCTCCAGCAAGTTTTTCTGACATGGGGCATAATAGCAGAAGGAGAATTTGTTACGGGGCTATCAATTTTTAAATATAGTTCCTCAGCACAATTCAGGTAGGCCATGCTGGGAGGCGGGAGGGTGGCAAAGGAGGAAAGGATCTCTACGAGGAGATGCACTTAATAAGCGACAGCATGATACAGCCCAAGCTCTGTGTGAAGATTCAAATCTGAGACGTACTAAGGGCGTTTATACGTTGGGCCATCAGCATCTTCTCTCGGCAGGATACGACAGTTTGAAAAAACAGTTACAGAATAAAAGGAGAGAAATGACTGATCTGATGAGAACATCTGGTTTTTGTTAGCCGCAACATTAATGCCCACTCGCTGAGCTCAGTAAGTGGCTTTACTCCAGTAGGATGCATAGAGAAATGTCTTTCCCACACACAGTAGGTAAAATATGCAAAAGAAAATGATAATCATGCAAATACCTACATAATCTGATGTTTCCAGCTTACAGTACGTATCCTCTGCTGGTCGGAAACATGACTGCTACTTGCGACAAATGTCCTACTTGGGTTGGTAAAAAGCTTTAAGACATCACATGGATAGACTCCTCTTGCAAAGTGACTGGAACATAAGCCAGTCTTGGCAATAATTGGTTTGGGTGGAGCAATCGTCAGTCAGAACCGTATTGTTCAACACGTGAAACGCGTGCAATGCGGGCACTGCACGAGGAAAACAGGGAGGGAAAACACGCCATCCAGCCACCAAGCTCCATCTCTCTGCCAGTCTCACTTAGAGGAGACCACAGCACAATCCCCTCCATTTCTGTACTCTACAGCCTTAGTTCACGCGGCGCCTCCTCAAGAAGCCTCCACAAGCATCGGTCCCCCACCGGAGCTATCAGCTCCAGGTCAATCTGCTACATAAATCGCCAGCCAGCAAAAGACAGCACGTTACACAGATTTTCTTGCTCTGCTTCCTTACGACATAGATTAGTCACGACTCTGCAGAGATTCATCCACAAGGAGAGAGAAGCGGCACTAACACATCCCAAACCTGTCCATACCAACGTCCAGAGCAGGATCCTAATGAACGATGTCACCAAGCACTGAAGATTCCTTTTTTTTTTATTTTTTTTTAAATTTTTTTGTTTCCCCCTCTTACTGAGATTAAAAATGACATCAAATGAATCACTTGATTGCTCCATTTTTATTAGTTGTTTTTGAACTCCTTGGCTGACACTCAATCTCTTTTGGGACAGCAACTGTTAACAAGGTAGTCAGGTGGGTCTTTCAAAGATCTGGTGTGCAACAAGGGCAGGTTTATTTCAAGTTGGTCTTCTAATAAATCCCAGTTAAACCCCTCAGGTGTTCATGTAATTGAAGCATGAGTAATCCAATACGATGTTGATCAAACTACTGATCTTTTAATAACGGACTCCAGCTCCCCCCTCCCCCAGCAGTTGCTGTCTTGCTGACAGTCATGTCTGGATCGCTTCCTTTGGGCCGATGCTTTGAACAGAGAAGCTCACAGCTTTCTGTTTGGTTTAGATTTTATCACAAATTGTTTTAAAGCTTCTTAAGGATATATCAGACGGCTCGTAAAATCCATGGGCATTTCAATAAAGTATGGGATTTCTATCAGTTGTCCCAGTGAAGACCGGTATTAAATGCTTCTAAAGAGGGATATAAACACCACTCAGGAGTTGTACTTCTTCCCATCTCCGTATCTGCCGTCAGTCCTTGTTTACGCAGCCTGTAGGCAAAGCTACAGAAAAAGCAGTAGTTACCCTGCACAATACTCTCCGCTGAAAAGCAAATGTGCACATTTTTCCACTCATAATTTCCATTTAAAGTATGAATTGAAGGCTTCTAAGCCTCGCCTCTCTACACAAGAGTAATTCAGTTGCAATTTACATTTTCGATGTGCTCAAAATGAACACCAAGATGACTCATGTGCTGTTTATAAGATGCTTACATTTGCTGGTAAATACCTTGCTACAAACAAGCTATAATTTAAGTATTCAGAAGTCTTGCTTCTGCATAAAATTACTACTAAGCGTAATTTTGGAGACCAAGACCAGAGCTTCAATTTCAGGCTTGCAAAGCTCTTCCTACACAATGATTCTTAAAAGTACGAGTGTATTTTCTTCTCTGACAACGGCAATCATTGTATCTCTGTAATTGCGGAAAAGATTACCTGGCTTTTAATTCACATTAGTCAGCTGCAACAATACCATGCTTCTTTCCTTTCCTTTAAAATAAACTAATTATTGTCAATCAGCCCGGTGGAATGTTAACATTCTCCATAACCTGCCTTTCAGAGGTAGTCATAAATGCTCGAAACTAGCTAATATAAACTAATCAGAGGCCTGGAAATATCTCAAAACATATTTGTACTGCAGTCTATCATTTTTGTCATATTATTTCTAAATATTATATTTTGTCTGGACAATAATAGCCTTTTCACATAGTGATATACTGCTTTTCATCTTACTATTCAAAGCCCTTGCGTTAATTAAACCACATTAAATCCCCAACCGGTGCAGCAAATACTATAATATTTCCAAACCTTAAATGTTTTCATTGTCAAAAGCTGATCAATAAAGCTTTGTGCAGCGAGCAATTTGGACAAAGAAAATTTTGCAGGGCAGCGTGTTTGCCCAAGCCCAACTTTCTGCACAAATTCCCACCAGCGAGAGCTGGAGACACACGCAGCGAAACCGCGAAGGGGATGACTGCCATCTTCCCTGCACTTTACACAACTACTCCTTTCCAAAGATAATAGCGAGTTACGGTTCCCACTCAGTATTTCCTTCCAGCTGGTAGAGCCCATGTGAGGCTTTTCGGATCCCGAAGGAAGAGAGGGGAGCTGGAAGCCTTGGGGAAGCAGCCCATGTGCCGAGTCTATAATCAGCTGTGACGCACGGAGAGCTTTCAAGCGCCATATGGACCAGACCAGCAGACGCCGTCGAGATGGGACTCTTCGCTTCTCGTTACCTGGGGACGCCTGTGACATCCAGAAACAATTTTTCCTCTTTCAGTCCGTGTCAGTGATCAATAACTCATCCGATAGCTGAAATGTAGGAGGGGGTGGGTGCCAGTTTTCTGGGGTTTATGAGCAATACTATGCTTTTTAAAAAAAACACGCTGCTTTGGAACGCAGCCGAAGATGGGCTGCAGGAAGCATATGACGTGCCGATATGCCGCGCTACACCCAAACCTGTGTAATCCTTAAATAACCTGAAAATTAAACTGCCAGTTGTGTGGTTTGTTTATGCAAAAGGCTGTTATTAAAATGCTGCAGGTGAATTAAGCATTCAAAGAGAAAAAAAAAAATCTATATACCAAAAAAAAAAACCTTCAGGAGAAAGAGATTTTTTTCCTCCCTGGAAAACAAAAAAAAGAGATTTACCAAGATTATCTTGAAATAACCACCGCATTCTTGAAATATAAGTAGTTGCACTCTGTCCAGAGAGCCAGGGCTGCAGGTAGGACTCCTTCAGCTGTTGGTTTGGAACCTCAGATTAGGATGTTGCCCTTGCCACCAGCCTCTTCTACCCCAGTGGTCTGCAAAAAACTTCTGTTTAAAAAGTGACTGCAAACTGACTGTGCCTGTCCTCAGCTCCAATCAATAAAACCCACGCATCCAGGATAAACGAGCTCGCTCTTCAATGGCAATATTCACTTTGGAGGAAGCTGTCACAACTGTTAGTTCATCTGCCCTGAGGGATATCAGATGTGAGAAATTCTGCGGTTTCGCTCGCAGCCGCCTTTGTTCGGCGCGTAGGAGAGGAGCGGGCAGACTTCAGCAATAGTCAGGCACGAATCAGGAAAAAACTAAACAAGTGCTATTAAAATTCAAAACAAAGCAATTATCAGAGCATCAGATGCTCTTCTCAGCTAAGACTGCCACGTACGTGCTCAAAAAATAGGTTGGAAGTGTCTGTTGTGGTCCGAGTGATGTGTGGACCCTTCCCTGACTGCAGAGAAACAGGTCGGACCCCAAATGACTGTGATTTTGCTGAGTTCAGTATACGATACGTTTTAATAAGATTGAAAGGGTTCGTGTGTCCCCAGCGTGTCACTGAGGGGATTAGGCTTGGGAGGGCTGACAAAATGAGAGGGGACCGACCAAACCCACCCGCAGCATTCGCTCCGCTGCGAGCCTGGAACCAGCCCGCCCCAGTGCAGCTCAGGCTCCTGCCCGCCTTGGGCTCGCCGTTCCGCGGGATTCAGGGAACTCATTTCTTCATTCATTGAGGTCTGTGACAAGCGGTGTCCCTCAGGGGTCAGTACTGGGTCCAGTCCTGTTCAATATATTCATCAACGACCTGGATGAAGGGATAGAGTGTACCATCAGCAAGTTTGCTGATGACACGAAACTGGGAGGAGTGGCTGACACGCCGGAAGGCTGTGTCACCATCCAGCGTGACCTGGACAGGCTGGAGAGTTGGGCGGAGAGGAACCTTATGAAGTCCAACAAAGGCAAGTGTAGGGTACTGCATCTGGGGAGGAATAACCCCATGCATCAGTACAGGTTGGGGGCTGACCTCCTGGAGAGAGCAGCTCTGTGGAAAGGGACCTGGGAGTCCTGGTGGGCAACAGGATGCCCATGACCCAGCAATGTGCCCTGGTGGCCAAGAAGGCCAATGGCATCCTGGGGGGCATCAAGCAGAGTGTGGCCAGCAGGTCGAGGGAGCTCATCCTCCCTCTCTGCTCTGCCCTGGTGAGGCCACATCTGGAGTATTGTGTCCAGTTCTGGGCCCCCCAGTTCAAGAAGGACAGAGAACTGCTGGAGAGGGTCCAGCAAAGGGCTACTAAGATGGTTAGGGGACTGGAGCATCTTTCTTATGAGAAAAGGCTGAGGGACTTCAGTCTTTTTAGTCTGGAGAAAAGACGACTGAGGGGGGATCTTATCAACACTTATAAATCCTTAAAGGGAGGGTGCCAGGGCGATGGGAACAGTCTTTTCTCAGTGGTGCCCAGTGACAGGACAAGAGGGAACGGGCACAAACTTGACCATAGGAAGTTCCATCTGAACCTGAGGAGGGACTTCTCTCCTGTGCGGGTGGCAGAGCACTGGCACAGGCTGCCCAGAGAGGTGGGGGAGTCTCCCCCTCTGGAGCCATTCCAAACCCGCCTGGACGCCGTCCTGTGCCACTGCTGGAGGTGCCCCTGCTCTGGCAGGGGGTGGCACTGGGGGAGCTCCAGAGGGCCCTTCCAGCCCTGACCATTCTCCGATTCTGTGATTCGGTGAAAAGTCCAATAACCTACAGTTAATGTTACCATTACCATGAATCTGTTGTCATTTTTACTACTTATTTTAAGCACATTTTTTGCTGTAGTGCTACCACAAAGGGACAAATGCAGGAAGATGACACTATTTGCCCCAGACAGTGCTACAGCTTCTTGCAGCTATTGATCCCCACTGGCTCTGAATGCGGCACAGGAGCGCGTAAGAAAGGTCAGACAAACGACCTCCAGCTTTCGTTTCTTCATTAAGACAAATGCTTAAAAATGAGAGTCGGGAATTTCCAAAAGAATTCCCTCAGGAGTAGAAATAAAATTAAATTCCCAATGAGGTTTGCAAATATAGCCGTGAGTATCTTAGGATAGTTTCTGCCCGGATCTTCTCTGTAGCCACGCACAAACCCCACGTCGTTCTCCTGCCTAAATTCAATAGTCTCCAGAAACCCACGGAAACCTGACTGTATAATGCTAAGTAGTGTTTAAAATGCACAATTAATCCTTAATCTTAGGTAATACATTTCCCTTTATAAGAGGAGTGAGGGATTGTTGATTTTTATCAACTGAGATCTGAAATCCAAAGCAGTAATTATGCTTTTCAGTTGTGACTAAAGATAGTGATTTGACAGGTAGGAGCAACAATAAATAAACAATATTTAAATGTAAACCCAGGCACTGCTTCTTGTTAAATTAACTTCAAGTGATCAGACGTCTACCAGTGCTCTGGATGTGCAAACTAATGGAGAAGAAAATGTTTGTTCTTCGGCCTCTGACAGAGTACTTCACAGCTTTTTTGTATTTTGAAACGTAAATACTTGGGAGTTTTCTGACTTAGCTCTAAAAACTCATGTTGGAGTCCCAGGGGACCCGAGAGCACCTAACGACAGGGTTGGAAATACCAGAAATTAAGTTTTGTCCTCTTTTCTCTCACAATTCTTTTTTTTTTTGCCTATTCTTTTTTTTTTTTTTACAACTTTTCTTTTTTAAAACTAAGGAAGTATTTCTTCCTTTTTGAATTGCTGTCAAAACCCCCAATACATTAAAATATCTTAGTTATCAAGATTGTTCACCCGGGGTCTGTTAAGGTCACAAGATGGAGTTGTCCGTTCCCCTAACTCTCTGAGGTGGACATTAAGTGGGCACAGTAATTCAGTCACAAATAATTAGATAATTGTGATACAACTCCTGCAACTGGTTTTAACTCAATATCTCAAGATAAGGTCTCGAAATAGAGAAAGATGAAGAAATCTGGGTGGCTTCACCACATCTAGGAGTGCCTTCACTTGACTGCCCTAAGATTTGAGTTCACGTGAAGTGGTACTTGTTGTGCCTGTAATCAGAACTGGCATATTCTTCTTTTTGTAAAATATAACTTATTTTTCTTATTCTCCTCCTATCGAAGTGTTCCTAAAAATAAATACCTATGTGTCATGGCATGCCATAGCGTTGTAAGTCAAACACAACTCTCTGAAATAACACAATGCAAAAGCATCCTGAATCCCTCCAGTGGACTAGTTTTTCCTGTTCTATTAAAAAATAAATAAAAAGTGAAAAAGCTCCTTGGCATTTCCCTCGAGGTGCACGATATTATGTTCTTTGGGTTTTTTTCACAGGACGTGGCAGAAGCCTGGTGCATTGCGTCGTTGAGCACGGAGAAGAGTCCAAATGCAGAATGAACATGTTTGTTCTTTTTGACAAGAATAAGTTATGATCCACATCTCAGACCTTACAGACTAAACAAATGCTGAGGTCATTTTAATAAACACTTTCTTTCTCTTAGACAAATCCTTCAGTATTTCTTTTAGTCCAGCTATTAACTCTTCTGTGGCAACAGTGTTTGAGAGTTCTCATCCGACCTGGGATGAGGCTAAATCAGTGACACCGGTGACGATGACATTACTGGGGCAAGCAGTGGTGGCCTTGCAAAGTCACACACTGGCCCGGGACGCAGCGGCTCCGAAATTCCCTCTGGCAAAGGGCAGGAGACCTCTCAGGGCTCCAAGGTGTGACCGAAACCCCCAGGGACGGAGTGGCGGTGATTGCAATATTACTCTAATCAGTAAAATAAAAGCTTCTTTTCATCAACAGCTCATCGTAGGACTTCATCTGTCTCTAACTTCCTTCAGTTGCCTTGGCAGAGCACAATAATATAAGTAAGAAATGACAGTTTATCAAAGAAGGTTAACGTAAGGTCACGACCTTTTTTAATTTGACTTCTGGAGCTTATTCATGTGTGAAAATGTGCTTTTGTAGCTGTGGCCTCAGCATCTCTCACAGACCTGGACTTGTGCCAATAATTGAGTTTTGAAACAGCATTTATGTTTGGAAAGTATCATTTTTGCTCTCTGTGATGTTTGAGCAGAATTGTTTTGCGTTAGTGTAAAACATAAAATGAGAATATCTGTACATCTTGCAGAGTATCACGTGAGAAGTCAGTGGTCCCTCTGCTTAACAACTAAGGAGGTATTGCACAAAGATAAAGGAGGTATTGCAGATTAGTGTGTGCACACAGACACACACACACACACTTTCCTCTCCCTTCTGCAGCCCAAAACAGAGCTTTCTGAGCAAATCCACCCACGGACGCTAACCAGACTGCCCCCGAAACGCTGAACGCCGGTACACACAGCACACAGAATCAGGCTGACAGTCAGATACTAATAAATGCCAAATATTAATTTGTGGCATTATTTGTGCAGCGATTTAAATCCAAATCCCTTCTCATCATTACTTTCCCGTCAGACACGTGAAGAGCGAGAGGTAAGCATGAGCTTTCTGTCAAAGTCTGTAATGCCTACACGACGATCTGCCAGAAAACATTTCTCTGTCAGATAAGAAAACTGAAGTTCTGTCCACGAACGCTGGAGAGCGAAATCTGCAGTACAACATGTAGATAATTAGCTTTGAAAGGCTAATCAGTTCACCGCGCTGGCTGGCATTTCTACATTGATGCACGTGCCTTCGCTTCACCACAACTCGCCTCTTGGTGTAAGTATCCCTTAATGAAGTAAGACTTTACATACCCCATAACTCTGAATGATATATCCTGCCCTAAGAGCCCCCGGGGCGTTAGGAAAGAGCCTCACCGGCCTCGGAAGGAGTATGGAGCGCACAGGGTGGGATGTCCCAGGCTTTGCTGCTCCATCCCCTTTCCCCACGTGGCTCTAACCAGCTGCAGAACCACCCCAAAAAGGCCAGGTTTAGTCACCGCTCATAGCAATGGCTTATTTTAAGATTCTCTCGCCTATTTCATGCTGTTGTCTTGTTCATATTCACGGAGCCTTGTGTCTTGCAGACACGTTTGACACCCTACAAGACAGAGATGCTGAGCACCCTCAGCTCATTCTAGCTGTGAAATTAGGCGCTTGGGTCTCCTAACATTGCTCACAACACCCCCAGCTATTATTGACCAAATCAGAAGTGCACTTCATTATGTTGTTGGATTAGTGAATTTTTATCCACTTTCCCTTTCTTAGCATTAAACAGTTACAAATGGCCAACCCCCTTTTTTTTTTTAAATACAGTTATTTCCTAACATCTTTCCTTTTTGTCAGAAGGATGCTCTGCTTTGTTTCTGAAAGACAGGATCAATCTTTGCACTCATAATGACATACTGAATAAAATCTGTACTACTTCCACGGTGCTTTTCTAACGATACACCTTATTTGTACCTCGGCTTATAAAAAAACCCTGTACACCAATTGATCATTTCAGTCACCGGTGAAATAAAACCAACCCCGAGACAGATAATGGGAGCAGAACAATAGTACACATCTATTTAACGCTCGAGTTTAGACTAAGGGGTAACATAAAGCACAATGATGCTATAAAGAAAGAAAGAATGTAACTACCCAGAACAACCATAAGCCTTATTCCTCCAAAACCGCTGGCTAACCGGAATGAGAAGCTGTTTTACTCTCATCTGCAAAATGACCCCTTTGAGCAATGCAGAGGCATCAATAAAACACCAATTCAGTGTCACGTCCTGAAAGACCAACACGTTCCAGCAGCACACGCCGTTTGGTTTGGAAGCTCCCTTTTCCCTTCTGTAGTAATCAACCACGCAGTTACTTATACTGTAACATCTGATGGCCAAAAGTTGGCCTTCTCGCAAGTCAGCCCAGCCATACGCTCGTTGTCATTATCATCGCCACAAAAGTTTAGGTGTAATTACCGCCACTGCTACATTCACTTTGTTCTATGACTTGAGCATTTCCAGTTTATTGCACGTCTCCACTGGTGTCTGAAGGTTTCAAAAAGCTGCTTCAAACCAGCTAATAACATATGCTCCTGTAATTCCTGCTTAGATAGCATATAGTACAAAAATCAAATATCTTAGGCTCTGTTTGAGTTTTTAAAGAACATCAAAGTACTAGAATTTAAAGTATATTTTAAGAATAGAAGAATTGTGCAGAAGGAACACTAATTTAACTTACTAACACAAGACTATTTTAAAGGAACCAGGACTCTTGCATGCTAAGCAATGTAGGGTTACAACGAGTAGGACTCCTGCTTTCAAAAATTCAGGTTTTGGACAACTTCTACGCAGATCTAAAAGCAGTAAGCAGTCATCAACATACAGACCTATACACTGATTCATGGCATATTACCAACCAGTCCCCAAAAGAGGTAAGAGAAGGCTGAGGCGAAGTAGCAGGAATCTCTGAATCACAGATAGTGTTTCTGCCTTGAGCTCTCCAAAGGCCAAAATGAATGCATGGAGGACCATAATGAAAAACTTCAATCAAAATAAAACAACCATCAACAGCTTATTTACACCGTCAAGCTGGATATCATACGATAGGTTGCTGTGGAAAATAACTCTACCATCTTCTAGTGAAAAAAAGGAGTGCAGTAAAATAAGTTATAAAGTTAGGATAAAGCATATGACTACAGCCAAGAAACATATCGCTTCGTACAAACCTTAAGAAAGGAGTTGAAGGACAATGGTAAAATGGATTCCTGGAAGAAAGGAATTTGTGAGACACTATGCAACAGGAAAAGCCAGAGAAGATCGTTTCTCGTGAAAAGATGGTAATACAGTTCATGAAAACCTACCTAGCACCTTTCCTCTTGAGATAATCGATAAACGTCAACAATATACTTACTGCAGCAGTGAAATGCAATCGAGGGTGCATTCCCTGCACCCAGCCAGCGCGTGCGGGATCATATGGCAGTGAACATCCCTGTCCTGCATTAGAGGAGAGCTCAAGAAGGAGGAACTGTTCTGGCCTGCAATACAGTACACCTTGGCTACTTTACACTTGGTCTCCTCTACCTTTTCCATCTGATGGTGGAAAAAATGCAGTGACTGTAGGTCAGTGCATCAGATGGGCTTGTTTACACCCACTCTATGTTTACCAGTGCATCTTTAAGAAGTCATTATGTGTTCTAACATAAGCTTACGTGATGTTTTGCTTCTACACAAAGTCAAGCTTTTGCATAAGAACAAATTTTACCCCATAATGCATTAACTAGACTTATATTTCCCTTAGGAAGAAGACAAATGGGTTTACGTCGCATGTGGTTTTAAATCCTTTTTTATTCGGCTAATCTCTAGCTGTGGAATTGTGATTGAAATGCAAAAATGTATGTGTATTTTCTGATAAGAACCATTTTGTTTTAGAGACAGATGAAACGTTATCAAACATATACACTTTCTTCAGGTTTTTAAACTGATGATGGAAATTCCATAATCAGAACATGGCACAGCCAATCCAGGTTAAGTGATAACATTTTTTCAGAAAAAGAAAACAAAACCCCAACCCTTTGAAGTGTTCTTACAGTTACATCTTCATAATCCAGACATGAGAAGATCTGCACTCTTGACAACTCTGCGTATACACTCTTCAGCTGGCTCCAGATAAAAGCTAACATTTCCCTTTCCTTTCCAATGTCTTCTCTGATTTCTTAATAGCAGTGAGACACAGTATAAAACATTACCTCCACACGATTTTCCATCTTCCTCCAGTTTCTGGCCAGCTGGACATTTGCAGTGGTAGCTGCCGATGGTATTACAGCACTGGTCATGACAGCCACCGTTCTCAGTGGTGCACTCATTTACGTCTGTCGGGAGAAAGCATTAGGTGGTGAGTAAAGGGTGGGCATTGACCACGCTACCTGGGTATATGAGGACAATTGTGTAAGATTCTGGTGTGACAGAGTGACAGAGTTACTAGGACGAACAGCCAAGGACCCTGAAGGCACGCGCTGCAGCAGTGGCTCCCAGTTAGGTTTCTGTGCCCCCCAGCTCAGCCCAGAGGTACAATGGTGGGATTTTTCTTCCCCCTCTTCTGCGCAAGGTAAGGTGCAACGTCCACCCAGCTCCAGCTGCAGGTTCTACCCACCTTGCCAACCTCCCACTCCCGTGCAACAAGATCAGGAACTATCTTTATACTGTCCTTTCCACCTGCTCATTTGTGTCTGCTTCTAGCAGTCATGGCAGAGATGAGAAACCTCTGAAAGATGGTAGCATTTTATATCAATTAAGGTCCTTCTTTCCTTTCAGATATGTGTGCAGTAATATTTACACATCTTACTTATTCACCCGATCAAGTTAGTGCTGGCCTGCATGATTTCGAATAGGAAAAATTAGAGCTTTACACATTACACACCCCACCTGGAGTACTGCATCCAGCTCTGGAGCCCCCAACAGAAGGAGGATGTGGCCCTGCTGGAGCAGGTCCAGAGGATGATCCGAGGGCTGGAGCCCTTCTGCTATGAGGACAGGCTGAGAGATAGTTGGCGGTGTTCAGCCTGGAGAAGAGAAGGCTCCGGGGAGACCTTAGAACCCCTTCCAGTCCCTAAAGGGGCTCCAGGAAAGCTGGGGAGGGACTCTTGATCAGGGAGGGGAGACATAGGATGAGGGGGAACAGTTTTAAACTGAAAGAGGGAAGATTTAGATGAGATATCAGGAAGAAATTATGTCCTGTGAGAGTAGCGAGCCCCTGGCGCAGGTTGCCCAGAGAAGCTGTGGCTGCCCCATCCCTGGAGGTGTTCAAGGCCAGGTTGGACAGGGCTTGGAGCAACCTGGGCTGGTGGGAGGTGTCCCTGCCCAGGGCAGGCAGGGTTGGAACTAGATGATCTTCAAGGTCCCTTCCAACCTAAACTATTCTATGATTCTACAAATGAAGCACATTAAAGAGTACAAATGAAGAACATTAAAGAGCCACATAAATAAATAAATAGACTAGCCAATGGCAGAGAAAAATCAATAATGAAGACATTTGCTTTTTAACCCATGTACTTATATATCTTGCATAAGAATTTCTGACGAAATGTGATTGAAATCGCCCGGCCAGTAATGCTGCTCTGTTGAACAGGATCAGAGACAACAGATGGTATGGAAATATTTCCAAACTAGAAAATTTGTCAAATGGGATAGTAAATATAACAAAACCGGCAGGTATTTGCTGCACTGATTTCATGTATTCTGGAACTCATACTTGAGCCACACTTTCTTGCTTGCTTTGCTCTCTCTGAAGTGCTAATGTCACACCAACAGGTAATCCATCCAAGGAGGGACAGCAACGAACTGCGTAAGAATAATGGGCTGCAGGTGTCTTTTTCCCCAATTTTCGGACAAATGTCTTGACCTGGCTTGCTGGCAGAGCAGACCTCCTCGGCACGTTGGTAAGGGGAAAGCCGGGGCTAAGGGGACACGCCACGTTCTCAAAGCCTGGCACAAGGACGCAGGTGACGGATCTCACACCCGCAAGGCCTTTGGCACTGGTAGAGATCACACATTACTGTCAGGCTAGAGAGCAAGAAAAGCAGGAGGAGGGAGATGAAGCAACAGAAGATAAGTATCATCACGACTGTAAAAATCACGGGCAGTTACTTGATATTAGCGGCACTCTCCATCCTTAATGGGGAAATGCGGCTTCTTAAAAAAACTTCTAATTAGACTCTGGTCAAAAGAAGTACAAAGTGCTCTAATGACAAATCAAAAAAAAGAAAGAATTTCACACTCATGCAAGAGAGATGAGAGCCTTTCAACCGCAATCCTTCGCTGTTAAAGTCTAAGACTCACCAAGGTTGGTTAGTTCTTCGATGAGCTTGAGCTTAACTTTACTAGCTCATTTCTGATCCTGGCTAAAAACCAGAGGTTAAAAGAAATTTTGGGGGAGGTTTCAGAGTAAAAGCTAAAAGAAAAGCGTATCATGAAACGCCAACATTTACTAAAGTGCAGCCGAAGAGGCACAAACTCACTAAACCCACCCCATTTCTCTATGGCTCTAAATTCAGTGTAACAATGGTCCTCAGTGATACTGAAAAACACTGGCAAGCTGTATAAAAAACCATAAAAAGTCAGTTATCTCAGAACTACACAACAAACCAAACCCTAACTCACGTGAAGTCAAAGCACTTCTGATTTCATCGGAACGCAATTTAGACAGAAACTTTTCCGCAGAAAAACACTCCCTCCCGCTCCAAAATGCAAAAACAAATCGTACCAAAATAAGACATTCGTCTGTTCCCTTCTCTTCAGCAAGAGACGGAGAGAACATATGACAAGCGACAGATTTTAGACATATTCCTCAAAGAGCTGGAAGAAGGCACGCTAGCGCTGAGCATCGTGCAGAAGATCGACAAAACAGGCATGTTCCAAATGATTTACTCCCTCTAACTAGCAGACATCTTGATGTGCCTTGTGGTAATAAACAGTAATGAGCCACATAATAACCCTGCTCCACAGCTTCGACTTCTATTTATACTAACAGTATTGAAAACTAATAAAATCTCTTGCTCTTTTTATTTTTTTTAAACAAAATAATGGAAAGAACTACTTTATTCTTCTACGCCGTGTTCAGCACCTACAATGCCACATGACCTCCTAGCATAAAATATTGACTAAGTGATGTGGTCCACAATATGCAGCCCAATTTATTAACGCCAGTGTCTGTATTTTGAACCAAAATATTGGAAGGAAACCTTTCTGGCTAAGGAGCTAATCATTATCCTCTTGATTTCACTGGGGTATAATACATTCGGAAGTGTATAGTGCTATTGCATACTAATGTATAGACTGTTTTTCCTTTTGATTGCAGCGTGTTTCTAGCAGCAATCAGAAATCTTTTCCTCTCTTGTTCAGCATAAAATGTTGTGGCCCACCTATGAGTTTGGCCGCCCCAAAAGTATCAGTGCTACTATATGACCGATAACCTCATCTTCTTCTTCCAATTCCCTGTCTTCTTAATGCTCTGTCCAGGATTTCCTTGTCTCTGCCTCAATACTTGTTTTCATCCTCTCATGAAACGTTTTCATCCTTTCATGAAACGTTTTCATCCTTTCATGAAACGTTTTCACCCATTTCTTCGCTGCTGCTTACACCAGAAATCCACTGCTTTTTCTATTATAGGCAGACAACCTGACTTTTCATCCACACGTCTCTTTAAAACAAACACCTCATTTAAAGCTAATCATCATAACTCAGAAACTAAATTATAGTTTATTTTGAGACACCAAAACAAGCTCTTTGATACAGCTTTATACTGATGACAAAGCACTCGCATTTGAAGGCATACACTCACCAGGTATAAATCGCCCTGGTTTTAACCTTAGCGTCACGAAAATTTGCTCTCTAAGCATCCACATCCTTCGCTGTACCGTCTCCTGCGCCTCCTCCATTGCCCGTACCCTGTAAGGTGTTTTGTGCAAGCCACCAATAAAGGTCAGATGCTGCCTCAGTCCAAGAAGCACAAAAATAAATGATCTGAATGTGAAGCAATAGAGAATGTGTTTTACATTTGTAAAAAGACGGTTCATACAGCTCTTATACGCCGCACTCAGCTGTTCTATATTCCGAAAACACAGAGTGGTCAGAATTTTAAAATCCGATTACAGCTTTTCCACTGTAAAAAAAAAAAAAAAAAAAAAAAGGAAAAAAAACCCAACAAAAACAATTTTGTCAAATGATAAACTTCTATCTGCTTTCCACACTCAATGTCATTCAAGGTTGCAAATATATTTGCCTTTTGAAGAGCACGAAAAATGACAGAAAATTTCTGACATGTAACAAGTCTGCCAAGTTAGGTCTGACAAAAGTTCAATGTTACCGAGACTATCAATCCATCTGTAATGACACGCTGTAGGCGCTTCAAAAAAAAAAAACCACACCACCCCAAATGTGATGTTTGCTACTGCAATGCTTCACATTTATTTATAGAGCCAACGCTGCAACACAAAAACATTATCCATGGGAGATGCTCTATGTGAGCTTTCAATCCTGCCGTGTGAAGTCTTAAGGAAAAAAAAAAATCCACCTTCATCCAGATTAACTTGATATTAGCTTTATATATGATCTGTCTACCAGGAAAAAAAAAATCCACAGCGTATTTTAAATCCAGTAGTATTCAAAAACGCTGATTGTGGACATGTGGCTCTGTCCTGCTCTCCCTGCACATGTGGTATTATAGAACTGCACCATGTCAAAAGGTATTCTTTTACCTAAAAATCTCCTCAAATACTTGATACGTAGGGAAGCACGCTGTTTTTTCATGAAATGGACCACCTTTGCCCAATTAAATATGCCCAGGAGCTATATGCTACATGGAAAAGGACTGATTCCAATCCCTTTACTTCTGTATTCTTGTTTAATGCTGCTCAATCCCTGTCTGAAAACACCACAGAGCAGAACAAGTCAGAGATATCCCCAGCTCCAGAGAAGACAACCCTTCACCAAGTTTTGATGCAAGTCTAAGTGACTTCAGATTTCCTACGAATAAACGAAAACTTTATATAAAGCAGACACTGCACAAAGTGTTCTTCATCAGTAATTCTGATTTTAAACCTAACAGAAGTGCCCTGCCCTATTTCTAGCCCTCAAACGTAGCAAGAAGATGAAGAAAATAATTAAAAAAGAAAAAAAAAAATCAGTGCTGCCAAAAAGCAGAACTCCATCAGGACAGAAGTCTCCTCCACACAGCTCTCTGCTGAGCTGCTGGGGACGGCTGCAGCGCCGCAGGTCCCGCGCCCGGAGCTGAATTGAGCATCTCTGAGCAGGAGGATGGGCTGAAGCGTGTCCTGAGCGTGCGGCTGGCGGAAGGAAAAGCATCTCCGTGGGCAGGAGCCGCCCCGCGAGGAGAGGAACCGCCACAGGAAAACAACGGAGGGAATCGCCATTTAATTTTGGCAACAGTTTGTATGTTTAGATCTATGGGACACACCAGCCAACCCACTGCCTATGGGTTCCAGTCTTTTTAAGCATATTTTACCCGTGTAACAAGTTTATGCAATAGGTACGAATGTAAAAATTCATTTTTAAGATAACAAAGAGAATCTCATAACTGCAGCCCACTATTTTCCAAGGTTTCTATATTTACCAGCTGCATACGAGCAACGACTTTATTTATTTAACGCAGCCACGTGCGAACTTGCTGTTTGAGTGCCCAGCCTTCGGGGCTAAGCCGTGCTCTGACCCGTAAGCCGCTGACTTCAGTGCGTGTCAGAGCTCGCTGGACTTGTAATAAATCACCGAGGCGGAATAAAATCTGTAAAATCATTCGCATTGTTATTGCAATACCACACGAACAAAGCCCACCATCACAGAGAGGGGAGGTTATTTTGATTAGTTTAAAAGTGTTAGGCTAACCCACCGTGCTTCAATTAGGGGTCAAAGTAACGAGAACGTATTTACTTGGGACAAAGACAGCATTTCACTAATAACACTTCTTCTCAGTTGGGATTTTCTCCTGAAGACTATGATGAAGATGTTTTGATTTCTGGAATCTAAATGTTAAATACCTTTATCTAAGAGGTTTGACTACTCTAACAGGCACTGGCAGCTTACGTTGACTGTAATAGCAATTTATAGATGTAAATTCCTAACTCAGAAAACATAACTTGAATACTTTCAGGTACAAAACCCTCATAAAGGTTAGAATCAGAGCCTAAATATAGTTTATAATGTGCAACTCAAATGCACCTATATGTGTACCTTAATATATCTGAGTGCCTGGTACAAGAACAAAGGAGTATATATGCAACTGTATTGCAATTTGCTTTTATAAGGAGGTGTTACAGGCAAGTGTCTGCAAATCATAATGCACACTTGACAACTTCTCATTTAGAGATCCAAGTAATTTGATTCAATTTTTTAAAAGTGCTAAAGATCCAGCGAATTGGTAGCTCCTTAACTTCCTTATGGTTTTAGACACTGTTTTTTAAAATTATGGCCCAGATGGTCTGCAACCAAAACCATATGTCTAAAACATCCTGAAACCTGAGAAAGTTGATTTGAACTTTAAAGGCCACTCACTGCTATGACGCAACATGTTTCACACTAATGCATATGCATATCCATCACAGCAATGCTACACGTAAATATAACGTAATGAGCAAATACACCGGACAGGCTGGCGAGCGCAACGCTCACGCCCCGGAGACCGCATTCGTCTTTTCCTTCATTTTGTGCAAGAGCTTTGTAGCAGTCGTCTTTGAACAGTAATTGTCTCTAAAACATAAATTACATCCATCACTTCCCGCGCTAACCATAAATTATCGGCCTGAATAGAAAACAAAGCCGCTCATTCTGATAGTCAAGCGCAGTCCTACACGTGTATTGATTAAGCACTCTTAATGCTTTATTAGGTTTTCTTCCTCCACAAAGTCAATAACAGAATGAATATTTCTTCTCGCCCCGCTATGAAGTATCGTAAATCTGAGCTGTTATTAACAAGCGTCTGATTAGTGGAGCAAACTTAGCCGAGAGTTTGGCACAGCCTCTTCATGCGTGAAGTCCCAGAAACACCCGTCACCGCCGCTGCCTCCACTGGCAGCCGTAGGACCTGTGCTTTCACGAGTTATCACCTCCTCCTCTTTTTAATGTTGGGTTGGTTTTTTTTCTTTTTTAAAAAAGAAATTACTGCTTCACTTATTCCTCTTTATCCCTGCGTCACAGCCACATACGCAGAGAATGCCAGTCCCGTAGCGAATGCGCGCGCAGCCCGCGTTCCCCGGGGACGCGGCTCTCTGCCGTGCTTCGCTCTCTTTTGTTACTGGGGTACTAAAAAATTCCATTTCATGAAACTTAGATGCGAAAGCAAAATCAAACAAAGCCCCTTGTTAAACACGTTTTGCTAGTATTAATTTTTCCTTATTAAAATCATCATCTGAAGAAAAAAACCCAAACAGATTCATCAATGGTTTGCACTTCCTCACATTAAGAATAACTCCTTATCGTGGTTTAACCCCAGTTGGCAACCGAGCACCACACAGCGGCTCGCTCCTCCAGCCCCCAGTGGGATGGGGGAGAGAACTGGAAAAAAAACCCTCATGGGTTGAGATAAAGGCAGTTTAATAGGGTAAAAAAGGAAGAGATGATGATGGTGACGACGATGATAATAATAATAATAACGATAAAAGAATATACAAACCAAGTGGTGCACAATCAATTGCTCACCACCTGCTGACCAATGCTCAGCCTGTCCCCCACCAGTGTTCCAGCCAAGTCCCCCCAGTTTACATACTGAGCATGATGGCACGTGGTATGGAATAGCCCTTTGGCCAGTTTGGGGCAGCTGTGCCAGCTGTGCCCCCTCCCAGCTCCTCGTGCACCCCCAGCCTCCTCGCGGGCAAGGCACGAGAAGCTGCAAAGTCCTTGACTCAGTATAAACACTGCTCAGCAACAACTAAAACATCACTGTCTTATCAACATTATTCTCCTCCGAAATCCAAAGCCCCGCACTATACCCGCTACCAGGAAGAAAATTAACTCTTATTCCCGCCAAAACCAGGAGACTCCTTTGAAGTCAGAATAAAACTCTGTAGAGGGGAAAAAAGAGGCTCAAACTTTAAATAAGTTAAGCAACAAGCTCTTGACCAGCAAGGTGCTGGCAAGCGCTGCTCTGGTAGAGTAGATCCGTAGGTAACCTCGTGCAATAGCAGAGAGCGTTCAGAGTCCTGCTGCAGGTACAGAGATGGCCTCTTCCACCCCACACTCTCCTCCTGCTCTCTACTAACTCAAGACTAGACTCAGCTCTGAAAATTGGCATTTTAAAAGCCCTTTAAAAACCTCCGTCACTGGTTATGGCAGTCCTCCATAACCATTTACATGGCTGCTCTCTCCTTTCTTTTTCTTCTTTTCGTTCCTAATGTCCTGAGCATCAATAACATTTTGCAACAATGACTTCCAAAACCAAACTGTTACGTGAAAAAATACCAGCTTTGCTTTTTTTTTAATCCCTCTTTGAAATTTTCTATCACGCAGGAACAACTTCTTCCTAAAAGTGAAATGCAGGACCCAAATCACATACAGTTTTCCTTCCTACGCCAACCAGAGTAGCTAAAACGAGAGGCGGGGGAAAATAATTTTATTTTTTTAAAAAAATAAATCTATCACCGTACAATGAAATCCCATAATAGTACTCATTTTTAAAATACATTTTCCCAGACAAGGTATGAATAATGCAACTGAACATCCCAGAACATCTGAATTAAGCAACAACAGACTAACGGATGCTAATTGGCAATGATTGGAGATGATTGTGGAGTACGGCTGGAACGATGATTACAAACAGAGCTTATGCATCCAGCCCAAACCTCAAATACCATTGCTGCAATTAAAGATATTTTATCAAATTAGACAAGTGTTTGCCTTTGCCTGCTACGATGCTTATGAGTAAAACATAAAAGAAAGCATCGTTTGCTGTACTGCAACTTTCCTCACAGCAGAGCTCTGCCGAGATGGATTTCTTTCTGCTTTGACTTTTTATGCCGCAAAATGGAGCCTTTTTAGAAAGAATTCAAGACTCTGCAGACACATCCTTAAAAGCCCTTGTTTTCCTCTAAAAGTGCTTTTGCCCTAAAAAAGCGTTCTCTTTGCGGTACATCTTTCAGTACCAACAAGCGCTGGTTACGCACACAACACAAACAAGAAAAGACTTTGAACTTCGGAAGCTTAATTTCAATATATAAGCCCTTACATATTTTGCAGGCAAGTAAACACTCTTTAAAGATCATCATTAGCAAGACTTCAGGACTTTTAGCAACTGGGTTTCTTTTAAGCTTTGAGGTGCTAAATCCCAGGGATGAACTGCAAGCACAGGCATTTGGCTGAAGGCGAGCGAAGCCCTCGTGCCCGAAGGGGAGTTCGCAAAGCGCACCTCGAACGCGGGACAGGCTCGCAGCTTCCCGCCTTCTGCTTTCCTGGGAAAGAACATCAGGAGAAGCTATCAGCCACTCGGTCACAAACTAAGGCTGGCTCTTTCCCAGTATGTTCTGTTATTCCCAACAACACGTCCAACTCCCCTCTCCCGCTCCTCTATCTCAAGAAAATTGACATGCAGAACTTCTGCCCTTCCTCCAGCTTCCCACGATCTGTAAATCAGGTCATCAGAATTGAACTGAAAAAGGATATAGAAAAAAACAGGTATGCTAAGTCATCTCTAAAATCTTGGCATTTACAGCCAGTCAGATTAAGTTTTATAAATCTCCGTAAGAGCTAGTTGCCTCCTTATTTAAAAAAAAATAAATCAAGGCTATGCAAAATTATGGAGGTTCTCAGGCCAAGATAGCTGGAGAGTGACAGTCTGTATATACGCGTAAATAACCTGAAGGTCCCCACGGGTTAGCGAGTGCCAACATCTTCAGGACCAAACGCAAGCTCAGAGACGTACAGCACTGGCATCAAAAGAGCACAGCATGGAAACGAAGGCAGCAGCTCGAGCGTTCGGCTCACCCTGTGTTTTTAAAGAGATTTAAGATGTCAACTCCTATGAAGACCACTGCAATAGTCCGACACATAAATAACAAAAGCAGAGATAAAGATAGTGCCGTACGTTGTTGATGCCTTTCAGACTCATCAGGATAAAAGGTGAAGGAACAATTTCAAACAGGAATAAATGTGCTTGCTCCAGGTAAAACCTGTAACGATGGGTCAGAGTCTACCAAACCAGTGGCGACATGCTTTGGTACCCGTGTGCAATGTGGGATGTTTAAAAGCTCTGTTATACGATTACTTGAGCGTCCGTGTACAGCAGCGATTTGAGTTTGCGACAGCAGGAGCGCGAGCGGGGGGAGCTCCAGCCCGCAGGACGCAGGACCAGGGAACTGGGCGCTACAAGAACAGCTTATTTGGAAATTGGCTTCCAAACATTCACGTAAAGGAAACCCAAGTCACAGCTTTAGCTTCTAATGGCAGAAAAGACAACAAAGAAAAGTACTATTACAAGTGTAGAATAAAGTCAGAGTTTATTCTAGCTTTGTCTCTTTCTCTGTCTTTATTCTGTACTCAGAAAAAGAACCGATCAATATAAGCAAGCGCGTGGCTCCTTTTCTCCAAGTCTGTAAAATAAACGTCTCGAATCCAGGAGTGTCCTCGCGTCCACTGCAACGCTACGGAAGAGGGACACTTGAAGCATCACCCGGTAGATTCTGGTACTGCCGTTCCGGTTGGGGCAGGCTCTCCCCTGGCACAAAACCCCCTCCGCTGTCACGCCAGCGGTGCGGCCGGAACCGTGGGTGCATCGCGACGAGGGCTGCGGCAGGAGGAAGCCCCAGCGGAGAGCGTGACAAACCCCACTGCCCCCGGTACGGGGCCAAAGCCACACGTCCAGAAGTTGCTGCTCAACATACAAACAGGCTGACTATTACAATAGCACAGTCTGTGCAAGCTAACAAATTAAGCAGCTTCAATTTCAGGGCACTCCTATTGTAATAAGCTGGTTCCCTACGAACTATTGTTTTTCATAATATAATTAACCCCCGGACTGAGCATGTGAGCAAATTAGTTCATTTCTCACATGAATAATGAAAACTTTTTTTTCTCCCCCCCCTCCCTTCCCCCAAAACCATTACAAACTGAAATGAATGTAAAAGATTTCTTAGCAGAGAAAGGATGATGTGTGCCCAGCTTCTGGTTCAGAAGCGGAATTCATTATTGAGATTTAAATGGAAGCTCCTATTTTCTTTTCTTATTTTTCTTAATAGTTGTCCTTGCCAGTCAATGTCAATCACTGGTAGAACAGACTCTACTCATCATCAGACACAGCCTGGGATTCGATCAAACAGCGATGAACGGCACGCCTCCGCTACCCACTGAAACGGGTTAAATATTTCTTTCTTCCTATGTCCTCCTGAACATTCACTCCCACCTTTTGTTTGCCATTTCTAGAAGATCTTCCCAACAGTTACGTGGGCAGAATTACTCACTGCCCTGACAAAAATCCTGCGCTGACGAGAGTTGTAAAGTCATCTTACTTTCCACTACAGAAAACAACTTTTCTGGAATCATTCCCCGCGGGGCTGAAGCACACCCGTACAACCAGGCCACTCCTTTGCAACAGACACAAATGAGAACTCGTTCTTTGGTTTACACAGACATATGCCATTACCACTTAGCTGCACTCGGTCAATGTGTCTTCTCGTAACCGATCTTGCGTGTCAAGGGCACACATTAAAAAAAATAATTAAACCTTCATCAGTTTAATTTGTAAAGAAACCCAAGGGAAGTCATTATTCTCAGAGACTTCATTGCCTAATTTGTCTTCTGAATCCTTCTAACTGCTCTGACACCAATGGGTGCTCGTTAACTATTGCGTCCCGTGACCGCAGGGCAGGTTTGCTAAGGAGCGCAGCATGCAATGACCTACACGCAGGAAGAGCAGAACGGTTGGGTGCCACGCACCGCGACAGAGGGGACCGCTGGGTGCTTCCCAACAGCAGCTCTTGCACGTAGTGCTCAACAGGAGCTAAATATTTCGGAAAGGTCTGGATCCTTCTCCCCAGCAATGGCAGTGAGTTGAGCAGCCGTTAACTGGAAGGGAATTCCCACCGAGGAATTCAAGCAGGACACTTACACTTGGACATGGAGTTATATCAAGCTTGAAAAAAAAATAAAAATAAAAGAGATGTACAAACCATTAACTCGCATACAGGTTTTGCCGGTGATGAGCTCGAAGCAAAGGCTGGAAGAAATAAGATTTTCTTTTTGCAGTTCAATTAACAATGAGTAGCAGAGAACAGCTGTGATTTCTCGGGGCCTCTCCTAGCAGAACAGCACAAAGGTCTCCTTTAAAACAAATAAATCGGGCTCAGCGTGATGGCGTAAGGCAGACACTCTGCAGAAGGAACAATGTGGCAGAAAGCTCCCTCAGCCTGACACCGGCATTTGAACCCGGGACCTTCACCGCTTCTGCAGGCGCATGTGGGCACCACATGTACCGGCTGTCGTTAGCAGAGGTAGCGGTCTTAGTTTTACTGCCTGGGAGTTCTGGTTATAAAAATACGTGATCTCAAGGTTTTTAAACCATCAAATGCCAAAGGTGATCACAGGCAGAAATTAGCCGGCTGGAATTGTTAATCCTGCACTGCTAAAACTGATTTATACCAGAGCCAGAAAGAGCCAGTTTTATGTAACCCAAACTTTACACTCTGGTTCCCAATACAAACTAAATTTGCCTTTTAAATCTATCTGGATGTCAGGCATCTGGTTTTAATGGAGAGCCATACCCAATTTTTTCAGGGGGTATAAACCAAAAAGAAATTTGCATTTGTGTTCTCAGCAAGGCATCAGTGAGAGGGCTTAAATAAATTTAAACTTTAAAGTTACTACATCAGTTGGTCTTTTCAAACATGATCATTTTACACTTTAAAACACGCGTTCCTCTTCCTCCCTCCCTCCCTGCAAACAGCAGACAGATTTTTTTATGTTCCTCACTATTAACAAAGGATATACCACTGTAAAATCTTAAATAACAACACACTCCTATAAAATGTTTGGGTTTAGGATAACCAACTGGATTTTTTGAACAGCAGTAAGGTCAAAGTATTAAATTTAATACTTTTAAACAGAACATGTATTAGAAATAAATTTAAAGCTCTTAAGATTTATTGCAGATGTTCAATAAATTAAAAACAGACATCAAAGGGCAAACACTATTAGGGACATAAAAACGTGAACACGGCCATACAGGCTGTGCGCAAACAAATGCGTATCCACCCGGCGCTTGTGTGCGGCACAAGACAAGCGTATTCCAGAGATGCGCGTATTGCTCCGAGTCCGAGTCCTGTTTTCAGAAGAATGAGGAAGTATATCAATAAATGTGTTTACCTTGATCTTCAGCTCACTCTTACAGACCACTCAGGGCGCCTAATTTAACCAAACCTCTTCAGTCCAAACGCTGCTGGCTCTTCAGCGCGTGGAAAAACAGTTGTACAACGTACGTCAGAAGAATCCAAGGCTGCACAGTCTGGCCTGAGCGCATCGAGCATTATTTAAAACCAAGACCTTTCTTGCTATATGCATACATCCCTCCTAAGCGTGAGCACCTCAGCGGGAGAGCGGTGGTGCCGGGGCTGTAGGTCGATGCCAGTTCGCAGCTCAGGTTTCTACATTTGGAATTTCACCCTTCGGTTCCAATCAAAAAATAAATTCCTCACATTCAACCCAGCCTAATTACTTTTTTGCATGGAAGAGACAGCCAAATTCGTTCTGACGCACAAAAGGAAAGTGTGATATATGAGCAAAGTACATGTAGTATAATGTTATGGATGGTTCTGAAAATCTAGCCAGAAACATACGTCGCTCCTAACATCGTAGCTGTTGCCAACAGTTACCACCTAATGTTGTCTGAGAGACTCCCGTGATGTCATGTTCAAAGGAAAAGGCGAAGGCTCCGGTATCTCAGATACCACACTGCCGTTACTGATGGCAACGGTGAATTTTTAACAACTGGAGAACGTTCCTAGAGAAGGCAGCGATCATCTTCATCACATGGGATGCATTCACTGCGTACGTATCCCCACGTTACTTAAAAAATAACACACTGCCCCAAAATCCTGAAAGTTGGCTGATGCAGTGAGGTCATCAAGCTGAACTTGGATACTTAAGGATACTTAAGTTGTGAATTTTACTTTTTCCTTGTGCACTGTACCGCCTCTTTGGCCCACCTAGAAGCTTAAAAGGCTTAATTTTACTAAATCCTTACACCTGTTCTTCAGGACACCCACATTATGAGCGTTAATAAACACTGAAGAGAACTGATAACACGTGGAGAATTCTCCACTTTTTTTTTTTACATGTGGGAAAGGTGTGAACAGTGACCAACACGTAACTCTAAAACCCGGTTACGACACCACTAAAGCGAAAAATCACAGGTTCAAAGACCAGAGAGGAGGAAATTAATAGCTTAACTTAATAGGCAATCTTCCAGATAACATAAAGCTAAGAAGGATTATTTGGGAGTTTTAGACAACCCAAAATTATTAATGGAAACTGTTTTAGCAACTGACCTTTTTACCTAGTAGCCAACCGTGGTGCTAGTATAGCACAGGGTTCACCTTCCCACTGGATATTACTGGGGTTTTAGTGAAATATTCCATGGTGACAACTCCCGAAGTCTGGTGAAGAACACCCAACCCCGGCGCACACCTCTGCTGGACCTGTGCTGGCTCCACGCAGGGTCAGGTCAGACGTCCAGTCACCAGGTCCAGGTGACACTCACAGTCTTTGCGCCAGCGTGGATGAGTGGTCAGCAGGAAGAGGAGGACGAGAGGAGAGCCACAGCCCAGAGAGGAGAGACGGCAGGAAAGACAGCCAAGCGGAGATGAGCTTAATGGGAATTTGGCTCATTTTCTGTCATTTCTGTCCTCTGCGCCAAACATTGCTGTGCAGCCTCCCTGCAGCTGGATCGGTGCTATCCCAGAAACCTGAATAAATCTGTCTATGTACTACTCCAGAAGAGCTTTGCAACACTTCTGGATGAAAAGCAATACTTAAACCAGAAGATAGCTGTGCCTGATCTAATATGAAAACATTAACACTCTGAGGTGGCCCTGGCTCTTCTGACATCCAAAGACCCAGCAGGAAACCCCACAAAAATAAATGTTAACAAACATGCTTATCAGAAGATATGAAATATGCCGAATGAATGCTTTGGTATTGTTGAAAATAATTTCACACTTGAAATGATGAAAAAAAAACAAAGCTCGAATCTGTATGTAGGAACCGCGCTGAGAAGAGGAGCTCAAAAGGGCAAACCAGGGGAGCAGACGCGGCACAAAGGAGACAACGCGGTGGGACTGCGGCTGAGGGTCCTTATGGACCGCCACCCTTCCCAGGCTGAAGGCTGGATGGCAGTGAATGTACTGGAGAAAAGAAAGGAGCTCAAGGAAATGTTTCTCTCCAGTTGAGTTTGGCCCACTGTGGAGCCGTTCATTGATGGTGTGAAGCAAGGAGATATGCTGTGCCCCCACGTGAGATGCTTGGACATCCAACAACGCCGTACACCTCTGAAATATGCATTTTAAAGCACAGCTCTTCCCTCTCCTCTATTTTTTCTCCTCTTTTTCTTTTTCAAGGGATCATTTTCTGAAATTCCTCTTGTGCATTGTCAGAGGAACCAAGAGGCAGCTTGTCTAGGAAGAAATCAGTTGGTTTGGAAGATCAACAAACAGATTTAGGCTGTGTTCTTAGCTGGGCTCCTAAGTCTGCGCCCCAGAGAGGTAACACCCCCTGTAAAACAGACCCCACACAAAACTCACAATAATCTTCCCCACCCTCATGTAAAAGTTCTTCACAAAGTGCAAAATACTTCTATGTAATTTTGTCCTTATTTCTTCTTTTTCCCCCACCTCAGTGTCCATACGCTTCCGATTAAATTACGAACTGACCGACTATAGTTTAGTGGGGTTTTCCCCTCAAATGCTAAAGTATAATTATAAGATGGGGGGAATAAAATTACAAATTCAACCAAGGTCATTAATGTACAAAATGCAAATTGTCTCCCATTTGTCAAAGACCCTGGGGAAGTCGAGAGATAATTGAAATGATAGATGAACAGAGGAGACTAACTGCTAATGGTCTGTATATCAATGAATCAATGTCATATTTATGAAGGGCTTTGGGAAATTATTTTAAATAC
This sequence comes from Anarhynchus alexandrinus, assembly GCA_008711295.1. Taxonomy (NCBI): domain Eukaryota; kingdom Metazoa; phylum Chordata; class Aves; order Charadriiformes; family Charadriidae; genus Anarhynchus; species Anarhynchus alexandrinus. The sequence continues at coordinate 761,755 of VUYV01000207.1, read as the reverse complement.
TTCATCTATAGCTGAAGTTTAGCCTACTTTTTCTTTTTAATGCTGAAAAATTAATGATAAAGTTCGGTTTACAGTTACACAAGTGTAAACCTGTGGTAATTTAAACTCAATAGCAAGATATTGAAAAACTACTTACGTTTGTGCCAGAAATGGCCAAATTTCTCAATTACCAGGGATTATGGTATGACTGAGGGCAATATATATTTCAGAGATAATATAGGACCAGCCCTCACCCTTAAAGTATTTAAACTCAACTATTTTCCTGTGCATATCATTTCCTCCAGAATTTGAATAAACTGGAAAAACAGGGAGTATACGTACCATTGATTCTTGCACAGGTTTCCTATTTTCCATGTATTTTCAATTATAAACTGAGCTGCTTAGGGCAGGGGCGATTTTCAGATGTACTTATGGGGCGCCGACCGAACAGCAATAGGGAGAGGAGAAAGGAAAAACAGAAATATTTCCTTTTCAAACAAAAACTGAAGCAAATCTTGGAGGTAACTTTGGTACATTTGCACAGAAAATCACATTTCCACTTCAAAAGAGGAAATACTACAAACCAGTATGTCTCTTTGCAGAGTCTTCTCCCAGTTGTGTAGGGATGATGGTTACATTAGTCAGTGACAGTGAGGACAAGGCATAAATAAAAATGAAGTTTCAAACATTAAGATGCCATTTTGGTCGAATCCATAAATATTTTGGGGAGGAGGAGAAGTTTAGAGGTTTGTTCATTGTTTTGTTGGGTTTTTTTTTAATTTTTATTCTCCCCCCCCAAGTATTTTCCTGCTTTTCTTCCCACTCAACAGGAAGGGTTTGGATGAAGGGAAACCAGTAGGAAACACCTGCAGGCTTTTTAGCAAAAAAAGCTTTTTTTAGCAAAAAAAAGCCTCAGATCCCATTTAACTGGCAGATAGCAGCATGCTGAAACAGGTAGCATCACTAAAAAATCCCCCGAATTAAACCCCTTTTCAATCCCTCTCTCACTGAACGAAAGCACATGGGGGGACGGGGAGAAGAGGTGAGTTTTTATGAACGGTCTGTAGGATTGAGAGAGATTTGCTTCATCTGAAAATAGTACCACGATCGCTCGGCTTGTGGAAACACCAACTAATCTGGAAATTACATCTGGATTTCCCCAGAATTTGAATAAGCTGGTTATATCTAAAACATACGACTGATCCTCCTATTACAGGATTCGGTACATGGAGCAAGCAAGTGAATAAGGCTCTCCGGGAAACATCGCTGTCTGAGAAAAGATAACGCATACGCATTCGAAGTAAAACGTTCACAGTAAATTTTCTAGTCACTACAACTTACAGCCACAAAAATTTATAAAAAGAGTCAACAAGTCCCACTGAACTGCTGAGAAAATGAGGGATTCCCACGTGTTGGAACCAGTCTTCTCGACTACAGAACAGCACTGGGGATGGTGGAGATCTGGACCAGCTTCCCTCAGGGTAACAACAAACCTTGAAGAATGCAAGAATCATGGAAAAAGGGACCCCGCAAATCTGCTGAGAACCAGCACTGGCCATCCTCCCTTCTTTTCTAATAAAGACACGTGAATAAATACTCCAAAAATTCCCTGTAGAAAGGGGTTAGTATTACTGGGTAAAACAAAATCTGCGCTGCCTAATTTCTGGAAGAAAGACAGAAAGAAAAGGTAGCAGCACAAAAGAAAGAAGGTGTCTTACAAACTGCGAGGCATTCTCGGGGAGACAGCCCGAGTTGGATGTTTCAGTTGGTTGGGAAGCTTGAAAACACACAAAAATACTGTCTGCTTGGCACTGGTTTGCTGATATACCTGTCCTTTCTCCCCCCACCCCGCCCTTTTTACATCTTCATTTCTCTGTCAGCCTTCCTTCTCATGAACTCACATTAACCACTCTAAAACCAAGAATGTAACATCTTGCCTTAGTTAAATCAACCCATATTTTTCTCCTTTTATCAATTATTACAGTTAGAGTGTTCCCTCTCCAAGGCCCCGCAGCTGCCCTTCCCTCCTGCAGCCTCCCTCGTCCTCCCCAACTCCTTCCCCTGAGAAAGAGGCACAGAAAAGAGAGAGAAAAAGGTCTCCACCAAAGAGTAAAAGCTCCAACTAAGAAATAAAGTTGAGCTTTAGAGAAATCTTTAACTTCGCAGTGAAGGCGAGTATCAAGTTGTTACTCTGAGCATCTCAGCTCTGCTGTTTTCCATCCGTGCTGAATTTCCACCTGAGGCTTCATGGAGACACTAAAGGAGCAGAAATCCCGGCCTTTACGAATTTTCAGGGGAACATTAACTCTCCATCACTGTGGATTCTAGTGCTATGTGATCAGAAAAGGGGCATCGGTCAGTGATTTCACCTCGCAGGTGCACCACGCCGCTCAATTAATGACCCTTTGTGAAGTGCCGCCTCTCTCCACTGTTGTTGTTACAGCTTACTAAGGAGCCAATTAATAAAACATCCCGTTCCTCCATTTGCCGAAGCACATTTGTTCTGCTAGATTTTAATTTTTTGAATGAGTGAAATACAAGTAAGATAATTTACATGAGTTAATGATACAGTACAAGTTAACCGATCAGTTATTCCGCATGAGGGGGTATCTATTTGTAGGGAATTCAGGACGTAATTACTTGCAATACCAGTGTTTCGGCACACTCTTCCATTTTTATTTTTCGCTGTTTCACAGATGTGTCTCTTTCAAAGTCCTAAGTGAAAACAGATTACCTGCCACCGGTCACCCAACACATCCACCGAGGGAAGGCAGGGGAAGCATCTCTCCAGTGACAAGTTTTGATTTGTGGATGGAGTTCCCCTCTTAATTGAGCCATGCTTTTCCCCTAACAAAGTCTTACCAAAACCCTGGGGTAAATTTGCCTCTGTGTAGAGTAAGTTTTTCCTCACGTCATATCCTCCCCATTCTTTCTTCTTATTTCATTAAGATTTTGCATTATTTATACAAACTGTTCATTTCAAATACTCATTATGGAAATACCGCAAACCCAGAAGAAGTCACTGTCATGTCTTTTACAGCTTTTCTTTTTGTAGGCGACACTCATATTGCAGAATAATTTAGACAGTAATTTAATCACAGGGTTTAGAGGTCCAGCAAATGTTACATTTACATAATGTCAGTCTTTCAGCAGATAATTTGGTCCTTTGCATGTGTTAAAAGACGACATGGCTTGTTAAGATCATGTTAGTACGTTTAGCCCAAGAGATGAATGGCTGGTTTGTTAATCTGCCATATATTTCTAATTTTCCTAAGGATGATTAGAAAATTCTATTTAGAGTAAATTCATGAGCACTTTCATTCCATCAGAGTGACAAATCAAAAAGATTATTACATCTCAGGGTCTAGAAATCTCCATAAAATGGTCGTAAGTCCTTGCTACGCAGTAAATACCAAAACTTCCCTTATATAAATATTACATTAGTTAATATTTTGCTTATGCCTGCTTTGAGTATATGTGACTGAAGATATTAAAATGTGCCTTATAATGCAATTTTTATAATATTCTCATAAGGAAGTATAAAGATTTCGTAGTTTGGAAACGTAATATTCTTTTTTCTCCTGTCAAATGCTGCTAAAAAGAATGAAACAGGATAGAAGAAATATGATTTAGTTTCAGTGTGGTATTGCTCCTACCCTGGACCCTCAAAAGATAAAATAAAAGGTGCTAAATCATTATTACTCAAAGAGAAATAGCATGTCTGTACAAGTGATTTTCGAAAAGTACTACTATGTATTTAAATTTAGAAGAAAAATAACCTAAGTCGAACAGCATCTCAGGAGCCCTAACACTGAATACCTACAGTTAATATTGTATTTCTGCCTTTTTATTTTGAAGTTGCACATTGTATCCTTGCGACTTACATTAAATGAAACCTCCTTTTTAATTTAAACTTGTACAAGGACCAGGATTTACAGCAGAAAAACCGTTGCCTCACCTGGCCAGCCCATGCCGCTGTAGGACGTTCCCCTATTTCCCATCGCCTCTCTCGGCTGGATTTAAATGTACTGTAGCTAACCACAGACAAAATCAATAAGCCAAAAATTACACCTGGAGCTGAGAGCACATTTTCATCATTTACTTGTATCTTGGAGCAATTTCACCACCCTTTAAAACAGAAATGTGTTTACCTAGAGGACAAATTCCTCCAGTCTTCTATCAATGAAGTCCATAAGAGCCATCCGGAGCGAGGGGGTGAGAGAAGCTGGAGAAGCGGTGGCAGAACAATACCAGACAAGAGGCGCTCATTCTCCTTAATCCACTCGGCTGACAATCGTTACCAGTCCTTCTCCTACAGCGGATGCGAAACACTCGCTTTCTCTCCTGGCATAAGATTTTGAAAGGATTGTAATTCATTTCTGAAACAATTTCATTTCTTCTTGTCATACACTTCCTAACAAATGGAAGTGCCGCCACTTCCCCCTGTTTGTGCGGTCTCCCCTCTTTGCAGGGCATGGGAGAGACGGCCGCAGCCCTCGCTGCAGGCTGATAAGCGACCGAATTTGAGTTGCGATGCAAGGGACAGTAGAAGGGAGGGGAAAGTACGGCTGGTTTGTAATACAAATTTTGAAAAAACCTCTTAAAAGTTTCAAGTCTTTAGTTTGCAATCTGTATCCCTTAGGAATCCTTTTGACTTAGTAAAGCAACTGAATGGGTTTTTCCATTCACTATTTGTTTTTAAAATTAATTCCAAGCAGCATTTCTGTTACGGGGAGTTGAGAACTCCAAGAAAATAAGGAAACCCTGCCCCTTCAAGACATAAGACAATTGTGTGTCATCTTAGCAATGAAAAAAATGGAAGTGGTTATTTTGCGTTAATACTTAGATGATAACATTTTAAAACCATCACAATTAAATCCCATAGAGATTTAATTACCACTAAGGTTAAAAAAGGATTATTTGCTATTGACGCTTAAACACAGCGAGTTCCAAATTTCGAGTTAAGACACAGCATCTACAGGCAACTCAATGCACCGAGAAGTTTGTCCTCCAAATGGTAAGATTTGAGGCTCAGGACACTTCATTTGTATATTCTTTAACATAAGACTGGATGACCCATCACCAAATTTATTTCCTCACTCAGTTGCTAAGCGCTTCGACAGTTTAAGGAAACAGCCTGCCAACGAGAGGCTGGATTTCACTGAGTCAGACAGTCCCACCAGTTGCCCCCATCATCAGACTGGCACAGATTTAACGACTTGTGGGTCTGCGCTAGGAATACATTGGAGAAAACATGGATGATGTCAAACTAGACCAAAAGTCAATGTGTATATTGATGTAAAATGAGATCTTTAATGGCAAAATCCTTAAAGTTCTTTACATCAACCAAATAATTAAATTCAAAAGAACTAAATGTTTTCCTAATTAAACAGCACAAGGTGCCAAATACTGATCTATTTTCATCTCCAACATGTTTTCGTCATTCTTCTCCTCGCAGCCCCTGATGTTTACCTATAGAAAAAAATACCATCCACTTGGAGTTATCAAAAAAAAAAAAAAGCTGCCTTACAAATCCAAACAAACCCTCTAACTCTTATAAAAGAAAGCAGTGAAAAGTTATAGAACTTACTGCAAAACGTTCTCATTAGCACTTCTTTAGGTACGAAGGAGAATCAAAAAACCAGCTCTGTGAGGAACGAACGTCACAGCTATTTGCTCAGGCTATTATAATCCTATCAGTGGCTTCTCGAATTCCATAGCCGTAGCTATACATCCTTCACCGACAACCATCAGTGAGCTTACTCAAAATAAAAGCCTAAACCGGGATGAAAGCACACACACACAATATGCTTACAAACTGAAGAAGAAAATAAAATCGCAAAAGGTCAGATTTACTTTATGGGAAATATATACTCAATAGGGACACACAAAAGGCTCTGATTTGTATCTTAACCCTCGTGAAGCCATAAAGGGGTAAGATGTGAATCTCAACTGTTATATATCCATTCCCTACCGTATATCGACTCTTCTCAATACAGCATGATAGAGAGTATTTTACCACTCTTATTTTGCAAATTAACATCGTTCAGTGCCGGGAGTGAGGAACTACTTTGGTTTCTGGTACCAAACTCTTACACAACATTATTGGGAGCCAACTCCGGCCTCTAAGAGCATCAAACCCGGGATGGGCAACAACGACCCGCCAGCACCGAGGCACGGGGTGTGCAACCTGCCCGCTTTCCCCGAGAACCCGCAATTAGGGATAACTAGCAGCTGGCACTGAAGCAAACGGTGCACAGTCCTCGCTAACACAGCTCATCTTCCTCTCGCTCTACGAGTGAGTCCCGCAGCGCAAAGTGAAGCAGTGCCTTTACGACGTACAGGGTTTTCATACACCCAGGTTACACATTTAATTTGCTATTTACTGAAGCCTCCAAACTTGGCAGTAGAGGGAGACTGCACGATCGCCAAAATAACTGGAGAGAATTAAGACTAGACAGTATAGTAATGACCAAAGCCTCCGGAGAGATCACACAGATGTTCCCTGATCCTAAGCATAAACTTATCTGCAACCCCAAGTAGTAAACAATAAACTAATTGATACAAGTCCCCACCCGGTGCAAAGGGGGAATACTTTAGTGACTCGATGTGTAAAGCATCTCACCTGCTTGCACTGTCCTGCACAAGGCACAAAAGCCTCTGGGCTGGTGGCACGGCAAAGTCTGGAAGACGTCAGGCTCAAATGGGCAAGAAGACAAACAAGATCTGTGATTTAATTAGGCCACAACTTTATTAACCTATTTCTTCAGGGAACTACCGGTGCTAGCTCGCACAGTGTAGACCATGATTCATTTTTTAATCATTTCTGTCTGGTAAAGAGCTGTGTCAATGTTTCCCTCCCTCCTTCTCTACTCAGCCAAATTCCTCTGAGTAATACCAAAGGGATCTAGGTGTGTGTGGGGGGGTTGCCTTCACTATTATCAACCCCACGCTGTACTCCACTTCTTTTTAAGGACAACCTCGGTCCCCCAGGGAAGAAGTACTTGCACAGGCAACATGCAGGTATCATGTATTTGCTCAGCTCCTTCTCCTCGATCTCAATTGAGTATGGAGATAATTAACAGTTCCCTCTACAGAATTTCCCGCTGGGAAGGTAGACATTAATACCTTAAAAATCACATATAACTCAGTACGTTCAGAGGGCAATTATGCATTCACATTATTCCTCTTGCCTTCTGGCCTCCTCACCACCTGAAGGGCGGGTCTGATAAATCCCAGTAAGTCCTCCATACACAGTCCCCTCGTCAAATCCCAAACCAATCTTGCTGATGTGCAGAACAAACACTTCACAGGGCTCTTCCTGGGGGGCATTAGCCCATCTGGTCTTGTGTTGGCTGACCAAGAATTGTTTTACCTTTGAGGTCCAGCAGCAAGTTTCCAGGGGAATTGCCCGTCCATTTGAAGACACAGTAGAACCAAACACAATGTCTCATCATCGTAATTTTTTATAGAAAGGCTACAGCCCAAGACACGTTCAGATGAAGACACGATAATCAACTTTTATGGCACTTGCAACTTTTGGGCCAAGTACTCTCCAGGCAGAGCTCCAAAGACTTCAGAGTTACACCAAGAGAGAGTACGTTAATTGTCTGGCCAAGAGCATAAAAAACGTTCTTGTTATTGTTGTTGGAAACCAAATGACAAGCAATTCATTATTGCACTGTAATTCAGTGCAATTTATTGGTTGATTTGCTGTGAGGGATTTTAGCTACATACTAATACACATACTATAAAAAGAATGCAAATTCAGTAATGCAAGTCTAAATGAATGAGAAGTAACATTTTCTCACAGTTTGCAAGAAATTAACCTTTAACGTCTTTCCTATGCTTTGGGAACAGCACTTGGCCAAAAGCTCTTACAGTAATAAAGCAGTGACCCATAGCAAAGAATAAATGTCAGAGTGAAATGATAACAGCAAGCCTATTTGCCAGAAAGTGGTAATTTATAAGATTTTAATTTGAGATCATCGTGGGGGGTCAGCCTTATCAAATAATTCAAAATGTAGGTCACAATTACAGCCCTTGAAGTGTGGTTCTGCTCCGAAATGTGACTGTAAAAATGGCATGTTTATTATTTCTAAATGATTTCTTTATCAGATATATCGAGTTTACAAGTAAAATGGTAATGGGACAGATTTGCTTTTTGCTTTCTCCAATTTCTACATTTGTGTAGCTCACTGATTTCAGCAGTTATTTCTCATTTACATTACCCTGAAAGGAAAATCAGAGCCCTCAGTTTCTCACCTTCCTGCTCAAAGTTCTGCACAGCCAAATTATGTCCTTGTTGTTCCTTGTGTCACCAAAAGCTTTCAACAAATTTACACATTTCTAAGCTAACCGGAATGTAAAAAACCCAATTCTCTGGATAATAAGGAAAACAAAATACAACCCACATCTCACTTCAGGCACATTCCTTGGGTGGTGTCAGTCAGTGCGGCTCCATCAAACTCAATGGAGTTCACTAAGGTACAGCTTTCTCTACAGCGCCGTCTCTTGGCTTTGTTGGCTCTTCAAGGCCAACAGCAGAAGGAGAAAAGGCATTTAACAGGTTTTTACATCACCCTGCCCAAATCTCTAACTGTGAAGCGCTAATACCTGCCCGGAGCAGATCACTAGGAATGGCAGGAATGCAGCATATGCCTCAAAGCGAACCACACAAAGAAGACGGTCCAGGAAGAAGGAAAGAACCAAACACATTTCTTACCTTTTCTCACAACATTTTCTACACCTCTGAACTCCCAATTCCAGGTGGACTCTTGATAGAACGCAATGTAATTGCTTATTACCCCCAGCTCCTCAGCCTATTTTCAGAGGTGCATTTGGGCCGGTTCTCAGCCGATTGCCAGAGAGACACAATTAATTCTAATGAAGCAGCAGAATGAGACAGGAGAGTGGTGAGTGAGGCCCACCGGCTAAAGGCAAGTGTGTTTGCTCCACCGTGGCCTGTGCAGAGGTATGGAGACAGGGATGTTGCTTATCTGCAGGGGGACTTTGCCTGGTCATAGTACACAGCAAGTCAATCCAATGCTGCTGCCGCTAAGAAGGAAGTCCTGTCCGTCCTGTTGTGCCTTCAGAACTTGTTATCTTTGCTTCTTTTCCCTTAAAACTACAATGAAAGTTATAACGGCTAAAAAAGCCCTTACTCCTCTCTTTGGCAAAACTCGCTGTAAACACAGAGAAGGAACCCACCAAGAACAATGAGCTGATTCTCCTTTGCATTACACAGCTTCGAATCGATCAGAGTTTGAATAAATCAGACTTAAACACAACGCAAGTGAGAAGATGACATGAAACATATCCATAGTCTCCATTCAAAACAGGGTCATTTTCTAATTTTGTCACATCTCCAATTTTATTAAATAATTTTATTCAGTAATTACATTTCTGCAGTAATTCTGTCTTTTGACATTCTTTTTCTGTCACAACTTTCTGTAAGCCAGCACGTGCGTGCATAAAACTCAATATCGGCGTGCAAATAGATGATTAAAACAGACTGAAGTCTGAATTTGTCTGCCCTAGAAAATTGTCATGGACTAAATACCCCCAAAACACTAGAACACAGATCTCACGGAATTGCTGAACTCCACTATTTCAACAAGTAAAACTGCCATTACTTCAAAATACTTTTACATGGATTTCATCTTCTCCAAGGAATATTCCCAAGAGAAGGAATAACCAGGCAGTTACACAGGCTGGAGAGCTGGTGGCATCGTCTAGGGGTGCCAACTGAACCCAAGGGAACATAACATTATATATAATACCTTTCATTATAAAACAAGGTGGGAGAAATGCAACAAATTATTCCTTACAGGCAATTTGTTGCTTAATGGCCTAAAGCAATACCAAGGGCTGTTAGAGCTGATAAGACAGTCCTTAACCGGAGTAACAATCTATACATCGGGATTAATGCTATCATAAAGTTCAAGCAATGGTTTATAACTCCAAATATTGGCAGAAGCAACCAATTTTCTGTCTCTTCAAAAGCAGAATATCTTACATTAAGTAAATCATAATTTAAAAGGGGGGGGAGGAACTCCTGCCCTCCAAATGAATAGGTTTCCCTTATTACAGTACGTGTGTTTGAAAATACATAATTACATGTCAGGAAACAGAACATGAAGTAATACACTGAAAACACCTTTCTGCCCCTTTCTCCCAGGTTGTGTCAGCGTTCAAAGAGCACTTTAAGGCTGACGCACACGGCTTAGCAGACACAGAAGAATAAGCCTGCTTTTAGGAGGCAAATGCCTGGCAGGACGTGCTTGGTCACAAATGCACATGAAATGACTGGAGATCTTCCAGAAGCAGCTGATATTTTGTCTAATAATCTACCAACAACACTAGACCGAAAAATACATCCTCTCTAATGGTACCTATCTCTTCAAAGCTTCAACGGACATTCCAAATCTCTTGAAAGACAAAGTATGAAAACCTGAAGATTGACAGTAAGAGTCAAAATACACCAAACCCAGTCCTAATAAATACTGCGGACTATTCAAAGCTTTTAAGAAACTCCATTGGGGTGCCAAATCCCACAATAGGGAGCTACCTCATTAAATTTTTAACATTAAACTTCTGATCCAGACTGGAGAAAACTCAGTAATCATTTATCTTTTCAAGTCATCTACCGCATTTGAGTTTCCAGATGGGTCTGGAGCAGATGCAACTTCAGGAGCAGTAAGGGCTGGATCCCTATTAGAACAGCTTGCTTTTTCTCAAGAAGGATCAAAACCAGGTTAATTAATATTAAAACAATCTTTTAAGTTCTCCCATGCAGCAAGAACTTTGAAATGAAAGCACAATACGCTTCAATTAGCACATCTGAATATTCTGTATCTTTGCTTGCACTGGAGAACAAGGGAGAGGGAATTGGCAGCTGTTGCACCATTTGATTTTATCCCTACTGCCTCCTTGGACAGTGCCGGCGCTGGTGTCTGTCCATGATCGGGGCTGGGATATGAAAACAAAAGAAAAAAACACCATGGTTTACTGTTTTTTTTTTTTTCCCTTTGCTACTGTAAGTTAAAAAAACAAAACCAAACACAAACCCACATTTTAAGTAGGAAGCTTTCAGAATATATAGTGGCCTTTTGGCATTTCAACACCTTGTCTATCATCTTGCTACTTTCTTCTTCTTAAGCGGCGACATTACTCTTGCAAACTAGCAATGGGTGTGGAAGTATTTATTATCGGATGTATTTTCCCTACAGATCATCAAAGGATGGTGAAAATTGTCTGTGTGCAGAGAGGGTGAAAGAGAAATGTAATTACTCCTGCTTGATCTGTTTATTTCAGAAGTTGGACACAAGTCATTGCCATGACATTTTCATTTTCCTGGATACACGACCAGATTCTAATCTCATTTGCGCTGGTGTAACTGCGGGAGGATCAGCGAGCTTTCCCCCCATTTACATTTCGGTAAGTGACAGCAGGAATCAGGCCCGTAACCCTTGATCGTTAATTCTGGTTCACCTCTTGCATGTAACAGTAGCTGTCAAAAAGATTTTGGAAAACTGTCAATCTCTGGTAAGAGACAAAATCTTGATTAATAAAAATAATTTAAAGCTGAATTTGTTCTATTGGAAAGAGAGGTCATTGGCACTACAGTGTCAAGAAGCCAATATTTTTCAAACACATGGTATTCTTAGGGGAAATCAAAGCAAAGCCTGTACGGAGACTCCTGCCAAGTGAGCTAACAACTCCATTTAACACAACAAAATCATCCTGATGCTTAGAAGAAGTCTTTCCTTAACAAATAAAAATCAAAGCAAAATGCAGACCAAAGTAAAATTACTTCCACGATCAAATCAGAAGCTAAGGACCAAACTGTGCGCTCTGAGGGAAGGGGAGTGTGTGTGGGAGTTTGCTTTTAACAAGCAAAAAGACTAATGGAAATGATCAACATGCAGTTCAACATGAAAACTCAGTTATCTGAGCTTCTGTTCAGCTGTTCCGTGATTTACCGAGAAGTCGCTCAACAGATTTGAGTCTACATCTCTGCTCAAACTGCGAAAGTCAAGAGAATGACTCCGTAGGAGTCGAGACGATCTTACTCAGCCTGACTGTCCCTTTATTTGCACCCATTTTAGGTGTGTGCAGTTTCCCTGACACCAGCTGCTCGGGTAACACTATCACAGCTGGCTCATCTGCGAGCGGCCAAAGATTCGACGCAAGGGTTGCAATAATCAGGTTACTCCACCTGTACGGGCACAACATCCCTGGGCTTGGCAACTTTCGCTTATGACACCCTTCAAAAACAAGAGCGACCCATAGAGGGCATTCCCGTCAAGGGCTAAGCGTGCTTTTGGGGACACTAAATATCCTTTCCACCTCTGACTAGTCATGCCTTTATACCAGCACGATGCCCAGGTAAGAAGGTGGTGAAGCATCCCACCAGTTAGCAGATACACGTATGTACAACGCTCCTTGTTAGTTTTTAACTTGGGATACATTTCATGGAGATACAGAGACTTTTGCTCCAAATTTTACATTGGAGGAAGTACACCAGGGCACCAACAGATGCACTGCGGTCTCAGGAAGGGTCACCTCCAGCTATGCTCTAGTACTCTGAATTCTCAGATCAAAATCTAAAATGCCTCTGCATCAAGTTTTCATAGAATCATAGAATGGTTTAGGTTGGAAAGGACCTTGAAGATCATCGAGTTCCAACCCCCCTGCCATAGGCGGGGACGGTTTTCCTTACGCAAGTTACTAGAGGCTACACCTAAGAAGAAAAAAAAAGTCAGTCAAGATTCATTCTGTGATTCTATGAAGATGTGCTTCCACGGATATGAGGACGTGTATACGTTGCAGATAACTAACTAGCTACATGACAATATGCATTGGAGATGAAACCAAAGCAAACGCCAGCATGATATATTGTGTCAGTAACATCAAAGGAGAAGGGGAGGGGAAGCGAGTGTGAAAATCAAACAGAGTGCTTGGGAAAGAAAGCTAATTTTGAGTTTGATGTGCACGAGTGACACTCATTAAAAATTGACGAGTGCATGTGAGAGGATGCCACCTGGGATTATGCAACTGCTAATTAACATTTAACACCATTTTCTAACCTTATAAAATATTCTTAGCCTGCTGAAGGCTTCTTCGTAACAAGCACAATGAGAGAAAAACAAACCACCCGGCACCTAGCAACGGCAAATCGAATGGGGAAAACTTTAGGAACTTTTAAAAGCGAGACAGGAGACACGAAGGGCTGGTTCAAAGGGACACCGCCGTCGGCCGACGCGCCAACATCTGTGCCTCTGCTCTCTGCTGCGGGCACACGGCTGAGCCCGGCAAAGGGACAAAGGAGCAAAGGGACACGGCAGTGGTTATAGGTACCGCTGGGTGATCGTGCCTCCCGCCCCACACAGCCCCCGGTCGTGCCGGGCTCCCACCGTCCTGCTGCTTCCCCGGCGGCGCTGAGGCTCCTGCCCGTGGGATTCGCTGGATTTTTGTAGAACCACAGAGACATTTAGGGTGGAAAAGACCTTTCAGACCCACGAGTCCAACCAAACCTATCACTGCCAAGCCCCCCACGAAACCAGGTCTCTAAGCACCACCTCTGCGCATTTTTTAAAGACCTCCAGCAAATATTAATATTAAATTAATATAAAATCCAGCACATATGAATATTAAATATTTCCCAGCACAGCACCCGACTTCACCCTGAATGACACCTTCCTACTTACTGTAAGCCACAACCGAGAGTATTATGTGAGGTCTCTCACCCTTGAGATTCAGCATGAGCCTTGCAATAGCTGCTAATTTTCCCCAAAAAACCTGTCTCCTGGATTCACGCCACTACCCAACAGCCACGTCCTGGTTTCTACTCCTTTTTGTAACAGTGGTCAGAGGAAATAGGGACTCCAAGGCACCTAGAATCTGTCCTTGCCCTAAATTCACATGGCTTAGGGGGCCCAAAATAGTAATTTTTGAGAAGCTGGGCGGGAAGTACTGGAAAAAAAGAGAAGAATAAACGAAAAGAACAGGAGAAAGTAAGAGAGAAAGTGGACAGAAAGCAGCTAAGACAACAATAAGACCTGAGCCTGGTGGAAGGGATCATTGCAGCGAGATAAAAGGGACACATTTGCTGATTCAGCACAAAGTTTAAGGAGCCTGGGAACTTGCACTTCAGAGCATTTAGAAAACCTAAGCCCAAAGCAACGAAGTTTATAGATTACATTTGGTTTTGGCTATTTATGCTGTGTGTTTACATTGTGCATTTCATAGTTTCAACAGAGAAAGGAGAGCAGCCGGGCAAACCCAAACAGGGCCCGAGGCAGAGGCATCTCGGCACATCTCCCTGCGGGAAGGACAAGATGGTTCTTCGCAGTCGCGAGACATTTGTATACACCCAGGAGCCTTCCAGACTTCTATGTGCCCCAGAAGAAAGTGGTTTTGGAAAAGCTAAACATCTAATGCCGTATGCGTACACCGCAACTTTATGAAAGAAGATGGCCCCGTGATATCTTAGATATGGTCCTAACTGCAGAATGCTGACGTATTTAGACAGATTTTAATTAATACATTGGTATTCATGTAGCGTGCCCAGGAGGATTCTTGTGTCTTTCTTCACGTGCTTCCAGGTGAAGTCGCTAATTGAATGGTTAAATGCTTTCCACTGAGGCACGATAGAGATTCTCCCTCTTTTCACTGGGAAAAGAGAATGGGATTAACTCTTACAAATAATTCTTCACCACAATCAAAATCTGTTAAAACGGAGTAATACCTCCAGCGCTTTCAGACGTGTTGCAGTTTACCCATGTTGCTTAAGGTTCATAGATCCCAACAGCTACTGATGTAATGTAGTTTGTCCATACCCAAAGGATGTGACATGTTGCCTTGCAGTTCTCCGTGATAATCGACAGCTACCACGGTACTTCTGTCCCCGGGAATGGATAACAACAACAACACGCATTCAGGGAAGACTGAGCATACAGAAGATGATGAAGGATGTTTCTCTGAAGGAGAAGTGTAAAAGAGGGACGAAAAGGGGGTCAGTAAATAAGGAGCAGTGATGTTCCAGCTACGACAGAAGACAACGTAAAAGACCAAGAGCAAGAGAAGAGAGTTGGGGGTTAAGTAACATCAGATATTGTCTCGGCGGACGCAGTACTGAAGCAAAGCAGGGAACTGGAAGAAAATTAATTTTTAAATAAAAGGAGAGTTGTTTATTCTTGCAGAATTTGCAGCAGTGCACTTCCAGATGTTCCGCTCGGGACTGTCCATGCCTCCACCCGCAGGGGCTGCCCTTTGGCTTTGACGGGGCAGCGTCAGGAGCAGGGACGGCTCTGGAGGCACTGGAGCTGTACACCGCGTAGGACACTACTGCACATCCCAACCGAAAGGTTATAACCTGTATAAACTGCACAGTAGAGATATTCTCTAAATAGAAGATGAAAGGGATGTCAATATACAAAAGAAGAATGAAGGATGCCTAAGACATGTATTTTCTCTGTAAATAAGAACATTTTCCTTCTGTGGGCCCAATTCAAAAAATCCCCCGCTGCACTACAGTGACTCGGTGCCTGCACTAAAGGAGTGCACTCCGTCAGACCCGGGGCAGAGCTGCGCTTCATGCCCAGCAGCAATGTGCATCGCTGAGCGTGCCGGCACTCCAGCCTGCGTTCACACATCCCCCACACTGTGCTGTTTCCTCCTTATGAATTGCAAAACCTACGTTGAGAAAATGCAGAGAATGAAGTTTAGATATTTCCTTTATTTNAGATATTTCTTTTTTTTTTTTTTTTTTTTTTTTAGGATTCTTTTTTACCATTACACATCATTGTTTCAAAAATTTAAAAAGGATGGCCTTTCCTGAAGTGGTTCCTGTTTAAAATGTAAAAATATATTTTCACATAAAGAGGTACTTATTTTTCAGAAAACCCAGAGAGATAAAGCTTACTGATTGCTATGAATTGTCATCTTCATAGGAAAAAGAAAAAAAAAAAAGAAAAAAAGATCAAACACGGACTTCAAAATCTGCCCAAAGCTTCTGACCCTTAAGCTAATAAAAGAAAAACAGTAAATCGGCTTTAAAAATATACTACCCAAAACTTTATATTCCTAGAAGAGCATGTATCTGAAAATTATTACGCTGCAAATATGAAGAAAAAAAAATAAAGACCCTATCTTACATGCCAGAAGGAAATAGAGCAATTAAAAAAGAGAAACAGGATTTAAAACCCTATTCAAAGAATGGGGGAGTAGGTTATTTTGATTGCCAGTATGCAAATGAGGAAGGATATACATAAATGGCACGCAGCGATGCAATTTATTTTTTTTTTTTTAAACTCTTGCGAGAGCTTTCCAATACATGAACTTTCTGTTTATAGCAAAGTATCATTTTAGGGTTTTTTTTCGTATTTCTTTCTTTATTTGCTCAGCACTTGAGTTTAGAAAGACACTGATAGTGAAATCTGGGGCATACTTAGAGCAGGTGGCTTGTTTTGTTTAAGATTATTGTCAACAATTGATCACATAACAGATGCTTATATTTGTCCATACTTCCTTTATTTATAAGTTTCTATCTATACCCAGAGGCAAACCAAAACCCAAAGACATGGAGTGGATCTTCTGTAGCAAAGCGCTGATTACTTGGTCCACCACGTTTGCCAGCTGTGTTGAGGGGCACCAAATCCAAGATACACTGGATTAATTAATTCAGAGACCTACATCAATGGCTTTAAACTGGAAGAGGGCAGGTTTAGACTGAACATTAGGAATAAGTTTTTCACTGTAAGGGTGGTGAGGCACTGGCACAGGTTGCCCAGAGAGGTTGTTGAGGCCCCATCCCTGGAGGTGTTCAAGGCTAGGCTGGACGTGGCCTTGGGCAGCCTGGTCTGGTGGGAGGTGTCCCTGCCTATGGCAGGGGGGTTGGAACTCGATGATGTTCAAGGCCCTTTCCAACCTAAACCATTCTGTGATTCTATGATCTGCACAGGCAAATATGATCAGATCCACAACCAGGAGAAACGGTAACACAGATTTACTGTATTCCACAGGAACCCCCCCCAAAAAATTACATTCACTGGGAATAAAGCCTTTTCAATAACAGTGGACAGGCACCCAGGCTCACATTGCTTCCTGCAAGTTTTACCCTCGGTTTATTTGCAGTTGACAGTAACCCAACAGTTTGTTGGAAACTTCAATTCAAATGTGGTAAATGGGAATTTGAGTAGGTCTCTAGCTGTGCTGAATGAAAACCCCTAAGATTTGTCAAGCAAACTTAAACAATGAAGTCGTTTTGGTACTAGAGGATTAAAAAAAAAAAAAGTTAGTCATTACCGTAGGACATTTCTTGATGGACTTCTTGTATAAAACCAGCATTCCCAAAAGAACTAATTTGAATTGTCAACTCTTCAAGAAGAAAATGTAGAGAAAAGTAGATACAGCATTAAAAAATGTGACTCCCTTCCACCCCCCAAAATTACAGTAATACAAAAATGAAAACATGTGAATTTAAAATTGTGAAGGAAACAAAACTTTTCTTATTTTTACAAAGAAGCTGCAGCCAATAAAGCCAAGTTGCTTTGTACAAAAATATACGCTGCATATGAAGCAGCGGGGAGAGACACCATCTTGTTTCCAACTGCTGTGCCTCAAAATCTCCCTCAGCTTTAGGACGAGTATGATAAAGAGGAGGGCAAGAGTTTAAACCCTCCCTGCTTTCCTTCTTCACCAACAAAAACTAAGCTTGACATTTGCTCATGCAAAAGCGCTCTTACTGTGATTCCGATCAACTTTTTATTGCCCTAAACTTCATTGCAAAGAGGGGGAAAGCGAAATTATTCTCTACGTGCCACGCATACAGTATTTTGTGTAAGGAACCAAAGCACATACACACACACACACGTGTGTGCGCGCCATCGATACCCAGCGGTGACGATAGCCACACAGCCCCTGAAACCAAGTATGGGTCGCCTTAAGGTTTGCTTACGAGGTCTTACCCACCCTTGATTTCTGGGGCCACGGGGGCGGCTGTGGTCGAGCTGCTGCGTCTCCGCGGAGCCCAGCGTGGGGCGAAGATGATGAGCGTGACATCTGTCTGCGCTGAGTCCTTACGGATTGATTATAAAACAAAGGGGTTTTGGCCAAGAAACACATATGCCTGATCTAATGACTTATATTTCCTGCACAACATTCCTCTTACATCATTTGTACTGTCTCCGCTGCACTTTACTGGGACTAATAAACATTCCACGCTTACTCTGCAATGTATTTTCTCCCTGCAAGACAGCCTACTTGCTATTAGCATGTAAACTGCACGCTTGCCAGTCAGGCTAACCTCATCAATCTTGTCCGAGGCAGAGGAGCCTGTACCTTCTGACAATATTTCTGGGATTGCACTTTTAAGTTATTCATCCATTTATTTGCAAAAAAAAAAAAAAAAAAAAATCTTAAAGATTTCATCTCTAGACTTCAAAAATAGGACATATTAAAGGAAAGAAAAAGGATCACTTGAGTTATTTTTAAGCTCACACTTGAATTTTTCAACCCAGAGGAATCCATTTTTGTGTTTCCCAGAAGAATACATTACAATTTCATCCCGCTTTGAATTAAGAAAGCAGAATGTAGGAATTAAGATTTTTTTTAAAATAACTATCAAGCCATGCCTCGGATTTCTGTGTTTATGCGCTCTCTCAATAATGACTAGCAACTCACCCCCTGGGGAGCAGAATAAATTAAGCGTGTACCACATTAACACAGCTTCTTATTCCAGGGCTGCCTTCAATATTCCTGCGTGCCCCTGCGCTGCATGGAGAAGACGATCTCCTCGATGCCGTGAAGAACAGGGCTCCAACCACACGCTGCCAGAAAGGCGGTCTCTGCTGGGAAGAGCCTATAGCCGAAACAAGATGAGGGAAGAGGGTACCCAAAGTGTCCCTGATGACCACAGTGTGACCCGGTTCAGCATCCTGGCTGGCCGATGTCCAGGAAATCAGCACATCAGGAGGCAAAGGAAGAAGTCCCCTCCTCTCTTCACATTCTGTTGGGATTTCCCAACGCAAAAATTGCGTCTGGGCCACAAGGTACAACTGTTGCTGACAGGCACACAATCTGTAATCCTTCTGAATTCATTTGTAGGTTTTTTTGGGCTCCACATACCGTAGAACTGAGTTCCCTCATTTTGTGTTGCTTGAATAAGTAATTTTTCACTTTCTCTATAAAGGAAGCACGGGTAGCTTTGTTTTGCAGTTTTGCAGCCTCACAGAAGACTGTACAGGAAAACCACCACAATAATAAAAAGACCTTTTTAAATTTCACCTCTGATATTTTAGAACCAATTCCTGAATTCCTCCGGAGGGCTGGTGAACGAAGAATTTCAATACATTGCCTCTGCCCGAATTAACATGAGACTTCATTAAACAGAGGTAAACCCGAAACCTGAAAGATTAGACCTCAAAGTGCAAAAACATTTGCCATTTCAGAAGCTCCGGTCTTTAGCAGCGCTGCTTCCCAGCAAAGCTTTTCCAGATGATACTTCACAAACTGAACATTGCTCATAATGTGAACAAAAGCTTTCACTAGTAGGAAGGGGGGAAAAAAAAGCATCCACATTATTTCATTCTGAGGAGTGGCTGTTGTACAGCAATTACTTTGCATAAAATCTTTCATAATGAATTAAGAACAGCGAGTTAGTGCAGCAGCCAATCTGACATAGCGGGCAATCCATCACAGAAATGATTCATAAATTAAATCATCCCCAACTAAGGCCTTCACATATCACTGTATAATAGCTCCTAAGGAGTCATTATGGGTATTCTGTCAATAATGCATAAACTTCATGACCCTTTTAACTCCCACCGCCCCCCAGATCCGAACCGTCACAGCCCATCACTCCTTCCCCGCCGCCCCCGGTTGCCGCGCTGGGTTCTCACCCCCACGGAAGTCAACGAGAGCGCTCTCATTGATCTCCGGCCACAGAAACTCTCCTTCCCCTCGCCTTAATTTTAACAAAGAAAGAAATTCAAATCCAGCGGTCCTGCCAGGGCTGAAGCCGCATGCAGAGGACGTGGAGAAACAAAAGGAAAGGAAGGATGAAATGCCCACTTCGCTTATGTTGCCAAAGCTCTGCCCAAACCATCGTTTCGCGTGATACCCGACACACACGCAGAGGTGGGCTTGTTCAGTTTAACTGCTGACAATATCATTAATTCTTCTCAATTTTCTGCTTTCCCATCGTGGTTTCATGTGCAGTGTCAATGATAAGAATTGCTAAACCAGAAGAGAAAGTCCCGTTCAACGTGGCCTGTGTGACTTGGTGGGTTTCTAACATATTCCACCACAATTACCAGACTGAAACGATGAAGAACCTGCTCGATGCCAACGCTGCCGAGGTGAAACCAGCTGGAAGGCACCTCCTGGAGCGTAAGGGACCTCAGAAGCATTTCAGTGGTTACCACCAAGGAAAGGTGCTTTTCAAGGGAAGTGTTTTATGTCAAGAAGTAAGCAAAATTATAGCTTCAAATCTGAAATATGTTGGTTAGGAAATAGAATAATTGAATGTGAAATTCTGAGACGTCATGATGCCTTACCGCCCTTGTTTAAAACAAGCTCGTTTACAGAGTTCTCTTTTGGTAGAAGAAATATGGTCAAATTCAGAAATTAGTGTATTACTACTAAACAACAGCATAACAGGTTATGGTTTTATTAGTTTAAGGACTATTTCGCAGAAGGAAACTGTGTTCTTTCTTTTAAGAACTTGTTCAAGTTAAGAAACCTGTTTTTTTACATACAAGAAACAATCCTACAACTTGGTAAGAAAAACCACAAAAGTGATGGACCAAATACCACAGGGTTTTTGCTTAGGAGAAAGATTTATGAAAAGGAAAAATCTCCCTTTTTAGCACAACGTGTGTACACAGGAATTTGTACTTCTGCTAAAATCTCTGCCCAAATATACTAAACAGTTTGGAGGTTTATTTGAAATAAACTCAACCCAAAATTCTGAGCTTACATTAGGATGCCCTTTACTCTGTAGCGTAGCGTAAATCAGTGTGATCTGCCGCCGCACACACCTGGTAAAACAGAGTAAAATACAGCCTGCCTCATTACTGTAGCTTTTGCGATTTCATTGCTATTCATCTTCCACCTTGCAGAGTTCACTCGCGGATCAGTCACATCAATTACTGCTGTGCGCTATGAGGCTCTGATATTACCTTAAGGAAAGCTCAGCACATCCAAATTCAAAGGCTGCCAAGGTGCAGTCGTGACTTAAACATTATCATTTAGTTTTCACACACAACAAGGAAACCTATCATTGTGAAAATGGGTAATCAGCCAAATAATCTTGCATTCACTTCAATTACAGGTCTGCAGTTTACAGTTCTAACAACTGCGGGAAAGTGTATTTTTTTTCCCCAGCAGTAAATATTATTTGTAGTTTACTGAATTTTTCAAGGGAAAAAAGAAAAAAAAAAAAAAGGAGCAAGAATGAAATAAAGAATACATAAACTGCAAGGAACCACACATACTGGGTTTCTTTCCAGTATTACTCTTCGGGATGGTTCAGATATTTCTCTTTCAGGGATTTTATGCATGGTAAGCAGTAACAGCAACCAGAAATATTTTCATTGCACCAGCCTTCTGGATCCACTGGGATAAATCACCTCTTATAATAGTAGCACCAAATACTTCATGTCATTTTAAACCCCTGGATGCCCAAACCCGTCCTTTACTTCACTAGTAATTACTTTTTTAGAAAAAAAGAAATATGACCTGCTTGACAATTTAAGCCAGCGCTGACACATTAATCTTTCTCTTCAGGCAGTGTCTCAGACCGAGCGTCCCTGGGAACAGCGAAGCCCTGGCTCGGGGAGACACCGCCGGGGGAGGCGTCCGGACACTCTTTTCAGTCCGATACTGAGGAAGGTCAAAGAATCATAGAATCATAGAATGGTTTAGGTTGGAAAGGACCTTGAAGATCATCGAGTTCCAACCCCCCTGCCATAGGCAGGGACACCTCCCACCACACCAGGTTGCCCAAGGCCACGTCCAGCCTGGCCTTGAACACCTCCAGGGATGGGGCCTCAACAACCTCTCTGGGCAACCTGTGCCAGTGCCTCACCACCCTCACAGTGAAAAACTTCTTCCTCATGTTCAATCTAAACCTGCCCTCTTCCAGTTTGAAGCCATTCCCCCTCGTCCTATCACTCCATGCCCCAGTAAAAAGTCCTTCCCCAGCTCTCCTGTAGGCCCCCTTTAGGGACTGGAAGGCCGCAATAAGATCTCCCCGGAGCCTTCTCTTCTCCAGGCTGAACAGCCCCAACTCTCTCAGCCTCTCCTAAGAAACAACTACTCGTGTTGTTCCAGTTTTAATAGTCAGTAGATTTGGTACAACTAAATTTTTTTTCTACCACTTTGCAAGACAGAAGAACTAGTTTATTTACAGTTTTGCTGTGCTGTTCCCATACCTGAACGCCACCACAAGCCTCGAACTCTCCCGCAGCTACTAATTGTGTTTGTGCTGAGGCTGTCCCTGACGCTTTCTCTCTTTTGCATACACAAACACACACAAACACATTCTTCACCGGGTATGTAATATCCTGAAAACCACCGTTTTCACTAGCCGCATTTCTGACAATTGTGAATTTTTCAACTCCTTTAATTGCCATTAAAAACAAAGCCAGATTTCTATTGTTGTGACAGATGTTGAGCAGAAGCTGCTGTTGAACCACAGGACACATGAATGGGACAGTTGCGGTGACACGGTGTCAGCAGCGTGTTCAATGGGGACACGGCCTCAAGTGGCGTAAACCTTAAATGAACCTCAACAAATGCAGCCAGGAGGATTTACAGGAGCCGAGTATCTTCCCAACGTTACGCAGCAACGTGACAAAAAAGGACACGGCGTTGGCTTCAGCTCTCCCACAGGACGCTTACACCAGCACCACAGTTCAAGTGAATTTGTGTGCTCCTTAGGACTCTAATTTTACATCTGACGCAGCTGCACAGGCACTGAAGTCTCTTAATTGCTGCTCTTAGACTACCAAGCTGGTGGCTGAGTATGTGATCGATAACTTTTTAGGATCGTAAGTGGTGGGGGAAGCAGCCAGGAAGGTGGCCATGCTTCAGGGGGAGCAGGTTTGGGTGGGGGGATGTTTTTGTTGTTGTTCTCTCTGTGTTTTTTAATATACAAATATAGGGACATGGAATCTGACTCATCTTTTATAGCCTCACAGCTCTATAATCCTGCCTGCTCTTAGGCTACCTTTCCTTCCGTCACCTCCCTGTCCCCTGCCCGGGTTTGAGCTGTAACCGCTGGAACTGGCGTCACGTGGCCCGATGAGGCAAGACTGAACACGAGAGCTAAACCCAGCTTCACACAGTCAATATAATTTCAAGCATATTTGGTGAAAAATCACAGCCACGATTCAACTGCGCGTTGAATCGAGTTTCCTGCAAACTTAGATCAAAGAGGTATTTATGTATCTGAAAGGTAAGATAACCAACTGCATTGGAACGTAACCACTTGACACACAGATGCTACTTGGGCTACTTAGAAGAAAGAAATGAGAGCTCACCCAGAATAAGAATTTTCCTTTCACTGAATTTATTGTGTACCCAGATGCACGGCAAACCTCACTCGCTCTCTCTGCCGCGTGTGCGCTGTTTCTTATTCAGATTAGAACACAAACGCAACCCACTGGCTTCACTTCTTTACTTCTTACGTATTGACTTTTTTATACCCTTACCTGGCCTAGTTCCATTTATTAGGAGCATATAAAAAATGATTGCCTCCTATAACTCTTCTTCTAACAATGCCTCCAGCCTGAAGGCTTCATGAAGTTATAAGCAAAGATTTATATGTAATAAATTATTGAAAATGAAAAAGGTCTTAAATAAGGTCTGTCTTCAACAAAAGTAGTATATTTCAGATAACAATGCCTTTTCTAGCGAAGGGGAAGATAGAAGTGTATTTAACAGGTATTCTGATACCATAAACCAGAATACAATATTTGCATGCTCAAATATATTACAGGAAAAGATGCTAATTCAAATGCTACATTAAGAAATGACTCACTATTATAAATTGGAATTCCAAATAAAACAATGAACTGCACTACAGACTTATAGCTACACAGTCTGGTTGGCAAAGAGAATCCACTTAAAGATTAAATAAAAAAACACCCCAAAAGCATATTATTGTTAAAAGAGCCCCATCACTCAGTTCATAAAACGGACACAGCTTTCGTACAGAGAAGCGTGGCTTCCTGCCTAACTGTGTTTTGCCAAGACTCTTCCTTGACCAAACTTGGCCTAATTCATACATTATTTTAAGATAATTTTACCTATACAAACACATAAATAGATCACAAAGCTGTACTACTAAGATTCGTTATACTAGAAAACAACTCTTGAGATTCAAACTCCAAATAGGGTTCAAAAACTACTATAATGTACTTTTTATTTTCTTATTTTAAATGACAATAAATTCATTTTTAGTGTACCAGCCGTTGACTCGGACTAGACAGTTTAGGATCAAATTAAGCAGTTTTTAGATAGTTTAAACTACTTCTGCATCTTACATTGCAGTACCTACAATATCCATAAAACTGTCCAAATGGAATTTATACCCACATTTACACAAATAACACATTGAGCACGGAAGCTAAAATAAGAACAGCACTTTCCCAACAACAGGAATGAAATAATATTGAAATAATAGAATACAGAAACCTCATGGGCAGTTTCTTCTAAATTATGAAGTCTTACAAAGTTCTACGGTTTTATTATAAAAAACTTTGGTCTATTATACTGGCAGAAAGGCTTTCTAAAAATTTGTTTTCACTTTCAAAACACAGAAGGAAGATGATGGTCTAAGGCAAAGGTTATAAGATGGCTACCATAGGAGAATTCCAGTATTTAATTCTCTTAAAAACAGTAAGTTAGTCTCATTACTGCTAAAGAGCAAGTTACCGCTTCTGTACCTGTGACACGTAGTTTTTCTAACATAAGGTGAGAATGAGTCATAAGAGTTGAATCTCAACCAGCACGGGGATGTGAAACTTGCCGTGAAAGCTGCTCCTCTGCACGCCTCTCTCTGCAAAGTCCTCAGACAACCACAAAGAAACATTTTAAAAATTCACTGTAAATAACTAGGCACTGGTTTATAAACGCCAATAGGCACCTACAAGCAACTTAGGTCAAATAGAAACCAGAGGCCAAGGGAAGCACGCTGCTCAGGAGGTTAACAAGCGCCATGAGTGATGTCCATGCACCTGGGGCTGATTTCGGCTGCCTGGGCGACAGTACTTTATTAATTTAAACAGGGAGATGGAAGTTTGGCATTGCTTCATGTGTCTGCTTCAATCGGTTGTATTGGAAACGAGAAACACTCTCATACGTGGGAGGTTTCTCAGTGAGCTCCTGAAGACCAGAGAAGGGAACGGGGTGGTGGCCAGGCAAGAGGACTGGAAGTGTGTCCTATATCTTTGGTCACTCATTTAGGGAACACGAACGGGAAGGGAACGAAACTGAAAATACAACAGTAAGCCGAAAACAAAAATATGTACGGATTTATATGACGTGGCTGCCTACGGCAGCAGAGGATTGGAGTTGATTGCCCAGACTAACCCAGCTACTCCAAATTCCCACAAAACAGGCACTTCTGGTTAGCCACCATGGCCCCAAAAGGTCCCATTCTCTGAGGTCCTACCTCAGCACACTTGCACAGTTCCTAAGAACACATGAAAAGACCCAGTAGTTAGTTCAAGGCTTAGTTTTTCTTTCTAGCCTTGCCTACTGCTGACTAGGCTCCACACAAAATTCCCTGCATATCCGATGTGCATTTTCCATTTGAGAAAAAAAAAAACACCACAACACCAAAACACGCCCCAAAATCCCCGTTTTTCCCTACAACCGCACATTTTTGCAGCAGAGAAGTACATTCGCAGTGTACTTCTGCTAGCAGTAATTTTTTGCATGTTGAAATACCGTTTCTCTTTAACAATACAGTGCTCTAAGAGATGCCCGGGAGATTGCCCATTCCCAGGAGATCTTTAGATTTATCTTGATCAGTTTATTGGCTTCCTCCCATTGATTTCCATCAGCCCAGCAATTTCATTTTGAATCTAAAAACCCTGACGATTTATTATTGTATTTTTTTTTTTCCTTGCTGAATGTATTACTGCCCATGAAGATCCTGCTATCAGAGCTCTCCTAATGAGTACGGGTGGATTTGCTTAGCCCGGAGAAAAGCCCAACTCCCATTTCCAGGAGTATGCTGACTGCAGAGCTCCAGCAAACAGAATCTATTTTAGTTTCTCCCATCAGCAGGTTGGACCGTAAATACATGCAGGAAGTAGATCTGCAAGTAAGAAGGTGTCATCATTACATACTTATTTTCAGGATAGTGCCAGGCTTTAATATCTTCATAATCACGATTTACCATTTAAAAGCTGCCCCAAGCTATTGCCAATTTATAGCGGACACCCATGCTGAGCAATAATGGTTCGTACTGTGATAAAACAGATTTATTCTCAATATAAATATACTTACTGAAACAGCTTTTCTTAAATCTTTATTTATGAGACACATCAGATAGCCCAATAAATGAAAGGAAATTTTTCTGTGTATCAGACTTTTCACTTCATTTCCGAGAAAGATTACGGAACATCATTGACAGAAAGATCACACCAAAGGCTACGTATTCTAAACAATAATTTCAGAGAAAATAAAACGCTATGAAGAAAGGTATCTCTACAGAAATCCATGCAAATATCAGCCTATATGCCCACGTATGGCTCTAAAATGCACAAATGTAGCTCAGACTTCAAAAGGAATGCAGTCGAGCTGATGGACCTTCTGCTGTTATTTGTCTGACAAAAGACTTTCAAATTAGCCCCCTCTCCCTTAAGATATTATCTTTATGATGTACTAAAAAAAAAAAACCCTGGTCTTCGATATTCACCTAGCAGTACACTGGGTTGTGTTGAAATTAATAAATAATAGAGCCACTAGCAACACACTATTGATTTTCTGCCGGATTTGTCTATCTCCTCAGAATTTTAAGAGCTGTTTAAACAGATATATCCATTATGCGTTGGAAAGAATTTTAAAACTCCCCAGTAGGGCTGTAGTTGATGACATATTGACAGTATCTCAGCCTGAAATAATTTTGGACACTCCGCTTCTGTAGTCTGCAGATACAGAGCCAAAAACACCCAGTTGAAGGGCAAAGTGAAGGTCAAATGCCTCAAGCACTCACAAAAAGCAGCTACACTACAACACTATTGCTTCAACCCTTGGTCATCAGTTAGCGAAGACAGAAGCAATTCCTGTTATCAACTGTACAAATAAAATTATTAAAGCATCAGAGTGTTTCTCCATCGGAAAGAGTGCCCCAAGGACTGAGATTTTAACTCCGCTGCTAAAGAACTGAGCAGTTCTTATCTTCATTTGCTAATATAAACAGAATACCTTCACTAATTCCCCAAAGCAGCTCCCAGCTCCTCTGCGAAGCGTTCCTGGAGTTCTTTCCCCGTGCTCCACTTCTACTAAGGCACAATTTAAGAGAACATTTAATGCATTACGTCTTGAAGGCTTCAGATTTTCCATTTGAAATGTAGGGCACCAGAACGTTGTCACCTTGCTAATAAAATGGAATGATGTGGTTTCACAGCCATTTACCAATCCCTTGGAAACTAAGGTAATTTTTATTTTTTTTTTACATTTTAATGCACCAGTTTAATAGAAAAGCGTGTAAGAGTTTCGGTTCAACTTTGACAGGAGACTAAAACAAGACCATGTTAATCAGCAGGGTAAATGCTCCTTGTACTGTTCCTATTTTCTGCTCCTTTGCTTGAGTAGAAATGTTTTCCTCATTATGGTCTTGATTAAGAAGTTTGATGTGCTGACCTTGAATATCAAATTAAGCTCCGTGCTGCAAGCAAAGCATCCTATCTTCTCTAGTGGCTTATAAACTCATTAGACACTTCAGACATAGTTTTAAAATTTGCTGACACCAAATTCATTTCCTATGGAACAGAGCCATTAAGATTTATGAAGCGAATTTGCAGTTAAGTGAAATGCCCAATCTCCGGGTGATTTCCACCAGGAAACCCTGCCATCTAGGTTTCGCCTTGTTTTTAAAACAATTCCCTATTAAATATCAGCCTGTTAATTACCCTTTCATTTTCCAGGCAGATGATCGATACAAAAGAAGAGACAGCAGTCGGTACGACTCCGAGCCAGAAAGGCTGCGGCACCGAACGCCGCCGTTTTCTCCGTGCCGTATGGCTCGAGACAGTTGCGTTGCACACCGCGCAGAAGTTCAAAAGGAATAATTTCGGTGTAAAAGTTCACTTGCTGCTATATAGTGAAAATAATTCATTTCAGATGCCACGTTTTTGAAGCTGCTGGATCAGAATTTTAAATCTTTTTGCCATATATATCCCCCGAGGGCAGGCAAAGTGAATCAAGGCTCTTTTTTGCTTTCATGAATTCTAGACTTTGACAAGAGTTCACAGAGAAAAAAAAAATAACTTCTGAACATCAGTCAAGCCCTGTGTGCCTGGTCTTTGCTTCACACGCTTTGTTTTCATTTTGGCAGGATATATTTTGTTTGTATTTAAAATGGGGCATTTGATATCAAATACAAGTCATTCATTAGCTAAAAATCAGCTCCACCAACAATGCCAATCTCATCTAACGTGCGGGATAAGAGTCACAAAAGAAATCTAATTCAGTCGTTCGTAAAGACACTTAAAGGGGATGTCAGGATGTAAAGCCTGCTCACACCAGGAAGGAGGGAGGAGGAGAGGGAGACATCGGGTAAAATTTATTATTGGAGTAATATTCTCACCAGACTAATTTATCCGATATAAGGAAAAGTATGTCTCGCGTACCCTCATGCTGACAAGATTTAACTAAGCAGATACACTGCAGAGAAAGGGTCAATATGAGGACACAGAGGCGCCTAAAATACCCGGCAGCCTTCCCTAAATGCTCAGCTGAAATTACTCTCTCTCATCTTCCACATGGTGTGCGACACAACAGTCTCAAGCCGTATGGCACCAAGGATGCTGATGTGCACTTCTGCTGCCATCCTGGCCAAGAACCCAGAACAGCAGCAGCTGCCACAGGGATGTCTCTTCTTTCACATTGATCATTTTACTAAATACTGAGGATCGGTGCAGCTGTACACATCACAGCTCCAGGGTGGAGGCCCCGTGGCTCGCACCAAGACTTTCTTAAAAGTCTGGTATCAGCCTGCAGGTTACTTGGGAGAAGAAGATCCAAAATCAGAGCGGCCGACAGGATGCTTAACCAACAGACACAACCTTGAACACAAAAATACATATTTTTTTTTTGTGGAGTTTCACTTAGAGACAATTCTGCCTCAAATAAATATTTCAAAACAGAATACAGATATAAGTAAAAATTTGATACGCTGATAGAAAGCATGTAGAAATGTTTGGGACGGAAATGTTTATCTAGAGAGCGATTCAAATTGGCCTGAAGAATGAGAGTGGCACCAACAGAACTTGATATTACTGTTCAGTTGACTTCTCTGTTCTTACAGCTGTTCAAGGGGAAGCAGATGTATCTAATGTCGGCATTAACTGCTGGAGCTGCAATTCAACCCAGGACGGCAAGGTGGAAGTAGGGGTCACACGCTGACCTTGTTAGTAAAGAAAATAGAGAATGTAATTTCAGTCCACAAAAGACCAACACGCAAATACAGAAGGACAACAAAAGGACTTTATCCCCCATTCAAGTTTACATTTCTCAGATTTATTACAGAAATTATGGTTTTTAAAAAGTGTTACACAGCTAACGACGCCAGAGAGGAGTGTGACCTTCACTAACCCAAGTAAAAGTGAACCTAAATAAAACAGCGAATGAAAAGATGAGGTGAGAACTGGGAAGAGACAACCACACACTTCTGCTTCGTCTCGAATCAGAAAGTAAAACGGACGGGAAAGAACTGTACTCAACCCTGAAATGGGGAAAAAAAAAAGTTAGCTGATGTTTTCTATTGTAGCTAATCTTTCCCTGGGCAAATACAGTTGGCTTTAACATACAACAACAAAGAAGTCTGTCTTTCGCATTTTGGCCACTGCACATTTGATAAAGTACCAAGGAGTGGTTAATCAATGCCACAAATCTGCTTTCTGAAAACCAGAAAGAATGTATTGTGGTTTAGTTATATGTAAAAAGAGATCAAAATAGGAAAACACAACATGCAAAGTTGTACCTTGTGTCCACGCACATCATAGAAAGCAATCAAGACTTTTGCCTGTATTCTTTTAAAATATTTTGCACTTAACCTCCAGCAACATGTCTCAAATTTTTAAATGAAACGTCATAGTAACCAAAACTACCATCTTCAAACACAACTTTTTCTTCTCTCCTGATTAATGTTATAGTGCTTACATTTGATATTCCTGCTAACGATCATCTGCTTTTGTTCTAAAATAACACCACAGGATTCACCTCTCCCATTGCTCCCCTTCCCGGATTTAGTGCAAACTTCACTCCCCAGTCACCGCCTACTGCCACACACGGACTGATCAGTCACCCATAGCTGTTCTCCCATGGCTTGCAGTAGTATCAAGTTGCATTTAAAATTTTTAATTGAAACGGAGATACAAAATCGGTTTGTGGAGTGTGATGTGTTTGAGCGTCGCTCATCTTTTTGTCCCGTTCTACAAAAAAACTGCAATTGCACGACACTTTCCACTCTGGTATCAGAGGGCTCCTTTGCCCTCTTTCCAACAGGGTCTTCCTTCACAGCCAACTCTACGCAGAGAAAAATGTTCCTAGTGGCATGAAGGTGGACAAACTGGGAAGAGAAAAGAATAGGATTTTTTCTGCTGACTTCCTGAAAAAAAGCACACACTTTACACAAGATGTCCAAGACCTATAATATATCGTGCTCTGAAATGTTTGTTTTAACTAAGCACAATGAAAAAGCAAAATTTTCATAACAGTGAAGGTTCAGTCTACGTTTTAAATGAGAGCTGCCTGCACATGGGTCATAAACCAAAAGAATTAATAGTGTTTTAGCCCCTCAACTCTTCATTTCTTTGGATTTATGTCTGGTACTAAACCAGGAAACCAAAACCCAACAGGAAGAGATGAGGAAAACCTTGGAAAAACTAGAGATCTGCCTCCACCGCCAGATGGTTTAACAACAACAGCACTGAAAAAATATTTAATGACAGTCAGATCTGAAACAAAGATACAAATACTAGAACATAAGGTTTTTAAAGCAATTGCTTAGCAAGTTTATAGAGGGATTAATAAGACACATCTGCTCATGCTAGCTGGAAATTCTGTCAGTGGCCCAAGCGCTTTCTTCCAGTCCAAGGTCTGTATTATTTGATGGGGATTTCTTAGTCTTCAATGAATTTACTGTCAACACTCTCCTGCAAGGCAGGGAAACACCAATCTTCCCATTTCACCAAGGAAAGGGGGAGATGGAGGGCCCTGTCTGGGCTCACGGAGGAAGGAGATATCTGCCACCCCAGCGAGTACACACGCGGCACCACGATCTCACATGGTGGTCTCCTTTCAGTCTTTCACATACTGCTGAATGTTTCCTTCTTGAAACACTTCTTTTATTCTTTTACCTCCAGTGAAGTCTCAAATTCCACACCTTCCCTGGCTGCTGCTAGACATCTGCATACCGCATGCGTTCAGAATTATCCATCGTCTTCCCAAGTGTTAGAAGCTCTAATAAAAGAGTGGCGCTTTCAAGTTCTCCCAGGCCTTACAACCTCATTTCTATTACTGTTCCACGTTCATTTGCTTTAGCAAACAACAGCTGCTTGGTTTTCCCTTCCCTGAGTCACCACAGTTTTAACCGCCTTCCAAACTCTGAGCAACACTGTGTGTCTTCTACAACAACGTGATCCCATGAACACGCCTCTCATCCCACCACCCATTTTCCCTACGTGGTTTAATCTTCTCTGCAATGAAATAATTAGCTATTCTCCTACCTTTTCCAAGATCAATGAATCTCAGTCAGCCCTCATTAGTGTAACTTTTATCACAGTGCACTATATGACTCTATCAAAATTATTTCATGAATCCTTCATGCTCTTATTAACAAGTCAACAGAAGCTTCAGGATGGAAGGAGTTTAGATACTGCTACGTAATGTACAGTTTAGTTTTGCCAAATCAAAATCTCTATCCATCCAAGAACATAGATGTATATAAAATATATGGTACAAATTGTTTTTATGTCTGTAAAGGGTGGGCTGCTCTGTTTCTGGCCTATGTGGGGTACTGATCAACAAACAGGTATTGCCAAAAAAACCAAACAGAAATAAAAGAAAACCAGCAAGGACCATCTTGAAATACCCAGCTTTCAAAAAGAGGACATCTATTTAGATTATGATCTGGATCTTGGGTTAATCTACAGCCAAGCCTTAATTACTTGCAATTTAAAGACAAACACCACCAGCTGGGTTTAGGATGTACCACAGCATTATTGAATGTTATTCTTCATCTTAAAATACTAAAATGTCGACGTAACTGAAGGGGTTTGATTTTCATTTCATGTTGTTCCAATACTACTGTCCTCTCTCAGCTTTCCCTCTGTTCTCATCTCTTTGCCTTCTCCAAAGGTATGCTCACAGGGGGACTCGGAGGTGGGATGAGAATAATGCTAAATGCGGCAGGTATTCAATTTCCAAGCAGAAACCTCAAATCCTCAGTGCTTTGCAGATCCCCAAAAGCCTAGGCCAACCTATATGAACTTACAGACACCAGGTTCTGTGCTCAAAACGACTTGCTTCTGTCCCATCTCAAAGGAAGACAATTTTATTAAAGGAAGTAGCAAAGTGGCTTAAGCTAAACTTGAATTCTAAACTCTTTATAAGGTAATCAATCAGGCATTAAAAGCAGCAGAAAAATTATCCGCAAAATTATCTCGTCCTCCAGCTAGTGAGGATTCCTAACTACCTTCCTCTGTTTTGCAGCCCGCTTGAACTGCAAATCAGAGAAACTCATCTTCTGCCACTACGGAATGTTAAAGCGAAGCACAGCGCGGGGCAGCCCCCCCGCAGCACCCACCTTCAGCTGCCCCGCAGCAATGCTCTCATGCGCATAAAGGGATGGAGATTTTTAAGAGCTGGCCCGTTTCCACCGCCCGGTAGACCTGAATTTGCTAGAAAGTTTAAATCCCCCATTTAGGTTAGTAGAAGTGCACAGGCTTTTTAAATATCCTCCAAGGAAGCTCTGGATTTCCATCCTCTCCTTACTGCCCACGTCCGAGATCCCTTTCAGGTTAACAAGAACCATGAATTTGACATTCCTGCGTAGCACAGCCACAGCTTTCTTTACCAGACTTGTCCGGCACAGCCAGAGCAGACCCCCGAAAAGCCACACAAATTTCAGCCAGTAAGTTCTGCTTTGATCAGAAATAAACCTGTGTTTATCCCTAAGTCATTTTAACCCACTGACTAGGTTTCAAGGTGTCTAGGCACACTTTAAATGCAACAAATATGATGTTGGTTTTCTTTCTCCTGAAGAAAACAAAAAAAAAAGTCTGATAAAGAGAAAAAAATTATCAATTTTTATCATGAAGCAACTTTAAGTTAATTTAACAATATTTCAGGATGACTACACACGGATTCTCAGACTGTCAACTCTACAAGTTACATTCCCTTTACAGTCTTATGCTGCACCTTGGGATCTCCTCATCGTTTTAGTCTCCTAAAATTAGTTCGGAAGCCTCGCTTGCACATGATTATTTTTTCTCTGTTTGTCCTAATTTTACTTGAAAAACTACCCCACAAATGCTTCTAAGTGCGATCAGTACTTCTGATAAAATCAGAAGGTGCTTTGTTGCATGGTGGTTATTCCCTTCATTTTCTTTTAAGAGCTAAACTTCCCTCTCCTAGTAATTAATTAATTCAGCAACAGGATTTGTTAGTTCTCCTGGAGGAAGGAGAATTCCTGGCAGCTCTGTGTCCTGCAGAAGACAGAGATGCCTACGTGCACACTTTGTGCTGCTTCACTCCATCTACAGCTACTCTTATCTACAGCTCAGGAGTGTGTTTTATTTAGAACGATGAGTAATGCGGACCTCAGTCACCGTATCTGCCTTTATTTTTCAGAATCATGTATGATGCCTTTAGGAGCTGACATACAACAAAGAAAATGAACTTGAAAGAAGATGGTCCCATCTATGCAATAAAAGAGTTTATGTTTGAGGATTTCATTTCCTCTTACGCGACACAGGATTAGAAAGAGAAATCTGCCTGCAATCAGCAACAGAGACCTGGGGGGGAGAGGGGAGAGTCTAATTTGAGCCCTCGGGGGAAATTCAGCTAGACAAATTAAACATCCCGATTTAGATTTTAACCAGTTAACACAGCAAAGAAGGGCAACAAGAATAAAGTTTTGGGTTTAAAGGCACCCAAAGCCCATCACCTACTACTACCCCTTGCCCTTTCCTTCCGAGATGAGGCTTTTGTTCAGCAGAGCGCCAGTCAGTCTCTGCCCACCTCACTCCCTCACCAGTGATTTCTGCCTCTTCCTCGCCTTTCCTATCCAACTGCTGACCAGATCTGACACAATCAAGCTTTAAGACTTAAGGCCAACGTTTGGGGTTATTTGTCTCTACTGAGCCTTCTAAGCTTATATGGTAAACTTTCTTTTGTTTTGTTTAATTTTTCTAGTCCTGGAATGTTTTGGAACAGTTTTAAAAAAATACATAAGTTTGAGCTGTGGGACAAAAGGGAGAAAGATTCAAGTTACGTATTGTGCATTGCTTTTGAGAGAAGAGATTTATTACTGTTTTTCTGTTAGGAGAACACCAGAGAGTCAGTGCCTTTCAAACGCACTTAGCGGGATGATGGACATCTCTCCGAGAGCACAGCGGCCAGCGAAGAAATAACGAGAAGCAGCAGCCCAGAGGCAAGACGCTGCTAACGGCCGGGCGAGGGTGTGCTTGACTAGGGATCAATATGTGCTGCAAAGCTGGTGACAGCGCAATGGGTTTCAGCAGAGGAAAAAAAACCCCATCTTTAGATAGCGAAATGATGTGCGGGAAGATCTAGCGGCAATCACACAAGACAAGGGGAAAGCCACTGACAGGCACTAGAAGTACCAAAAGAAATTCTGGTTCGCAGGGATTTGTCTTTCCAGTCAGCTTTAACTACCTACTCCACAGTCCTGAGAACTTCTCGGCACTGAAATTCTGGTTCACAGAGATTTGTCTTTCCAGTCAGCTTTAACTACCTACTCCACAGTCCTGAGAACTTCTCGGCACTGGGAGAGTCTTCTCAGAGGAGAAATTGCAAAAGGACAACTGGAATCGTACTCTGTCAGGATGACACTTTCAGACCTGTCAACAGCCCCCTCTCATACTACCTAAAGACTAAGTTTGCTTGGGAATTTGCTCGTGGATTGGGGGAAGAGGTGGCAATTGCTTGGGAGGTTTGTGGCCCTCCCCCCAGAAACGTGACTGAAATTACTTCAGAAAGTGCAAACGGGTGGGAAACTGAGGAGAAAGTGCCCACAAAAACGACAGTATTCAATTCTGAGTTAGCAAAAAAATTAAGCTACGTTTTAAAGTTTTCTTCCCGAAAGAATGAAGATTTTAAAATCCTTTCTGTCTTGATTAGAGAGAAGGTTTCTGTCCAAGTAACTCTGTAGCAAGGTGCGAGTTGTTTTACATATTGATGCAGCATTAAGCCTATTTAACATGAAACCCTCAGTTTTCAGAGGGCAGTTGTAACTGCCACCGTTCCCACAACTTTTATGCTCTTTTATGTCCTGTAGCTCTGGCTCAGTTCACTGCTATAACACCGTCAAGCGCATGAGAAAATTGTCATGAGTTATTGCAGAGCTGTACCTCGAAACCAGAAGCTGGGCATAACGGTTAGCCACAGACAATTGAGCTAATTGAGCATGTTTCGCTTATCCTGTTACTTAAGAGCCAGAGATATGGAGTGTGCTGGTGAATAAAAGAACATCTGCCTGATAACACCCATTTCATGCGCGAGTTACAAGTTTTAGAGAGCAATTACACAGCATTTTTTGTTTCAAATCCAAATCAGATGTTTAAACCATTCTGTGATTGCACAATTATCTTGTTTTACGAGGCAACCCAAACATCATTTAACAAGATTTGAGTACCACTGTGTATTTTCAGTTTATTAACAAAAAATACAGAAGCCAAGCCCCCAAACACGAGAGGGAGAAGCAATGGAAAAGGCATTGAACAAGGCAGGGAGGGTGGAAAACACCAACTCCTCAAGGCAGTGGTGAGAGCAACCTCGTTGGGCCAATACCACTCCCCACCTTAATGGGAGTAGAGATGCTCCCAGCTCTCCTGCTTCATTATGGCAGGGTCGTTAAACATGCAGTAGCTGCTGATGAAGCAGAGGCACAAAGGGAAGCCAAGGCAGCTCATTCCTACCAGCTTCCCCATAACTCTGGTCTGGTGAGGCAGCAGCGAGGGGCGGAAGAGCCCAGTGCCCACAGAGCAACACAAGTCCAAGTACCAGGAGAAGCTGCTGCAGCTAAAGCTGTCCTTCATCTTTGGTCCAGACTGGGCCTATCATCTGCAAATCTGGTCAAGCTACGCAGTGAATTCTCAGAGAAAGTTAGAAAATTAGAGACACAAAAACATCAGCCCTCTATCTGGGTGCTCAGGGACTTTCCAGGACCTGTTACGGCAATGAGCTGAGCGCTGGAAAGGGATCTAAGCAGGAATGGGTCCCCAAGTTACTTGGTGAACTGCAGTACAGCCCAGAGTTTTCTTATTCGGACTTTATCCAAATGTAAAATTGGGAAGGAGAATAAGCCAGATGCTGCCTTGGAGAGGATAGAGGCTGAGCAGACATAAACATAATTCTGTTACTCAGGAATTAATTCTCACCAAAACATATTTCTGCCACACTGAAATTGTAATATTCGGCTTCCAAATCCACAAAACTCATTCCAAGAGTATTCAGTACAAATTACACCCTTAAAAAAAGCTTTGATTTATCACGTCTCATTTATATAACCTCCTTCCACAGTCTAAAGCTAATTTAGTGTTTTCTAACAGAAGATTTGCAATGTTACTGTACTGAATTAAGCAATAAACCCGAGAAGCCAAGGCCAACTCTCAATTCCTAAAGCAGTGTTGTTGAGCGGGGCACAACAAACGAGTCTAAATGTTCATTTGTGCCTCCCAGTTTCCCCTCTAGGAGCACAAACAATCCCACGCAGGAGGGACCGGTCACGACCTTCACTTGCAGAACAGTGGGGTTCACCTCTTCGGGTGAACTTCCTCATGTCCTTCGAGTCTTTATCAAGATATTTTAAGACTAGGCTTTTTCTTAAGAGGTCACGAAATGCATCATCTCTGCTCTATAACTTGCACTCTCAGCAACCAACTACTCAGGACAGGTTTTAGTCTTCTGTTCCCATTAGGATCTATCTTTTGTTCTCATGACTCTCAAGAGCTGGAAACCAGAACTCTAAAAATCTCCACCAAACCAGTCGCACTTGCGGTGAAAGAGCAGGAGAAGACAGGAGCAGAGGCCAGATTGAACAGTGCGCTGCAAAAATCTTGGCAAAGTAGAAGGATGACCACTAAATCTGGCTACAGTCTGCCTAATTACTTGACAGCACATGGTGAGAGACAAGCAGGGCTGCTGCCTGGAAAATGTGGCAGAAATTGAGGACTACAGACATAACGCATTTGGAGAACAATGACAACCCCAAACCTCAAACATAATTATAACCAAAAATAGTTGCTTACTAATTTGTCTGCCACTAATACTCTTAGTGAAGAACCATTACGCTGTTCAGTTTTATGGAGAGAAAAAGAAAAGATCTTTAATTGAAACAAAATAACTTACTCATTCCTCCACATTTAGGAGATTTGAGGTCCAGAAGACTGAATAACAGTGAAATGCCTACTGCATTTCCTTTTGTTTCACCACTGAGTAGATTTTCATGGGCAGAGTACTCCGACCTAATCTCCTTTCTACAAGGACCTAGAAGACGTATACCATAGGAAATAATCCTGTATTAGTAGAGGGACAGACCAGATGACTGAAAAGGTCATCCAGAGCTCTAACTTTTAACACTCTGATTTTCTGGACTTTCAGTAGAGGCTATATGAGTATACATAATTTGCAAACTCATTTTCTCCTGAGTCATCTTTTATTTACCTTCTTTCTCCTCGCGGACTTACAGAACTAGCTTAGTGACTAAACAATTTTGGTAAGCCTCGCAATCAACAGGATTAAACAGCGTGTGTTGGGTGAACTACAGACAGAATTCATTTGTCAGATCCCCAGTGCCCTGACTTTAATCAGGGGTAATAATAAAGCCAGCAGTACTGCTAATCCAATCAGCAAGTCCAATGAAAAAAAATAAATTTGTAAACGCGGTTCAAAACCTACCCTTTCACTGTGAAAAGCAAAAGCGCACGGAAAAGCTCTCCCTTTTTCTCCCTCACTCCAAAGGTCCCTACCGAACAAAAAAGGGAGGAGGCAGAGCAGAGGAGTTGCATATCAAAGCCCAGTTGTCCCTTGAAATCCAACTTTAATTATTAATATATGTGATGCGCTGAGCAAAGACAACGTGTGTTAGGTCTTGCAGGCTTACATTGCAAAACGGTATGTTGCAAAGCTACATCACTTAAAACCAAGCAGACTGCCTTTTCAAGAAATTTCTCCTAAGAAATTGTTTATCTGAATATGGATTTCTTTTCTACTCTTTTCTGAAAAGTTATTTCAAAACTTAACATATTTCTTCTCCCAGGAAATTGCTCTCAGCCAACAGCCGCTTCTGTGTTCCATTTGCAGAGGGGCAAGGCACAGCTCAGAGCACCGGGAACCACAGAAGAGTTGCAAGAACTGAAGAGGCCATGATGATCGATGGACAGTCGCTGACTCCGCTGGCATGGCCTGATGCCAAGAGCTTCTCCAGCTCCCCTTCAGTGGACACGTACGGCTGCACGTCTTTGCAGCAAAGCAAAAACTAAGGAGTGTGCAACATTACAATTCTACCTCCCATATACTGCTCCAGGAGTCATCACTATTTTAGGAAGAGCCATGATAAATACTGCAGTTACTAATGATATGTTTGCTCCAATCGTTTATTACAGGCAAATCAGCTGGTTGAGGACTAAAGCAGTTGCCTCCTGGTGGGGACAGACTCCCAGATTTTATTAGGTTCTGGGCTTTTCACACACAACACACATGGCAAAATTCCTTGTCTTCTTAATGGCAAGACATCAGCTTCACAGGCATGTCTTAATGAGAGCAATGACGAAAATAAGAGCCATTTCACGTGTCATAACTTTATTGCCAGACTTCTGCTGACAGAACAGCAGCAGTGAAGGAGCGCTATGGACCTCACCCACCTTAGCCCATGGCTCCTCACCCCGAGATGTCTACATCTCACTATTATCTTATGAAACCTACATTAAACCAATGTTACTGTGGCTTTTGCATGATCAGAAAGAAAACCTAGTTAACGCCAATCCCTTTCTAAGGGAGTACTTCCCTCGAAGCTGCTCCTGGTTTTATGGCCACAGCAACCCTAACTTTCTCCCTCTGGCTGATATTATTTCAGTGTAAAACAATCCCTCATAAGTAACGTGCAAAGAAGTCTGGCCAAATTTGAAACACTTGAATATACTTGTAGGGACATTTGTCACTGTATTATTGGGCTTGCTTTTCTTCCCCATCAGGCACCATATCTCCAAGCTTTTGAAAGAATGAAATGGATGTCTTTCTTTTAGCCTCACCTTCCACTTGTTGTTTGTGATGGTTTCACTCAGCGTGGTTCCACAGATATGTGGACTCCCTTTGTCTCTCCATCAATTTTTAAAATGACAGACTCCAAGAGTGTGCCCAAGAATGGACAATTCTTTAAAAATTCATTATTTAAGCTGTAATAAAATCTCCCCCAAAAGCGCAGATATCAGCAGGAATTTAAAAAATACATGTCAAAAGTAGCACGGGTTAGGAGCAAACCTACATCTCACTACCACATTAGATGCTCTGAGACCACCACAAGAACCCTCTTCTGGATCAGATTTTGAAAAGGTGCAGTAATTGTTCAAAATCACTAATGAGTGCAAAGAAAGGGTAAGAGGATTTTGTATCAATGACAAGATGGTAACCATAATGCCTTCTGCAGTATTTTTTATTATTAGAAGCTACATTCTCACCTATATCATTGTTACTTTAGCTGAATGGGTTGTTCTAGACATCTAAGCAGCTGCTGTAAAATAACCACTGCTAATACTTTAATGATAACGATATCATCATTAACTTATGCTCTCTCAATCTGTTGCCTCCACCTGTTATTGTTAAGTTTATATTTATCTTATTACAATATCTGTGAAAGAAACTCTCTTCCTGTTTTGTAGTTGTACATTGCTCAGCAAAATGGGGGCCCAAGCATGGCCGGGACCTTTATACGCTACCAAAAGCGGAGAATAAAATTTTTAAAGTTCTCTCTCAGTTTTCTCTATTGCTACTGGCATGTGATGTAATGACCGAGGAGCTCCAGCCCGGAGGTTAATGCATTTTCATAATGAGAGAAGCAAAGAAGTTCATCAACACTTCATAAAGCCCACAGGCACTGATGAAAAGCAGAATATACATCAAATATAACACGTTATTCGGGATGCCAGCCTCTTAGCAGGTGGGCACTGCCTACTTGAACAGGTTTTATTTTTGTACTGATGTTGGTTTAATGAAGCAACTTTTGCTGGTTGTTAAAAGAAAGAGATCACTGTCTCTTCATTCTCTCTTATTATCATAGCCTGTTGATCTCTGAAGTGGATGCTCTTTTGGTCCTCTGAGCCACAGCAGGAAGCCAACACACAAGCCATGGGTTGATTGAAAGTCTGAGATATGGGCTTTGTATCAGCTCCTGAACAAAGGTATGTAGTTTTAGGAATGGTGACAGACTGTCTAAAGCTGGAAAAAAGTTACGTCACACATGAGAACCCCAACCCAAGCCCACACTACCTTACCTGTGAGCCTACTCATAAAATCAGGGAACATCGAGAAAAGTTTCTGAAATTCTCTCCAGACAACAAAATTACTTCAAATTTTCCCCAGACAACAAAATGACTTCAATTAATCTTTACACTGATAGACTGTTTCGAGGCATATTTGTAAATGGCCTAGGGAACAATAATTAAGCACTCAACTTGATGAACAGCAGCACTTTTTTGAAACCAGTCATTAAAACTAAGGACAGAGTTACCTGCCTCATTGTTTAACAAGATCTATTAGAATAAAAACATGAAATGGTAACCCTGGAGGAGAAATCATTCTTCATAAAATATCAGATGGTTACATTCGGTTTCCCCACAGAGTTTCTTTCCTGGCTCCGAATTTCTTTGGGAAGAAGGCGGCATCTCATTACTGCACTTGGACTTTTAAAAGAACAATGCTTGTGATTTAGCTAAAGAGAAGACATTTCAAGGAACTGGGTGACCTCTATATCTTTTTTGGATATAAAGGTTCAGGAAAAATACATATGGGTCGTGGTTTCTTGGAATCCCCAATTAAAACAATATTACCTAAAGTATTAAGATGTCATACAGTCACAGTAGGGTTGTGTTATTCATAAAACATTTCCTTAAGAGTGTTTTTCTAATGCTAATTTATAATTACTCAAAATTTTACTAATTTATAAATGCTATACATTCTTTAACACGCACAAGTTCTCCAAGACCTTTCGTGCTGTCAAGCTTCAACAACAACAACAACAAAAAACCCTAGGATGCTTCAGTTTTGAAAAAAAGTCTGGAATAGACAAGGAAATATGTTAGTCTCTCTATAGCCTATTGCTTTATCAATCTGCTATAGAACAGATTTAAGAAAAGTATCTGAAGATATAGCTCGTCTTTATTAAGCTTCATGAAAAATTCTATTTATTTTTTGTATGACCTTGGTTGGGTCAACAGGAAGACTCTACTGAGTTCTACTTGTGATTGTACCAGGATGTTCCTATAGGAGACATCAAAAGGAAGTGCAAGAGAAGCATTATCTTGATTATTATTATTATTATTATTTTTAAATCTCAGTTCCTTTTGTATAACACTTGTTTCATTGGCATCCAAAGTCTCTTTTCAAACACAAAAAGAAATTAATTCAGCAAATGAAAAAATAATCAGTCAAGATTTCTCACTAAAGGGACAATTAGAGCCTGGTCCATTCCCAAAGCAGACAATGGAAAGACTTAAGAGTATTTGGATCAAGCTGAAGACAGGAGGAATAAAGGCGGCCTGACCTGGACACACTTCAGATTTGTTTCAATTTATGGTGTCATTAACCTGGAGGGGTAGGGCCGAGGGGGAAGGAACTGTATTTTAGCTTTGGATAGGTTTGAGCTTTAAGATCTCATTTATGCCATACTGCATTTTACTCAACGCAAAGCACTTTGACGAAACACTTCTGAATATTCCACTGCCAGTGGTAAATATCAGAAAAAGGAAAGATATTTTTCTGGAATTAACTGAACTTTAGAAGACTGTGGGCAGCATTTTAAAACCCAGAAGTCTTATTTTTCAAAGGTGTCAAGCTCATATATCCCAAATGACTTCCCAAATTATTTGGATAGCCAGCATTTCTGAAAAATGCAGCTACAGTAGCCACCCGTTCTTCTTTGATGGCAAGGGTTAAATCCTGCATCAACTGGCACGTAAGAGTTACAAAAATAGCCAGAGACCGGGAAATTTAGCTTAATTATTGGTATTTTCCCTACGTCACCATATGTCTTCAAACACTGAACAACAATGTGCCTCAGTTTCCCTCATTTATCACAAAGTTTATATAATCAAACTCTGCCGCGTGTTTCGAGATCGGGTGGTAGGGGGATGCCGTTTAGAAAAGCGTTACTGCATCGATGCCCACAACCCACCCCCAAGAAGAGGCAGACAAAAGCAATCTGGCTGTCGGCCCGGCAATTTCAGCCGCTCTGCGGCAGATCGTATTTGCTGAGGAGCTGCAACAGATGAAACTACATTCTGTACTTTCCTCATACCGGAGCTTTCAGTGGGAAAAGCAAAACATCCTCGAAGCTCTAACCTTGTGTAAGCATGAAAGGTTAACAGGCAAAAATAAGGCCACATAATGAGACTGAATAAAGGGAAAGAAACCTTTCCGGCCACAGTAGTTATCTGCTCCAGAAGCAGAAAACAGTCAACATAAAATTAATATTTTTTCTTGTATTTTCTTCCCTTAAACTTTGATGATCTTTCCTGTATTCAACTGCTCATCTCTGTTCGTCATCATGCCGTGTGCTACAAAACCAACTGTTCGGGATTTGGAGGTGCTGAAACTCCTTATCTTGCATTGTAAGGACAGGTTACACTAACCTCACTGTCAGCAAACAGTATGATATGCAAAGCATATGCACCACCAAAGCCCCTGAGAACACCAGTGCTGCAGCGTATGGCACGCCAGGAGCAGGGATATCACAAATTACCAAAATCCTTTTTTTTGGCACTTCATGCTGGCTGATAAATATACCAACGCAATACAAAACGTTACTGATACTGGAGGTCTCTGCCATTTATTACCTAAGAAAGTTTACCTAAGAAAATCCACACCTGCACCAGAACAATGGGGCACGCTGCGTTTGTAGAAATCTGCTTGTATTAGCTACTCTTACAATATTTCTCTCTGCCTGATCGAAAGCTTTTGAAATATTCTGACTCAATCCAAAGGGAAGGATAGATCTTTCTTGCTTTGGAATAGATTCAGACGCCAAACCACAGGGGTTGCTTTGACTCCAGAGAACCAAGTCTCCTACATTTCCCTTTACTAGCAAGAATTACAAAA
Source organism: Anarhynchus alexandrinus (assembly GCA_008711295.1). Lineage (NCBI taxonomy): Eukaryota > Metazoa > Chordata > Aves > Charadriiformes > Charadriidae > Anarhynchus > Anarhynchus alexandrinus. Next base: position 717,976 of record VUYV01000207.1, on the reverse strand, counting down.
AGTAATTCGACCTCTATAGAAGAAGAAGGAAATACATATGGCGTCATTTCCAAGAAAACAAGATTTCTGATATATGACAGATGAGGCCCTGCAAACTGAAGAGGAGCAGAGTAAGCATCACGAGCACACAGAGACACACGAACCTTTCTGTCTCACAGATGGGGCGGACTCGGAGGTTGCCATCCCCAACAAGGTCAAGCTGGCAGCAGTCCCCGTGATGACTGGACTGCAGCCCAGCCAAGCGTACGCCGAACAAGCTGCCAAACAAAACTCACACTCTGACCTACGGATTGTGCCCATCAGCTGTTTGCAGGTGAAAAAACTGCATCGCAAGATTTCAGTGATTCTGTTGACTCGTTCATATTTTATTAAAATCTGTCTGTGAATTGTTACTTCTTCACTCTCTGTTGAATCAAAGGCTACAGTATTTTATTACGCTTAATCTTAATTTCTGAAGACTCTGCAGCAGCTGTGTACCTTACCTGTCCCTTAAATCCCATCAAATCCCTCACAGAAGCTCCTCCAAACGCCAACAGCAACTACGGCACTCACCAACCGCACAGAGCAAGCAAAGCAAAGGCTTCAGCTAGGCAGAGTGAGCTACAATTGGCTCAGGATTCCTATCAATCCGCAATAACGGCACAAAAGGTCTGTAGGGTACCTTTTAAGTAAATAAAATCATCTACCAAGGCATAAACTTTGTCATAATATTACACACACACACAGAGTTTTTTTGGTTTCAAACTTCAAAAATTACCTTAAGTAAAATTAATGGATGTAAGTGACCCAAGAGCTCTTCTTTTTACGTTACTAAATCTCACAGAGACAGCATCACATGTGCATATCAGCTCCAGAGACAACCTTTTTCTATTGAATTTGCATTAAGGAGGTTAAAATCAGTATTCCTTAAATTAATTTGAAAAAAGACACTTATTTTATTCAAATACACATCACCAGATGAGAAGTTCATCATAACATTGTAACTATTCATAGCATTGCCCAAATTTTGTAGTGATACATTTCTAAAGAAAAAGTATTATCCTGCAAAGCAGTGCATACTGCTGTTTAAAACAGAATTATCCTCCAGTTGCCTGTTGAGGGACCCTTAGCTCTGAGGTGATTGTGGGTCTGCACTCCATCATCCACTACATACGCATGGACCACGTGAGACTTTAGGGAAGCGGCTGCTCTTCGGCACTCTAACCCAGCCTGCGGTTATCTGTAGTATTCTTCAAAACAAACAAAAGCCTTACAAACTGTAAACAGTCTTTCATTAGTACAAAATGGTATATGAACAAGTCAAGCTATAATACTTGACACCAAGTTCTCTTAGACATAGTAGAGGAGATGAGGCTAAGCCCAGAGAACCCGGAGTCTTGCTTTTTGCAGGCAGAGTGGTGAGGGAAAGCCCTGGTCATCTGTTATGTTGTAAATCTGCTTTGGAATGAATTTGCAGTACTTCCAGTGTCAGGCTATTTTATTTTTTTAAATAAATAAAAAAAAAAGTCCGTGTATGACCATAGACCTTCACCAAAAAAAAGTATTCACCTAGTTTTAAACAATTTTATACAGTTCTACTCTGCTGCCTATTTCTTGGTAAAATATATCCCCCCAAAATGTGTTTTCTGGGGCAAAGGAGGAATGGTGCCTGCTTTCGATGGTCATACATGAAAAGACTATTCACACACCCTCATGCAAAGTCTAAATCTAACTGATATACTTCAAGAACCGTACTGTTTAGGTCACGTTAAGTGAGTAACCCTGGGCTGTCAGTAGAAATGTGCTTGCCTTGATAGCACACGGAGATATGAAATACTGCTGTGGAACCACAGAAAAACCACTCAAAGAAAAAAACTATTTAGACCCAGGTATTGTCTCTGTTCTCTTCCAATTCACATTCAGTTCTAACCCAATTTCAATGGCATATTTATGACTATATGGGAAATTCAAAACACCGCCTATAATATGGGGTTAGCTTTATCATTTACGCTTTTCTGTATACTCTAAGTAGGACTAACTTCACAATCATAAGGTTTCTACTTCTCCAGAAGTATCATTTGTTTAATAACAGATCTCATGGCTTTACAGAAGAGAGCACGCGCCATTAATTTGAACCACCGCGTTTTATTTCTTTGTATGAAATAAGTAATGCTGAGAAGTAAGTAACACTAGAGACCAAAGGGAAGCACAAAAAGACACAACCTGACTTTAGCTTAATAAGCCCGTCTAAAACCAGCACAAATATTATGGTATCATCTAGAGGTCTCTGCTGTAACAACCTGTACAAAAGCAAGCAAGGTGCCTACATGGCGCAGCAAATTGCCATTTCCAGCACCTCCTATGAGCTTTGAGTAAGTTAGCTCAGCTACCAGATGCAGCGTGGCTAAATTAGCTGGAAAAATAGCAACAGGTAGTCTGGGGGAAAAACTCCAAGGTAACGCCGTGGAGAGAACATAGCAGGGTGAAACTGTCCCCATTCTGAATTAGTTCAAAGAAACCAGAAAGAAACAGTAGGAGGTGGAAAGCGACAATAAAGCAAAGCAAAAAGAACCCACCAGCACAGCCTACACAAAACAATCCGCCAGGAACGCCAACGCAGAGCCGGGTCTCCTGGCCCCCCTTGCGTGCCCTATATATCACTCCCATAACATATGGTGAAATTCTGCAAGAATACTAATGAGTTATGAAAATTATGATTCTTGAAGTGAATGTATTTCTGCACTTTGCAAAAGGGGCTTTGTGCAAGTGCCTTCTGTTGGACAGCAAAAAAGACCGTAACACTCTTCACAGCTACAGATCACCGTTAAAGTCATTCCACAGATATTGCTTTCAGATGAAAAAGTGCTTTCTAAAACGCCCGCTCTCTTTCCCTTTCCAAAACTCTTCCTTTTCCAAAACAAAGAAGTTTTGGCTTGCCGGATCAGCCATCCTTCTCGCGGCCGCTTGGCTCCGGCGGGCAGTAAAGCCCTCCCGGACCTGCCCCTACCCACCCCCTTCTCCATAGCGCTTGGGAGCTTTCCAGTGGACACAACCCTTTCTGTCGGGTCTGCCCACATGACAGAAGGCTATTCTGTTTCCACTGCAAATATTATTCATCACTTGTCACCAAAGGCCAACAATATTTGGTACTGTGTAAACATACTTTCCTGAACAGAGAAGGCAGACTCACCGCCTCTTTAGGGATAGGAAAGATAAATAGACTTACTGCATATAGATGCTACCCTAAAGTAACCAAGCATTAATATAGTGAAGAAAGGACAAAACGATACAAAGCAATGCCCATACAGTTTTTACCTACCATAAATAAGGAATTAAGGCCTTTGATATGTAAAATATACAAGAAACATTCTTGAAGACTTGCATTCGTTTAAAATGGATTTTGTTTAGAGTCACTTTCAACTCCCACTGCTTTCTTACAAGCCTCAGGTCTTCATTTTTAAACAACGAACCCTTTGTATTCTGTCACACATTCACAGTAGTAAAAGCCAGATGTGAACTGCAGAGTCTCATTAAAAGCATCGCTGCAAAGAGGTGATGGAAGCTTAGAGGACTTATGACCAAGCAGGGAGGTCTGAGATTTCAGCGATTCTTTTGGTGCAAGAATATATTTTTCAGAGAATAAAGCTATAATGTGAAACAGCCTTTGAGCTTTCAAACAAGCGCAGTGCTGAGAGCACCGCTGTTTGTAACATAGCAGTAAGAATTACTTAAAGATAACCAGCATTTGTTCGGTTTACTTTATCCTACACACGCTGAAAATAAGTATGGTTTCTAGTCAAGTGAGCCCCGTACTCCCAGTACTAGTTCCACACACAAATGGCTTCAACCCAGATTACAGCTAATACCTCACCACGCCGAAAACAACCTCAATTTACACAAATTGCCTTATTAGAAGCCTGAAGTGGGAACAAAGACAACCAACCCTTTGCTTGGAAGGGTTTCCACTGGGGACAGCACAATTGAGGCACGTTGGTGGTCCAGGAACTTGGAAGGCGGCTTCCCTGCTCCCGTTCTGGGGCAAATGGAAGGATCCAGAGCTGATGTGTCACATGGTTTCACGTCTCTCTTCACAAGAATCATGCTCATGAGGAATATAAAACAAAATGTGGACTGAGGGGAGTCGGGGCTTTAAATGAATTTAGGATTTGTAGTGTGACCATTCTACATATTGCTTATAAATCCCTTTTCTTGGCAGTTAAACGGATGCACTCTTAAAGATGGTACTAAGATACTTGTGAGCACTTTCCTGGCTCAAATACTTAACACTCAAGCCAATACTTAGTGAGAACAAAAACGTACACCGTCAAAATTAAGGTTGTACATTCAGCATCAGAATAGATAAATCTCCATCAAACTTTGCACCTTGTAACAGTCAAGTTATCGCAGTAAAATAGCGTGCTCCTCTCCTAGCGGGCATAGGAGAACCATTTGCACCTCTGTTTTGTTAAATATTCGCTTTATTTTAAATAAATCCACATCTCCCACTTTCCCCTCCATCTGAGGCATAAAGACATTGCACTACACAGAAGTTGGGCAGATTTAGCGATTCAAACTTAACTCCTTTTTTAGGGACGATAGAAGTGAATTTAATCCAGAAAAACTGTATCATTAGTATGTGCTCACAGGCATTCCCCTTGAGCTTTCGAGTTTGGAGAACAGTATGAGTAATCATACCAAAACTGTAAGCGCCAGACAGGGAAAATGGGAGTTGTGAGGTCTCTGATTAAACATTGAGATAAGGTGAGAAAAAAGTTTCATTTTCACATATGTAAGTTCGTTCCTCTTTAAAAAAATAAGTGTTAAATCTCCCAGCCTTCTCGGCACCACTGTTTGACTCTCCTTCTATTAGTTCTACTAACCATGATTAAAAGAGATGAAGCCCAATTCTGTTCTTTGTGACAAACAACAACAACAAAAAAAAAATAGCGATGAATGAAATATTTCCATCTGGTAAACAAACTGCCACGAAAATATCAGACCCACTGTCAGTGCTAGCGGCAGCAGAAAGGCAGAGATTTCTATTCAACCTTTAGCTTTGCTGTAGCTATCTGAAGTACTTAACATTTTCTTTCACTTTGTAGTAGGCTGCTTGAAAGGGAAAATAATTCCTTGTTCTCCACGCAGAAAAAGAACAAAACTGTATCTTATTATAGTAAATAATTATTATTTTTTTTTCATTGAAACGGTTGCCTCCAAGTTTCACATACAAAAACTGTCCTGAAAGTACAGTTCGGGAGTAAAAGAAAAAAAATTATAGGGATTTAGCTAGTGATTCAAATTCAAGTGATGTAAGATGTATACAAATTTTAAAATTAAACCCCCTGCTTTTTTAGTGAGATATCATCCAGATAATCTTTAAAAAAAAAACCCCAAACCAACAACAAACAAAAACAACAAATAGTTTACTGGCAGATGTGGATCAGACACTGCATCGTTATTGTTTGTTCTTTACAGTTTGCACAGGCAAAATATATTAATAAACATCCTCTTTGTTTACAGGATGTTACACCTTCCAGTTTGCATATTACTGCAATAGCTGGATTGAAAACGCCGCACAGGGAAGAGATCCCTGACCCAAATGAGTGGGCAAATTCCTCCTCTGAGACTTCCCACACAACACCGAATAATTCTGAAGCACCTGATAAAACAGAGAGCCATCCTCGGGTATGCAGAGTAAGGGAACACTGCTGACAAAGACAAATTCCCTGCAGATAGCAGATGAAAGGGAAAGCTACTTTTGCAGGGCTGATGATCATAGGGCAGAATAACAAAACACTGAGCTACTAATTTCACCCAAGCCAGAACCATACCCAGCTGAGAAAAGGTACATTTGTTTCTGAATAAACGAAGTGTTAGACATGCAACCACAGCTTGCAATTAGCTACCAATTATAATATCTAGTAACTAGTCATGGCATCGTCGTTGGACTATACAACTGAGATCATCAGCGTTTCAAACAAAAGTTCCTGTAGAAAAAACATTTCTGAAAAAACAGAGTGTTGGCACTTTCCACTGCCAAGCAATAGCAATTAAAAGCAATTATAAAAAGAGCATTTGCTTTCCTATATAATCATATTCATTCAAATCTGTATGCTTGCCATATGAGAGGAGGGTCAGGCAAGAGACAAACACGCAGAGAGCTGCACAGGTCAATTCAATTTATTTGAAAGTCTCAGTGGACTTCCAAAATAGAGAAACCTTATGGAGGGGGAATGCGTCAGCCGCACAGGTCTGAAGCTAAATATATTTTAGCTTTAGAAAAGAAGATACAAAAAACTTAAATGATGAAGCACAAAAGATTACTAGTTCTGATCGTTGTCAGGTATTTGATTAATTTTCTCAAACTGACAAGGTGGGAAAAATGAAGATCAAAAAAATTGTTGGCCACTAAACCCCAAAATGTTAAAAAGAGAAATAAAATGCAAGGAGAGACCCTGCTGCAGACAACAAAAGGGAGCAAACACTTGACAGCGAAGAAACTCTAGATTAAGACCCATCCAAATCCCCAGGGTAGCTTTTCCAGTTAAATGAATTGCTTGAGCTTTGGTTTATTGCTAGCTTCATCTGTATTTTTCTAATTCTCTTTCTAATTCTCAGATGGTTTTGCTCAAAACAGGAGCTAGTTTACTGCTTGCTCTTAGATTTAAAATTCTAAATCTGTTTTTCCACAGAAACTGGAATTCCAGTTATTCCAGTCCAATTATTTCATTGGACTCCTATGTACGTACTTTTGAACGGACAAGCTAATTAACAAATTGTTTTGATGCTTTAATGAGGTAGTGCCCAGCTCCTTTAAGGATTAATTGCAGTGGGAAGAACAGGGTTGCCATATTTTCTGTCTGGGTGTTGTCTGGAGTGAGAAAAAGTTACTGCTACATCTTCTCTCCTCTGCCGGGTACCATATCGCCATCCTGCCAGGCAACCCGCTACTCTGCACATCTTCAGGGCCTGCCCTGCCAGGGCCGGGCTGCCCACCGCCTTCAATAACACAGCGCTCATCTCCATAGCTCAACTGCTTTTTGGGGCTCTCAGCATTTGTATGTGTTGACTACCATAAAAAGATTTTTTTTCCCTTGCTCATACCCGGACAGACTTGTGAAACCACCAGTCCAGATAAGTGGTATTCGCAGCCAAATCTCAGCGCTGGTTCTTCTCCTGGCTCCTTATTCTCTGCGACATCGGGCATCTATTTTCTTGCCTTACCTTACCTCCAAGGTCCCCAATAGCTCTGTCCCATCAATCAAGATGTCAGACTTCGTTACCCACAAGATAAAAATAAAAGCAAACATCTCTCTGTGCACATTGTCTTACGTTCTCCCTCACCTTGCGGGACAAGGCAGGGACACAACTCTCGCTCAACAAAACTACATCATCGCCCGCCTTCAAAAATCCCTCTAACACTTCATTACTAAGAAGCTCAACAATTAGGTCATGAATATGACAAAACCACAACCTAAAACAATACATAGTTTAAATCTTCATATATTTTCTATCTCCCTGTCTGTTAGTGTCTATTGTCTTTTAGATGTAAGGTGTAATTCTTGGGCAGGGATAAGCAAAATTCCTTTGTATTTTCTCCACTCTGAGGACCTCATCCAGAACCAACCTCCACAGTAGTAACATTAAAGTGAAATACTGTCAAAAAAGTAAAATAAGTCTTATCCCTACAAGTTAAACAAGAAAGAAATCTACCATGTTGCATCCATAATTTCAATACAGGTAGATGACACCTGTATTTTTGTCACTCTTTGCCTCAAATCACCAGGAACACGTTCCTATTTCTTCTCCTTCTGGCCTCCACACAACTGTTCTGATTTAGCACTACTGCATGTTGACATATTAAGTATTGTATTTTCTAGTGAACCATCCGAACCCTCTCCAAAATCATGTTCTGAGGCACAGTGTACTTGCTTAGGGTAACGTGGTTTTATTACACTTACCAATATTTTCAAGTCTTCTAATGTCCGTAACTATGGAGTATACGGAGCGTGCTGGACAGGCAGCGCGCGTTAATCTCGCTGCCAGAAAGAGCAAGAATTTCTCATTGGAAGCATCTGGTAAAAGCACACTAGAGGCCTTGAAATCATGACTGGTGCTCTTACTATTTGCAAAAATATGAGTGAAAATACACATTAATTTGATTTCCCAGAACCTGTTTGCCCAATAGGAACCATCTGCTTCTATTCATCGACTCCTATACACCCTGATCCAAAGTTCACGAATCCGGCAGCAATCATCCATCCTTTGTCTGCAATGGTCTTAGCATTAATCCAAAGCAAAGACGAAGACAAAATAAAGAATGTTAAAATGAGCTTTAACAATCTATAAAATTCTTCCATTATGTAGTTTATGGCAAACTATTATCACTCCACTTTGGATTCCCACAATGAGTTACTTTCTTAATGGCCTCCTGAGGGCATCATAGAACAGAGTCAATGGTTGAAAATTATACGGCAAACAAGAGACAGCTCTGAGTTGGCATTTTATATTCAACGGCAAAAGAGATGCCAGTGGGTTGACTTGAGCTCTGCATCCCGAGATGATTTCAGTAATGAGCCTCAGTGAATGTAAGAGAAGAGTTAGCAGAGTTCCCCTCAACTTTACTCGGCAACGCCTGTATATTTTTGTCCTCTGAAAGTATATATTTGAGACATTTAAATAACAGCAGATATAGCTGGCGCAGAGCAACAGATTTTCACGAAGAGGAGGAGTTGTAAAAATCCTGTGTTCTGGACAGCACACCGTTAGTCATCACAGACAGCGGTAATGGGAATAAGGACTACGTGAATCATCTAAGCTGCTCTCTAGGAACACACGGCCATTCTACATAGGCCGTAATAATAACATTTGTTATTCTACAATGGACTTTTGGATTAACTGTCTTATCTGTTTTTGTGACGCTGTGCTTGGTGCATTTCAACACAGCAGTCCTACAGAAGGTAAATCATTTCCCTAACTCTCTGACAAGAAAGCTATACTATATCTTTAAGGAAGTACATATTGATCAAACCTTGGTCATAATTGCAGACTCTTCAGAACATTACATTTTCACCAAGGCAGTTTTGCCATTATTGGGGAAGACTATGTATCCGCAATGAAACCTGCTATCTCTAAAGATTAAATTGGAAGAATAGTTTCAGCTGAGAGTCAGGTTAGGATGAGTACTGGCCAACATTTATTACAGCTCTAAATCACGTTCTTTTGTCAATGCTAACCAGTGAACAGATGTAGGATTATCAAGTCAAAGCACAAACAGAAAGTTGCTGCAATACGCACAAATTCTTTGAGCATTTAGCTTAACGCTATTTAATTTTCCTAAAATTTTGAGGAACTTACAGCTGCAATGCATCAAACGCTAACACGCAGAAAACTGTTTTCTAGATTTTACTTTATGTTAAAGGATGACAACCACAAAGGTACAACCTTTGACAAACCATAAGAACAGAGGTATATTAAGCACGAGGCTACTGGAGTTTCTAAAGATCTTTCCATGACTACCCTTTCTCATTCTGGTTAGCTACGTAACGGTTGTCAAACATCTCATTACAAGATAAGCTCAGTTCTCTTTCAGAAACTGAGGAACAGACAAATTAACTGACAAGAAACGGGATCAGAAGCTGCTTTTTATAATCCCACAAAATACATATCTCAAAAAAGCATCATTAATTAATTTCCTCAGAAGCAACCTTTGAAATTCCATTCTAAGAGGTGAGCAATACAAAAAACTAAAAATAAAAATAAGTGGGTATAAAACCTGAAATATCTTCAGCTATTTTCAAATCTCCAGATACAAGAGAAGAGACAAATAATATAGGAAGAAAAAAAAAATAAAAATCCAAGAACAGTTCAACAGACAAATGTTTTCATGTTTTAAAGGAGTTAATAATTTACAGAATGTTAGAAATAATGACTTGTTTAAGCAAGCTAACCGCTGGACAACTTTCAGAGCCATCACTGAGTTTTTTTAATACAATGTATCGGCTCAATTCTGCTTGAAAAAGTAATTTATTTTACTGAGGAAATAAACCGTAAACATGGTGCTCTCTTTGAAATCCGGTACAACCCCCCATTCTGCTGCAAGAAATGCTGAGGGGCAGAAGCTATTTTTCAAATTTATTAATGATTCCTCAAGTTGTTATGGAATCGCAATTGCAGCAAGGCAACGTCGGGAGACACGAGGCTCTTTCACGGACACTTTCATAGGAACTGGTTGCTGAGGTTACCTCACAATGGAGTAAGTTGTACATCCAATTCCCTCTTTACAAAGGCGTTCCACAACCAGGGCTTTACAACAGAACAATGCTCGCTAAAGCAACTCCTCTGCTTTATTTACTGCGTACGCGTTTAGAAAACATTGCTGGCTGGTTTCTTCAAATACCTGTTGGCCATTGTAAGCGGTATCGCTTCTTCAAAGAAGACAAAAAAAGCTTTACCTTGGAAAGCAGAATGCTATAGTTATAAAACAGGCTTGAACTCTACCAACCACTTAAGAACTTGTAGCATATGCTAAATTCATTTTTAACTTCAGTAGGAGCATTGAGTGCTCAGCGAGACATCTAGGGTGAGATCTTGAAGACTTAAGTACATTCTAATACCTGTAGTCAGGAATATAGCTCCTTTGGCTTTCAGTAACAACTCCAGACATGAACAGATAACCTAAGTATATTTATTCAGACTTGTCTTTAGCATGTTCGACTTGCTGGCACCATCAAAAACTATTGGGCTATTTCTTCTCTTCAAAAGGCACAAGACTTAGTGAGGAAAGTCGACCATCCAAAAGCCATAAAGTTTTTTGTTATTACAACACGCAAGTAGGAGCATTTGAACATGATGCAAGCGAGCTAGGATGAAAAGTCAAGCAAGGAGAGAGGAGAAGGCAAAAGAAAAAAGGAAAAGGTTTGTTTTCATAATTAAAAACAGATTTCAGAAGGAAAACTCAGTTTCACTACAGTCAATGAGAGTTTTTCCATCCATGTTGAAGAAGCCATGACTTCACCCCCAGACAGTTATGAAGTGCAACCAGCTACTACATCACTTCTTTTTTTAAAGTTTTAAAACAAGCAGAGGAATAGTAAAATAAAAAAAAAATAAAAATCTTTGAGTCTGGCAAATCCCAGAACAGCAGTTGAATATAAATGAGGAGATAAATGATGAAAAGTGTGTTAAAGCAATTTTTCAATAGGTTGGAACAAAACAGAAGTTTGTAATTTCACTCCACATCCCCAATATTATTTTTTGTGAAATAAGAACTAGAGAAATTGTGGTTTGGTATGGGTAAGTATCTCACTGGATGACTAGACAGTCTCAATGGATTTTATAAGCAACTCCTACAGTATGCCCGTGAAGGGTACACATGTGTTTGTGTGTGTTGCAAATAACTACATTTGATAGAAAGATACAATATTTAGATAAAGAGTGTCAGAACAAACAGACCACTTCATTCAGAATTTATAATTTTTAAAGTTTTCTACAATATGGCCTCTACTAGTACTCTTTGCAAAAACTAGCTGCAACTCTACTTTTTTTTTTGCTTTTTTTTTACTTTGGCCTCTTACCAATGTCAGTTATGATTACACGTGTTCGCTTGTGGTGGTTTATCACAGCCAGGATTTCCACCAGCCTTTAACGAGGCCACTACAAAGCGTTTCTGCACCTTCCTGGCCTTTGTGCTAGGCAAGTATGGAGAGCAGGGCTGTGCTGCCGTGGTCCCTGGGCACCCAACACCCTTTCACACACATTCAGAAACACTTCCTTGCTTGCACTGGGTCCCAGCCCAAATTATATATATATATCTCTATCTCAATACTGGTCCAAGTGTAAAAGTACTGGAAGAATACTGTGTAGCTACACAATTAAAAGAATTGGTCTTATTCACAATTCATTTATCCAAATTGCTCAGTTCTGTATAGAAAGAAAGAGGTGACTGAATTTTAAAACAAAGAAACAAATCCGCTCAGTAGAAGATGTTCTTAGTTTATTTGGTTTCAGAAAGAAAATGAGCCTTTTCCCTTTGTAAGCCTTTTCTAGATGGACAATCTTTTTGCTCAGCATTTGTCGAGTTCTTAACGTGAACCTCCTGGTACATGTCACAGTGCCTAAAAACTCCAGTTCAACACTACGGAATGCAATACTCTATTCAGAGCTCTAAAAGATTATTAAAAAAAGGCTATTTTTCCACAAAAGTGGTATAAAGAGCACTCAGTAATTCCAACTACATGAGTTGTATATCATTTCTGCGTATGTATCATTTATATGATTAAATCAGTAATGGCACATATGGCCAGAACTGGCAGGCTTCACTTACTGAAGGAAGATATTAAAAAATTAAATGCCTTATTTCGTTACGCTATTCAGAGGGTGTTCTCGCCTCTTCTCCTTGCCAAACACAGTCCGAAATCTAGATTAATCTCATAAATCATTTCCTGTTGTAAACACCTGAACCATGGACCAGAAAGGAAATTCATCACAAGCTCTTTCCACCGATTGTGGCATTCTCCAATTCTCTAATGAAAAGGTCTCAGGCTCCGAGAACAGCCTTTTATTTTCTTTAATGGTTATAGTTTAATAAAGTAGATATAATCCAGAAGGGCTTTAAAAGAAGATATCCACTGGATAAGATCCATGTATATTTCAGTGTTGTCCAATAAGAAAAAAAAATTGTTTTCACTCTTACATGACAAAATTTACGATGAACCAGTCTGCAAACCATTCCTCACTAGAGCCTTTGAGAGTCTTGACAGCGTGCCCGTAACAAATATTACGCTCTCATCCACACAGATGACTGATGATCAGAAAAGGCTGCGAGTCCAGCCTGTCTTACTGAACTTTATTTAAACTCAGCGCAGCTATACAATTGCTCTGGAGATCTCATGGAATTGCTCCCACTTTACTTCCAGAGGCTTATCAATAGGTTTGAACCAGTAACGAGGCTTTCAATGCCTTTTGCTGCTTTATGCTCCAGACAATCAGGGACTTTGGGAACGCAGGTCTGCTAAAGCGCTAGGCAAAATGGTACTGGACCTGTTGAACCAGCAAACTGCGTTAGTGGGAGGTGTATTACGTCTACAGGAGATACTGAAGAATAAATCAACTGGGTTCCTTCCTTTCCCTGCTCCACAACGTACAGGCTAGGTACTTGACATAGTGTCTCCACAGCAGGAGAAAAAGCTCTTTCTCTTAAAACAATTTCTGCCACAAAATCTTTTGCAGACCGTTTTTCAAACTCTCCAGTTCTCCCTTCAACTACATAAAGTGACTTCAGACTGGGGCCAGTAAAGTCGCTCCTGATTTACAACAAAGGAAATAGAGGAAAATGTAGCAGGACAGTTGAGAGAAAGTTAGTTGGCTGAACTTACAGGCAGATAGTCTTTCTCCATTAGACTGTTACAGAAAATATGGAATTAAGAACAAAATGATCCTCTGAACTTTTGAGCACGACTTAAGTCTACGAGGCAACAGAAAGGGAGACAACGGCAAGTGCTCAGCTCCAGCATTGACTGAGTCAATTCCCACAACGATCATCCCCAAAACTAAATGCAAAACTGACTGCCAGAGGACAGAGATCAACATATATCTTATAGATGCTTCCCTGCCCCTGCTGCATTCTCCCTCCATCCTTCCAACATTTTCTCATCCTTTGCAGCCATCATTGCCAGATCCTGAAGGTTTCCATGACTGCTAGCGAGCCTGAAGAAGAAAAGAGGACCTGCAGGGCAAAAGCGTGGATGACTCAAGCATTTTAGTACATTATGGAGGAGAGGAAGCCACCAACCTAACAGACAGGAGCTCCAGATCATAGAATCAAAGAATCATTTAGGTTGGAAAAGACCTTTAAGGTCATCAAGTCCAACCGTTAAGTAGCACTGCCAAGTCTACCTCCAAACAACATCTCTCAGCACCACATCTACACATCTTTTAAATCCCTCCAGGGATGGCAACTCCACCACTGCCCTGGGCAGCCTGTTCCAATGTTTGATAACTCTTTCGGTGAAGAATTTTTTCCTAATATCCAATCTAAACCTCCCCTGGTGTAACTTGAGGTCGTTGTCCCATCGCCTGTTCCTTGGGAGAAGAGACTGACCCCCCCCCTTGCTACACCATCCTTTCAGGGAGCTATAGAGAGTCATAAGGTCTCCCCTCAGCCTCCTTTTCTCCAGGCTGAACACCCCCAGTTCCCTCAGCTGCTCTTCATAAGACTTGTGCTCCAGACCCCTCACCAGCTTTGTTGCCCTCCTCTGGACACGCTCCAGCGCCTCAATGTCTTTCTTGTAGAGAGGAGCCCAAAATTGAACACAGTACTCGAAGTGGGGCCTCATCAGTGCCGAGTACAGGGGGACGATCACTGCCCCAGTCCTGCTGGTCACACTATTCCTGACACAGGCCAGGATGTCACGACAAACTCCTTTCTTTGTATTACGGTGCAGTACACACAATAGGGTTAGCAGCAGTGGGGCAGAAGGACGATTGAGACAGAACAGTCTTAAGCATTAAACTTTCTCGTACCTCCTCTTGCAATCCAGGACAGCCTCAAAACCCGCACCCTCTGCTGCCGTTTCCAGTACTAGTCCCCAGAAAACTGGATAAAGTCATGTTCTAAAAACTTCACACACCACATTGAAGATAAGTGTTTGAAATTCCCCCTAAAGTGAAACAGATGTTGGAATGCAGCAATGGAACTAAGAGTTGCATCACAGCACAGAAATTATTTTGGAGAATTATTAAAAAGTGTTTGGAAGACACAATATTTCTAGAATTATGCCAACTTATAATAAGATGAACATTTAAACATTAATATAGAACAGAGCTGAAGGCTCAACTCTCATTTCTGTTGACTGTAGCACACATTTCTCCAGAAAATGGGTGATGAGAGAAGATGTGTCTTCCTTCAGTGCCAGACATACACATGGATCTGACACTAAGAAAGTGTTTCACAGTATTCCCCAGTGGCTGCAGGCATGATCCAGACAGCAATCCTTTAAGAGCATTTAGTCATAACACTGGCGCTTTGCGAATAAATCAAAAGCAAATCAAAGTGGCCACAGCATTAGATAAGACATTGGATGATTTTGCTTAGGACCGTATTTACCAGTGCTGGCAAAAGCCTACTCCACTCTTACTACAATTTGTTTGACTTCTAATAGGACTGGAGTTTAGAAGAAGAGATTTTTTTTTATTATTTTTTTATTTTTTAAAAGTGATGCTGTAATTCAAATCCTGGTAACCTTGGAAACAGCCTCTCTCCTCAGATATGTCTGTGTCAATTAAAGTAATTGGGACACTCCAGCTAATGGTGCCTGGATTTCAATATCCAGGCTAGTGCTGAAGCATTAGTCCTAGAGGACTCTCAACTGAGAAACAGATCCTCTGAAGAAAGATTGTCTTAGAAAGGTTCTTCTCTATTTGTAAGCACTTGTCAGAAGGTTAGCTGGGAAGAGGCTAGCTTTAAAGAATTTCTTTGTATGCATACAGGACGCACAGGGACTATTTAGTAATAGTGAAATCAGACTTGGAGTTTATTTGTACGTGTATGTAAAGAAAGCTCCCTAAGCAAAGCAGAGAAATGCCATTTACTTAGCTTTAAGATCTTTCATGAAAAAAACTCTATAGATTGACAAATTAATCTTCTTTCTTACCCTTTGTATACAAAGTATGCATACATGCACACACTCCCCTCAAAATACTCACTACGAGACAATTCTATACCTGGCAGATTCATGAACAAACATTGAATTTACTGAGTATCTTAGACAATCCTAAAAATTGGAATGAAACTTACAGAATTACCAACTTGTAACACAGGTGGTTGGGGAAAAAAAATTAAAATAAAATATATCAATCTGTTACGAATTTCTCACATCATCTAAAAGCAGCTCATTCCTTGTGCCTTTATTGAAACCAGAAAGAATTGTTAAGAAAAAGGAAGATTGTCTAACGTATTTTGAGAGCTGCACAGCCACCAATCAATCACTCAGTTCAATGACATGCCTTTCTGGTTCATGCCACCTTTCTGAAAATATATATGTACGCTCTCAGAAAAGATTTTTGCTAAATTATGTCTTGAGACCTACTCCCCCCCACCCCACGAGAAGGCATTAAAAGAAAAATTCTTCCACGGAGTGTGTCCACTGCAAGAATATTGGCATGTAGCATTGCTCATTAAAAGGTACAGACATTTTAAAGATATTTGCTCATTTTTGTGTATTAAATTATTCTGTGGCAGAAAGTGATTTTTAGTAGATGCTTTTGGTCATTATGCAAATGGTAAAGTGACTAGACCGCATCTAACATCTGTCCTTTCCATCCCTATCAACATCAGGGAAACAGAAGGAATTAAGTAGTATTTGTAGAAAAGCTATTGAAATAATGATGGTTTGAAACTATTATTATTGGGTATTTCGGTTGTCACACATAATACCGGCAAAGGGAATAAAATAACAAAGTCCAAGCCTGAAGGAATCTTTTCTTATATTAAAGATCTACTTTAAGTCTTTTCTAAAGCCCAGATGATCCAGGCCTTCCAGGCTGAAAGACCAAAAATGACCAGAAAAATAGGGTATTCAGACCTAGGCTGAGGTGGCTAAGTTATCCTTTGATATTGTTAATAATGGAAAAGAAAAAATAAAAATGCAGTCAAAAGAGTGTAGTAGCTGAGTCAGGACCGATACACACATTCACTGCCAGCAAAGGCATGAAAAGATCAGAAAAATCACAGTCCAGAATTGGCTGCCACAACTGTTGTTTCAGTCCCTTTGAGATTTAAAGTTATTTATATAAGAAATCTGTAATGGAATATGGAATAACTCTATCAACAAGATTTAAAATGAGAAGCATGTAAGTCTACAGTGGAACAGCTGCCAAACTGGACGTGGGACAGCTCAACTCTAGAAAGCCATTTTTCAGTTTAAGGACTACAGTAAGCAAAATCCTGAAATATTATGCCTATAAAACAGTTTGGAAATATGCTGTAATACTCAGTAAAGGTAATGCAAGTTTCAACTTGTTACTCATTACAGTTTGAAGATGGAAAACACATTCTAGTCACTGAAAACCTAGACAGGAAGGGTTTCTGTAACAATTTATTCTTATAAAGTAAAAACTTGTGTATGTATTCTGACTCTCAAGATGTAAGCTATGGGTCCAATTCCCCTTCCACTGAAGGAAGCTAAGTTTGACATCCACATCAACAGCAGCAGAATTAGGCTATAAAGCTACAATTGCATATAAACAGCTGTCTGACAATTGCATTGCAGAATAAAAAAACCCCAAAATTAATTCAGAGCAATTATTTATATAGACTTAAGTGAGATCAGCATTATGTGGGTTTTTTTTTTATTTGGTGAAGATAAGTTATCTTTGTTTTACTACCTTCTTTTACGAGAATAGATGCTGAATACTGTTATCTTGCTTAAAAACATTTCATATTTTAGGCTAAATATGTACACTCAATTTCATCCCAAAGCAGAGTGGTTTACTTGGTGCTTTATTTTACTAGTTTTAAATTTTAAAAAAAAAAGTAATTATATTCTCAGCAGAAGAGATTTTAATGCTGTACTAAGTCCATTCTTGTTGACCATCTATAAGAAGGGGCCCAGTAGAGTGGATCATGCCAATCAGATCTTCCAGAAACATCAGCAGAATTAAATATACAATAAAGGCTATTGAGAATTTTCCAAGAAAAACAAGTTTGTTTGTTTTTAGATCATTCACTGCAATAAGTATCTTACAGAAAACACATGAGTTGAAATCAAATTCTGATGAAACATGGAGGAGACATATGCTAGTGAAGAGCATAGCAGCTCCCGCAGATGGCTGCTAGGGATCCCTGGTCTGCAATAACCCGCAAGAGCCCATCTGGAGGGGTTATGGACCCAGAAACCACAGGATTTTCTTTCGGTCACAGAACTGGGACATTCTTGGGAGACAGATGTCCCCTGCGTCTCGAAGCTGTGCTGGCCAGGGCCCTGAAACAGCCGAGCTGCAGGGCTTGTGCCGAGCCAGGGACACATCATGCGGTGCCACTGAATGGCTCTTCGTTTTATTGATGAGTTTAATGGAAGTTGCAAAGATCATTTCAGGTTTATTCAGCACCTGCCAAAGCAGGTGTCTTCTAAAGTCATACATGTACTCTGCCTGAAGCAGAAAAATGGAGATCTTCAGGTCCGTAAAAACTCGAATCTTGGTGCTGCTCTGTTCTGAATTAGAACAGGATCAAAACAAAACTCTCTGATCTTGAAAACAATCACAGAACAGAAATATTGTCGCCTGGCCAGCCCCACACGATGGCACATTTTCTCTCGTGCTATTTGCAAAGGCATCTGCAATCTCAGCCCTCGCTGTCTCTAATATTCAGTATTTTGTTCACTTCAAACTAAGCACAGGATGATGAAAACTCATGAAACATGATGGTGCCAAAAGAAAATCTGCACCACCATTAATTGCTACATGAGTACATCAGATCTGTCATGAACAGTGACATGCCAGGCATAACAAGCATCTCTGAAGTCAAACTCCCGGTTTCACTCTGCCACAGAATAAAGGATGCTGCTGACAGATGGGCAGAGTTAAGCAAGCCGTTCGGCCAAAATCTGAGATAGATGACTGTAGCTGCATTTCACTGCCAAGACCAGAACCTTAGTTTGTATCAGAAACCACTAACTTTCTGGCTTCAGTCAGGGGGGAAAAAAAGAAATTCTATAAAAAGTTAATGTTAGAAATAATAAGAATAAAAACGAAACAATCATGCGCTCTCCTGGCTCCTATTCCTAGTTTTCTCCTCTGGCTCCAGGACTATTCCCTCTGCCTACATAGTCCCAGATCCACGTAGCTGCAGAACTGCCATTTCACACCACTTAACGCTGTTATCCACCTGAGTCAAAACTCCTTTCTTCCCTTCTCTCCGGCTATTTTTTTACCCTCTCCACCCAAACTAGCATGTACTTTTATTCTGCCATGCTGACTGGGCACCAGCTTGGAGTCACTGGACAGAAAGGCTCAGCTGTGCCTTCTCCCCAGAAGCAAACCAAACGAGAACAGCAGTTGTCTGTGAAGTCTAGCATCGCTTCTACTGGAAGGTGATCATTTCTCATTTACTCCATGGTGACAGCACACCACTTGCCAAAATCATAGTGAGGTTTCAAAACACGCTTAGGGTGCATGCAGTCAGGAGGGACCATGCCAGAGAAATCCATTATATATGATGTGGTATTTTACGGCTTTACTCCTGCTCTCCCAAATTCTGCTGGGACAGTTTGTTTCAGGTTTACACAACTTAACCTGAAGTTGCACGGTTTCTCATGAAGAGTGCGCAGCGACTTCAGTAGGAGCTGCAAGGGTCTAAGAATCAAGATCCCCTATTTTATTGAGGTTAACTGTGCATCAAGTTCTCTGCTGCCTCACATCCCTCCCTAAAAGTCAGCAGGGCCAAAAAGAGTATAAGTCAGAGTAATTTCAGCCAAAGTCCCTTCAAGTATTCACAGCATTCAATTTTTTCCTACCTGTGAATTGTAACAGCAAGTTACAGAGTACTGCCAGTTACATAAACTTGCATTTTAAGCTTAAATCTATTCTCAATAAGATGAAGACAATGTTTTACTTAAGTGTGAGAACACATGAGATCACTACAAGTGCGCTACAGTTAAACAAAACGGCAAGAAAGTTTTCAAGTGTTTTTTGTTATTGGCAACTTGTGTAGAGTTACTTTGCTAGTCATTACCATCTGGTCAAAATGAAAACAATCAATAATACATTTCTGCTAACAGCAAAATGTAAACATAGCACAATACCATATTGTTGTGTGCATTAAATCAATAGACCTCCTCAGTTTTAATGTAGTTGTTGCAATACTTTGAAGAGAATTTTGAAAGCAGCGTTTTTTTAAACCACAGAATCTTACTTCCTTCATTGTGAACACAATAAGGTTTTAATGAGTGTTTCTCAATACAGATAAAATTCTTTATAGAAGGAAAATATGTGGGATTCAGAAAAGCTTTGCAATTATTAAAAAAAGACCAAACACATTTATAACATTTAATTCCTAGATGGGTAAGATGAGGAAAAAAACCTGGGGGCTGCTTGCCCGCAGACATAAACCAAGCCAAACAAGCCAGGACAGAGCCATCAAAAAACTCATATGTTTTAGGGAATCATTTCAGCCCCTCTGTGCTGGGAAGTACAGTTCGTAGGATCAGTCATCTACTTTTCAGTAATATCCATTCCTGCCTCTAAGCTCAGGTGCAGGGACCTTTGTGCTACCTCTTCACAAAATGTTGCAAGAGCCCTACTGAACAGGCAACGCCGCCTTCAGCAGAGAGCCAAGGAGGACACGAGGCTAGGTAGGATGTGGGGAGGGTGCCCCGCTGCCCAGATAGGAGAGGCGGCAGTCTCTGGCTGGAGCACCCGCTATCCTCAAACAGCGCTTTGAGAGCTCAGCTGGAGCTCTGCGCGATTGCTCACTCTGTTCCTTTTCAACCTCCAAGAAAAATCTTTTTGCTCCATGCTTGTAAAAGGAGTAATAATTTTATTCGGTGCTATTTCAAGCAGTGGGAAGAGGTAGGACAGGTGTCTGAGACACTCTGGAGCATGGGCTGGCTTAGGCATTCCGGTTATGCTCAGGAGGTGGTCAGAAGTGCAACTATGCCATTTGAGAGAAGAGAGTAATCTGAAAAATATGGCATGTTTTACATGTCAAACCCTTCATATTTATCCAAAACAAGAATAGAATGTTCAGCTTGAACCAGTCATAAAAAACTTTGAGGAAGACCAGTTTCTATTTTACTTTTAAAAGCAGTATTATAAAAAGTGGAGAAGAGAGGATTAGTCTAATTCAGGATACTGAAGGACACGCACGACTAGAACTAACAAAATGGCTTATTGTGCTCATCTAACAACATCACACAGTAATGAGACAGGAAAAGGAAGAAATACTCATCTACTCTCCCCACATTTATGGGTTCAGAATATTTTTGGTTGATTTTCATCAGTGGGCTTATTGTGGGAGATGTTTGATTTTCATCACTAGTTTCAAATTTGCTTTTTATTTTAAAAAAACAACTTCTCCTAATGAAGAAATGCAAATACCGCACACTAGTCCCAGCCATTAAAACCTTTAAACAAGAAAGTAACTGAGCCAGGGAAAAAAAATGGTAAAAAGCTTTTAAACTTGCAGAAGTGCCTCAGATTTGCCTCTAGTAGCTAATCCAAGAGAGACTGTCTGTTACCAGTTCAGTTACTTACACACAACCATGAGCCTCTATAACAATCCACGCGTGCAGAGGTAGGAGAAATGGGAAGAAGTAATAACTTTTTAGGAAAATCTTTGTCCTATTAGGCACTACTGGCTCTGCATCTATCTAGACACGTGAAGAAACCTTTTTCCACAGATGTAGACTTTCCATAAATTGCTTGTAGGGTCTCTAGATGACTACCAAAGCACTCACGCCCCACTTAAGTATCTAATTTTCAGAGAAGTTAGAAAAATGAATCGTGATACTATTAAGATGATCCACCTTCACCCTGTGGAAACCACAGGAGCTAAACCAAAACCGCACCACCATCCTAGCGATCCTCCATGCCCTTTACCTGCGGATTCTCAGCACAAAGCGCGTTCCCTCGCCGAAAAGTGCTGGCAACTTCTCCTTCCCACACCGCATTCGGGCTGCGTCTTCACTGCCTCCTTCGAGACAGGCCTGGCGGGCGACTGAGTCAGCCCTCCCGTCACGTCGCTACGGGCATATGGTACGTTTTGATCACCGAGACCTATTTTTGCAATGTAAAAGCTGGCTGCAGATTGCAACAATCACCCAAAAAAAAAATAATAATACCAGTTTTGATCCAATTTTCTTACATGTAATGTGTTGAAAGGTTAAGTGCTCGTTTTCTCCAGAAAAAGAAAACAAACCCGATGCAGTTTAAACACGGCTCAATACCTGCCACACAAAACCTTCAAGGAGAGGGTATGAGAGGCCAAATGCAATGCAAACAGCTTCTGCTAGGCTGGGCAAACGCAGAGATGGGGCAAGCGCTCAAAGAAAAACCACTCCTTCGGTTCTGTCAGTGGGTACACACAAAAGCCATTGCCTCCTTAACGAGGGCTGTTGATTCTTTAAGGCCTGGGGACCTATAGTAAAGCCTATACGGTTCTCAGCTCCTCTGAGGAAGCACTTCCGTATTAATCCCAAAGAGCTGAGTGACAGGAATACAAGAATAGGACAATCTTTTGTAGTGGAAGGGAAGACTCCGGAAGGAACAGGCCAGAAGACACGATGCCATTTAGCATTTGCCTTCGCAGATTTGAATTGCTGGCACAGCAACAAGTCCTTCCCGGCTTGGGAAGGAGACTAGGTGCTTCACACATGCTCTCCAGAATTTCTGTACCAACTTTAATCATACTCCAGTGCAATAAAATGCAACGCAGAAGACATATGTTCCACAGGAGATTGCAACACGCTCTGGCCCATGTCCTAGGGACTATCAAATAAAGCCAGCTACCACTGAGCCTCATAGCTTATGCTAACATCTTGCAAGATTAAACACAGAAGGAGAGCAAGGAAAGACACTGCAGTGGATGAAAGACAACCCTGAATTGCATTGGCAGCAAAAAGATTTCAGAAAGGTGCTGGATTCTTTCCAGACAGCGCTGGAGAAAGGAAGGCCACTCTGTCCCTCAGCTGGGGTGCCAACACAACAGCATTGGAGCAACCTCCAGTCACGCTACTCTCATACAAGGAGGTTATATTTATTTTCTTTTCCCCAGGAAGGTGTACAATGCAAGACACGGGAGCCACATCGATGTGGTTTCCAGACAAGTGTAATAACCCATCCTTTGTCCTCATGCCTCAGTGCATCAAAGCTGTGCAAGTCATCAACTAATTTAGCCCATAGTGGATTACTGTCGTTATGAAGAGACTGTCACATTTGTCAAGGCAGTATGCTACGTAGGCAAGAGTTCTTCACCATTACTACTTAAAAATCTAACAGGTTTCCTGTTGGTGCTGAATAAGGTTAATGATGACCACACAGAAAACCTTTGAAACGGTGACAGAAATATGGGCCTCCCAGGAGAGCAAAAAAAATATGACCTGTTTAAAACTACCAAGTCAGGAAATCTGATATTGGAAGGGAACAACCCCAATAAAATAAATCAGGTGATAGTTACTAAGTACCGGTGCCAGGATAAAGGGCAAACGAAACTCAAGGCATTATATCCAATGAACCGCACAGACAGAATGAGCTGCATTGCAGGTCAGGCAGAGGTGTTTGTGCAAGGTAACTGGACTATAACCACCAGGATGAACCACACTTGGAGCACATTCAACTTCTATCAGGGTAGCGTTGTGCTCTGGGATTCAGTATATTTTCATCTGGTTATAAATTTGAATGTGCTGTTCCTATACACGCTTTCCACTTGAGACTTTGATAGTTTGTTAAAATAAAAGAAAAAAATACTGGCATTGAATTTGCATTTTTGAAAGCTTATGTCAATGAACATTCATGAAAAGGGCATAAGAACAATACATCAATTAATAAGGAAAACTTGCACTGACAGAGTAGCCCTGTTTTGAGAACTTCTGGTTAACCGAGGACATGTCAGAGCACATTTAACCTCACACAGTTCCTCTCCTGTGAGTTCTCCCCCACTACAACCTGTGCATCTCACTTTTCTAAATGTTTAAGTACTTCTGAAACTTCACAAACATGAGGGACTGGATATTGTGGGGTGGTTCCAGCTTTTTTCTTTAGAGTGTCTTATTTATTTTAAGACTAAAGTATGTGGAAGGAGTCGCTCCTGGGATGCCGTAACTGAACTCTGCGAAGCACTGGAGTTCACTAACTGCCCAGCTCGGCTTTTACAACAAAAGCACACAAGTCAGATACAACTTTTTTTTTTTCCTTAATAAAGGCAGCATTCTTACCTTACAAGTGCTTATTTAAGAATACACAGGAATTTTGAGAAAAATAGGAGAAGAGTCAAGTACTGACCAAACCTCAGTTTGAACTGTAGTGGACGGGTAACTAAAATTTTCTCTGAAGTTTTAGTGAGTTATGTTACCCTTCACACACTTTTCTAAATTGCTGGTTAGCTTTACTCTTCACCTCCAAAAAGCTGTCCACATTCTGTGATAGGATTGATGGCATTTTGGCTGTCGGTGAATTGTTTTATTTGCCATCTCATTTTCTTACAGAATTAGATGAAATCAAAAGAAAACGTTTTCAGTGAAATTGAATTAGTTGCACAAACCCCAAATCCTGAAGTATTTATTCATATATACAGTAGTACATCAGCTCTAAAACTCTCAGCTTTATTATGCGCTTGTCAGAATAAATGATAATGCCAAGTGGCTGGCAGGATAATGAACAACTGCCATGATAAATGGATCGTCACATAAAGCTATCTGAAATACAAAGATGATGATGAGAGCAACACTTGGAGCTACACCTACAGTTTCTCTTTTTCCATTTTTCCCCACGTGTTGTGCAATTTTCTTCACTCTCAAATTTACGTGGCTGGAACAGAGGTGGAACATGAAATAAATTGTGGCTAAATTCTCTGGAGATGTGAAGTACAACTCCACTGCAATCAATGGATAATTGTACAGTCATGCTACAGACGAATTTGCCCTCCGTGCAAAGAATTTAGCAGGTATTGTTAATATATCCACTTATTTCACAGTTATTAAATTTGATAAACATCTGTCTCATATACCCTGTTAGCACATTCTCCTTCCTGTTGCTTCACACCATATAAAACTAAAGGAAGATTATTACAAGTGGAGATTGTTGCTTTACTATGCTAAGGTCAAAAATAATTCCAAATTCAGTTCCCAAATACATTCATACACTTCCACCCTCAAGTTGATGAAAGCAGATTTTCACCACAAAGCAGAGAAATCGGGGAAGAGAGGATTTAATTGAACTCTCAACTTCTTTGACTGTGCAAAGATCCAGAAGGGATACACTGCAGACCCCAGCGTGGAAAACATCACTTACATAAACGGTCTTTATTTATACCAGTACCACAATGAGCGGACAAAGCCGTCCAGTTAAGCAAGTCTTACACACACTTTCAAGATTATGTTTCATAGCGACAGGGTACAAAGATCCAAAATGAGAAAAACATTCAAGAGGCTTAACGTTATATTGAGTTTGACCTTCCCCCCCACCCCAAATAAGTGATGTTTACAGTTTCTACAATATTTACAGCCTAAATACAACACTGAGATCTAGAGGCCATAGTAAGAGTTGCTGGGGTGAGGGTGGGGGGAAGAAGAAAAGGTCATACTTTTACCTGCAGGTACATTTCAGGTTGGGGCAGGGCTGTAAGAGAAAGAGGTGGATGGACAAGTGAAAGACTAGCCAAAAAAATGTCACCCAGAATGGGCTATTTCCCCCCAACACCCCCTTGGTTAGCCCTTATCTTACAGACAAACAGGATTTCTAGTATTCACATGTGAAGTCAACAATGTAAGACACATCCACCATCTAATGGATCAGTATTGCCTCCCTTAACTCCTGTCAGCTTTTCTGACCTCCAAAACAGTATGAGATTACAGCGAGAGAAAACAGATTCAGGTCAGCAACCCTGAACACAAAAGCTATACTTGCAGTATGGGTAATAGTGAGAAAAGCAATTGCCCAAGAATTCTTGGTGAACCAAAAGCAATTAGATTTTACAAAAAAGGAAACGGTTAGAAATAAGTTTTCTTTAAAAGGATAGCACAGACACCATTTCCCTCACTTCAGTACCTTACAAGTGATGCGCACCATCAGAATCTCTCAAACCTCTTAAAAAGAAGAGCAGCCACTCTTATTCCAGGTGGCCACAAAATAAATTTGGCCTTTTCAACTGTGGTTGTACTTAGAAGAGGTTATTAGAAAGTACCTGAAGAAGCAGAAAACAATTTTGAAATAACTGGATCTAAAGTTTAAGTCACAACTTCAGGCTTGGAAACTAGAGAGGACGGAAGAAAAAATGAACAAGGAAAAGAAGCGGGAAGAACGATCGCAACGTGCAATAGAAGTGAGAATTTCAAAGAATCACAGGGCTTGCACCTCCACAGACCATCTCACCTGCAGCCGCCTCTTCCTCAGGGGAGGTGACAAAGCAGAAACGATGGATATCTGCCTAGAAAAATAAAAGCTGCACTGTCTTTAAGCAGTGTAAGTCAGTGCTTCATTATTACTGGGGGGAAGAAGAGGGGGGTACCTAAGAAAAGGCCTAAGAGGTGCCATGCGAGGTTCAGCTTTGAAACACCCAAGTCTGGAATTCAACCGACTTTCATAGGTTTTCATGTGCCCAACAAAACATATCTTAAATAGGGCATGTTTTCAGAGAACAGTAAGTCTCATGGTAGAGAAACAGAAAAGGATTTCCAGTATTCCAAATACCTCAAAATTTAAGAGAGTGTGGGAAGTCATCTTAGGAAGGGACTGTGACCAACGATGCTGGGAGGTGACAGCAGGGAATGTCTGAACTGAGTAGAGTTGAAAGCCTGCTCAGCAGTTCAAGACCGTAATTGTTGGGGTTTGTACTGTACAGTTACAATGATTTTAGAGACGCTAGAAAGCCTTTCTGAGCAGGAGAAATTTAAGCAAGAGTAGTTAAACTTGCTTCACCCAATTCATGTGTTGGCATTTGTACAAAACAAAGACAAGTCCTGACATGTCTTCCTCTACAGTTAACTTCTAGACTGATCATTAACTTCTAGACTGATCATTACCCACAAGTAATACTAACCTTAAGCTTATACCACAACTTTCAGAGAATAATAAAGGATATTATAGGTTGCACACCCATATTACCATGGAAATACTACCAAAACTGCTGGGAGTAACGTAGCAACTTACCAGTGATACAACAGCATTAGAAAGGAAATATTTCAAACAGCTGCTATGGCAAATGCTTGTGCCATGGATGACACCACGGGGTCTGTATGCGTACACAAAATCGTGCAGATTTGCTTTAGAATGTCTTCTCCTGAAGACACACTGGCATGCAAGTAATCTAGCGACACAGAAGAGGCAGATTTGCCTTCCTGGAGAAAGAAATCACAGCAGCAAACAGTTTTTCAGGTGTAGAAGTCATGTCATGCTGAACGGCATCAATACAGCCAAGATTGAAACTAGGCATATAATATGTATCAAACGTAGAAATTCTACATCATTTAGACTGCTCTTGTTCCACTCCGACTCGGAAAATATTTGAAATTGCCTGTGGAGGTTGTAGCTTCTAGCTTTAGTTTTTCCAAGACTCAAATTCACTTTAGAATTTGAAATTTTCCTTTCTATAAAAACTGAAAAATATCAACCAAACAAATGAAAATACCATTTCAATAGCCATATATTATTCCATGTCAGTCGTGGTAGTCTATTACTGACATATCATTGAATAAAAGTTTCACTTTATTTGTTGTTTAAGGTGCCTTTAGCGAATGTTTAGCCTTTTCCCATCCCTCTCTCTCTCCTCATGTTTCTGGCGGGGATAGATAGTGCTTCCTTCATAAAACTGCTACAAGAAATACAACAAAATCCAGTGAGTATTATTTCCTTTCTAACTTGTTTAGCCACATGTTAATCACACAACGGCTGCTCAGCCTGGACTGAGCAGTACAGAAGTCACTCATAATACAAAACACACATGCACACACATTGCTCTTCAATATGTTGGGCGATTAGATACTCTAGGACTTTTATTTGTGAACAGTCCCATATTTTGGGGTGGAAACAGAGAATAGAATACTGCATGCCTGACATATCTGAGCAAGAGCCAGACACACAAAAAACAAACCTCATACTGCAACCTCCCTGGGGAAATCTTTGTTCATTTTAATACTTGTTCAGTCAGCTGTCTCCATGAATGACAAGGTTTTATCTCTAATGTGAATGGCTTCGAAGGCTACTTGCATTATCCATTCTTCAGCAGCTGCTGCTGAAACCACAGGGTTGCAAACTTATAATTAAATCCAGCTGCCACTACTGTGAGTTCAGTTATATCGAAGTGAGCAATAATGCCTCGTGGTTGCTGGCAAGATTCTGTCTCCATTTCTAGACAATGTAATTAACTCTTTTGCCCCTTTTAGATGAAATAAACATCAGCACTGAAGAATGCTGTTAAATGACTGTAAAATAGTATTTATATAGAAGCATTCTGTTGCAGTCATTATACCTGAGAAAACAAATTTCTAGGTTGATGATGGCTAACAACAAATAGCTGTTTCCTTAAAAGCACTGAGAGGACACCCAAGGAGACACGAGGTACAGGAGGGAAGAAATTTCCTGTAGAAAGGAGGTATGACAGGATACACGTTAACAGATCTACTCTTAAGCCTCGAAACACAGCCTTCAGAATAAAGCAAATATCAAGATCCAGCTTGAGAGAATTGCCGGCAGGGGCTGGAAAGGAACTACAGACCTTCCTTTGATGCCAAGATCATTTCTTATACGCCATTCTCCCTGTCTTAAATCAGACTTGGAGATACTGTCATGACTAAATAGTTGCATGTGCACACCTCTAGAGGTATACTTTTCTCTTTTACAGTCAAACCTGCCCATATCCATGTGTCAACAAATGGTTTAGGTCAGCAAAAATAATTAGCTACCGAAATTTGACTTTCTCCGTCATAATTCTTGAAGCGCTGCTCAAGAAGGCTCAATTTCCTCCCTTTCATAAGAAACGATGCAATGACAATGCCTCAAAAACATTTCATGGGAGTAAAAGTGATCAGCAACGACAGGCTACACTAATGCCACTGAAGTAGAAAGCAACAGTCAACTGAGCTTTGTTTGTGACGAGTTCTCTTGTAATTTGTACCTCTTTGGAAATCCACAACAGTCCAATCACTTGTGCGGATGGGTGAGAAAGAACAACAGAAGAGAAAAGCACCCGACCTCTGACTCAGAGAGCAAGGAGGTCAAAGAACGGGGAAAGCTATCTGTTGAGAGGAGAACAAGATGCGTAGCAACCATCTCAAAATTCACTCTGCAAACCTCCCAAAATACATCAATAAATATTAAAAAAAATAAATCTGCTGGATATTCTGCCAAATCAATTAATAGCCTAGGTTTTCTAGATGCTTTTTTAATATAGGGGTTGCATACAGAGCCACATAAAAACTGCATGAGCTGGGTGTTGGCAAAAGTCAAGCCACAGTACCATGGGCCAAACTCACCTGTATTACCTGACCTAATTGATTCTGATCTAGCTTAGACACCTCTGCAGTGAAGCAGGCAGGCTGGACACCCAAATAAATTTCCCCACAGTCACACAGAGACCAGCAGGAGTCATGAAATAGAATCCAGATGTTTCTAGAGACTCAATCGAGGTCTGCTCACTCACCTTTTGTTGGAGGGGAGAAACGTACCTGCAAGCATCTCTGCACAAGGCTCATCTTCGCTATGGTTTGCTACCACAGTTCCTGAATCAACATCAAATAGACGCTAGCAGCTAGAAAGCAAGTTTTCTTCCATCATTTTTTAGTTTTTGCAGCTAGTACAAAGTAAACACCCTTTTGTACCAGAGACAATAAGGGGGAATTTGCTCTCAAGTGGTTATTCTTAGGTTCATTTACTTTTGACATATTTGTTTGCTGTTTCACTGCTGCCGTCTGTCTACCTGTCGCGTTGCACCGCCGGCTGCGAAGCCCCAGCACTCAGGAGCATCTCAGCAAGATGGGCTGATTATTATATCCTGTCATATCTAGGGGAGAGTCAGGCGTGACTTTTCACCCAGTGATTTACCATTCCCATTTTAAAATGCCAAAGCTTTTATTCCTCCTAGCTTTTTCGTGGCTACTTTAAAGGGCCTTTTATCTGTAGAGGTTCCTATCGTACCGATGCTGGAAGGCTGACGACGCCGGCAAAGACGAGGTGTGTGTGAAGAGGGAAGTGAATGCAGGGGGAAGGGCAAAGAAGAATGGAAAGGTTGGAGGAAGACATGCTTTCGGGTTTTTTGAATCCTTCACAGGACCTTGCTTGCAACTGGAATTAATCTCTGAATCAACTGTTATCCTTCATTAGAACAGATAATGTCATTTTATCTTAACCAGAGCTGTTTTCTTGAGAGATTATAGATAGCTTGGACCTTTTGCAGTGTTTTGTGCACTGCATTTGTCTTTTGCAAGTCTCTGCACAGAAGAACATTCAACTCATCTTTCTCACGGGTTTCAAATCACCTCCAGCTCTGTGACATTTTATATTTAGGTCCAACATTACATCTGTATTAATTTGTGACTCTATATTTCTGTAACTTATTATTCAAATCACAATCTGTTTTAAGTGTCAGGATACNAAAAAAAAAAAAAAACAACAATCACTGAATATTTGTTTCTCAGATTTTCAAGGCAATTAGATCACCGAAGTGCTGAAGGTCTCCAACTATGCAGTGAGACCAGAATCTGCTAAAAGGTCATATCAGAAGACTTTACCATGCCTAAAATTTCATTAAAGTTGATAAACTAATTATGTACTGAAATAGCAAGGCACCAATGCTTTTCCCTTTTTCCTACAAGTAAGACAGGATGAGATCGATTGGTTCTAAGTAGTGTAGGACATCACAGAAAAAACCCAAGCAATTCAGTTCACTCACTATAAATAACTGCTCTGATTAATATACTAATTTCAAACACCAAAGGTCTGTTGGCATACTTTCTCTTGCAAATACTTTTGATTAACCACATAAAATTGCCTGAAGCCTTTGGTTTATATAAAATTCTTTATAAACCCCATTTTTATCCAAATTTGCCTCTGACAAAGCATGAATTAAAATCATGCCGTAAAAAAAAAAAAGCCAAACAAAAATCATCCACCATTTCCAAGCACAAGAAACAGGAAGGCATACTACAGTACTTGCTTAAATAAATTGTACATATCCAGTGTTACTTCCCAGTTACTAAAAATGATCAAGTTCAGTGTCAGGCTCTTCTGACAGTCCAAGGGAAGAGCTGGCTTTGTGCCTACTCTTCTCTGTTGTTCCTGTGAACTCTCAAGCTACTTTGACAGAGTTGAATATCTCCCACCCTACTATTTCAGTTGATTCCTGCCCTAGTATTCTTCCAAACCGCGCAAGTGCTGTCTTGAATTACACAAGCCATGTTTTGGAATGGATATGAGAGCTGAAATGGTTTTTGAAGCGCAAGGACAGCATGCTTTCAGCATTCATACCTTCCCCTCTACTTTTTAACCTGAACAGCATTATCTTGGTTG
This sequence comes from Anarhynchus alexandrinus, assembly GCA_008711295.1. NCBI lineage: Eukaryota > Metazoa > Chordata > Aves > Charadriiformes > Charadriidae > Anarhynchus > Anarhynchus alexandrinus. The sequence continues at coordinate 686,782 of VUYV01000207.1, read as the reverse complement.
CCTCTGTGCTCATTCCAGACTCTCTGGACTTCCGTGCCATCAAGGAAGCTTTAAGTGCTGTCAAGCTTTTATATTGTTTCGGGAAGGGCCAGAACTGGATTTGTAGATCAAATCCCCCCCAGCCCCCACCCGAGGCAGAAACAGGCAGTGCCGTGACAGCAGCTTCCAAGGTCACCAAGAAGCAGATTGCACAAGAAACATCAGAATGAAGGCAGCAGTGACAGCAGGACTCCAATTTAGCCCTGACACCTCCAGGCTGACAGAGGCTGATGATACACTGAGGATTACACTGAGAAATACAAAGGCTGCGTTTGGTACAAACTCACCTGACGCCTGCGTGCTACATCCAATATCGAGGAAGGTGAAGAGATGCAGACTAAGAGGAGTAACACAGTGACAACAGCAGTATCTTCATACGAAATAAGATACTGATTTTTAGTTAATGAAAGGGGAAATTTGGAAAGGTCGTCCTTATTTTAGGCTGAGCAGATTTCTAATCTCCCTTTGCGTTGGCTTCCTTGTCTACAGGACCACTCTACGGGAGTTAAGTATACAACTTGCTATGCCATACACACACATCTAGCAGCTTTAGCAAGGGCAGAGTTGTCCACCCAACTGAAGTAGGACTTGAAATCTGAAAATATCTAGAAGTTAAATAAGGGGCATTTTTTCAAATGCACACTAAGCAGTAGAACACTCCTAACACTGAATAAAAAAAAAATACTAAAGAAAAAAAATCACCTAAAACAGCCTTTGAAACTGTTTTAAAGGAACTGTGAAATCTTCAGTGTTGGAAAAAATTACAACAAAGAATTACTTACTGGATTCTTGGATCACTTCATCTAAATCAAGGGCTTCTGCTTTTGTGATATGACCAATTTATATTAAGGTTGTTTAAAACCTAAACTGCCTTCTCTTTCATTGAATGAAAACAATTTGCTTTAGGCCTGGCTGAGATGTCCGCAGTGACTACTTCCTTAACGCAAGACCAAGCGTTAGCTGCCGGCCACAAGCAGCCTGCACACGAGACAAGGACAGTAAAGCACCACCACACAGAACCGCCTCATGCTGCTCCTCTCTCCTGTGTGGTTCACACGTGACAAACATAGAGGAAGTGCCACGGTCTACCCTTAACTTCTGATGAGATGAAACGCGTCAACACACCTTGTTAGCTGTGTTTGTTGTTTAAAACACACTCACGTTTTCAAATTTCACGACTTGGAAGGGTTTTGGATACTCTAGTTACAACAGCACTGTTATTACTTTGACAAGTGCTAAAAAAGACGCTCATTACCACAGCCCCTAACGCAGGCACGAGCGGCTGCGCAACTTTGAAGTGCTTCAGCGCGTACCGAGCCACCAGGATGCTCTCAAGCTGTCAAGAGCTCACACGGCACTGGTGCTCCTTTACTGCCATACAAAGGAGCAAAAGCATCTACACCTTCACGTTTGCTGCCAGGCAGCGCTCCTTAATCACGAGAACAGAAGAGTGTGGTAGCCAAAGAAAAAGGTACGGGACCGATAGATCATTTTTCCTGGGAGCTGCAAAGGAGCAGAGGAAGAACAGAAGAGCAGGTCCCACTAGGAGCAGAGGATGATCACAAGGCTTCTTTCTACCAGAGGACAGGTACCTTTCTATCCCGAGCAGCTTAATCATTCAGCTCTGCTTCCCTGGCCATGACTGGCTCGCCAGCATTTCACTAGTGAGACTGAGTCATTTGGAACAGGAGAAGGACTGTGCTAGGGCAGGAATAAAACCTAATAAACTTAAAGAGATTGCATGCACTAAACTAGAGCAATCTGGACATAAATTATCTTTGCACCATTTCCAGTCTCCCTATGGGCTAATGAAGAAGTTTCACGTTAAAAATTTTGTCTTTTGTAAAACTGCATAGGACTCATAGCCAAAATATGAAAACAAAATGCCAGAACCCCTGGCAAATGAAAAAGTTTCACGTTAAAAATTTTGTCTTTTGTAAAACTGCATAGGACTCATAGCCAAAATATGAAAACAAAATGCCAGAACCCCTGGCAACAGCGCTCTCAGCAGCACTGCGTAAGCGCATTAAGAACTAATCTGCCCTCACCAAGTACTCAAACATTACCTGGTTCCACTGGGAAACAAAGATTCATGAAAACTAAAGACACCTCTCTGGGCAACAGATCCATGGGATTTCTCAGCTTGCCATTTGCTATTTTAAGGGACCTACAACGAATGAAAATTTGTAGCCCTGTTTCATGGATATATACTGCCCTGCAAGGCTTGTCTGGGTCTTCAGTCTCAAGGAAGAGGAAAACATGCATCTCTACAAGAGACCAGAATGGCAGACAGGACATTAATCAGAAGTTTTATCAAATAACTCTTTGCAGGAAGAAATACTTCCTACAGGAAAATGGAAGAAAATTCTTTTTCACAGTGAACGAGAGAGTATTTTTAGTTGCAAGAAGATCCATCAGACTTCATGCTATTTTAATCAATGGTTTCCAAAAAACTCGCCTTTGTTTTAAGCAGTTCTGTAGCGTAAATGCCGATCTACCTGGACTAGGAGGTGCTGACGTTTGTTTACTAGAATCTTTATATAGTTCAATATCTTAATAGCGTGTGACCAGCGTTAAGGAAGAGATTGACAGCTAGTCAATGAACTGATGAATATCTAGCTCATAAGCATTTCATTTTAGCTACCCATGCAGTGTGCATTTTGCCTTTATATACACATTCCAATGCTATTATCTTAAGCTTAATTACTTAGGTCTCAAAGCACTTTACAAAGGAATGAGCTATCATTATCAGCATTTCATATACAAAGAAATTGAGGCATAGTGGTATAATTTGCTAAAAGTTATTGAACTAATATCCAAGGTCAGTGGCAGGTGAAAAACAAAGCTCTTATCTCAAATATCAGGCAAGCACTGTATCCAGCAGACCACGCTGCCTCTCAAGACGAGGCAAATCCTTCCCAAGCACGCAATCTTTCGTAATCTACATCAGGCAGTGTAAAATAATTTAAAATTACACTGCGCTACAGCAAACATTAGAGTGTAAAATTTAAATATATTGACACCTAATCTGTTAAACACTGCAATACTGTGTTCAGCTTTCTTCAGATGATTAAGCCAAGTTGACAAATATCATGTCATCATAAGATGACTTTCCTGACAACTCTGCCCTGGTCATTCCTCACCTGCTTTTGATAACACCCATCATCTCGGAGACGCTCGGTTGTAGTTACTCTTTCCTAATTATGGTAGCCTCTTGCAAACCCTCTGTAATGCTGCAATTTTGTTTCAGTCATGAAATTACAAAGCCTGTGCAGTTCTCACTCTTGCTGTTATTTTAAGTATTAAAACCAGCAGTAACTTGAGGTTTGATGACAAAACGTTTAAGACTCAAAACCAACCCCTCATTTTCCATTGAGCAATTTTATGTACATGAGGAGTAAACAAAGTTACCCTTGTTTGTAGAATTTGGAATGTTTTCACTAGCTGCATGTCCAAGTACAAGTCCCAGGGCAGAATTAAACAAGCTAAATGAAATTAATTTACTTCCAGGCCCAGCTCAGGTGGCTAGCAGGCCTTGAACAAGATTACCAGGACAGCTACCGAATAACAATGAAACCAGCACCGCAGCAGGTTTTACTCTTGGTGCTGGGTTTTACCATTTCTCTTTTTTGTGAGAAGTCTTCCTTCCTTCTCTTTCACTGCACTCAAGAGAAATGGGAATCTCAACTTCCAAACAAGTTAAAAAAAAATAGAAAGAAATACAGCTTGCAAGTTTACATTGTAATTGATATAAGTCTATTATTACAAGACAAATTGCAGCAGACAATGAAAGAGACAGCTCAATCTGTTACTGAATCCCTGTAATGGCTATATGAAGAGCTCGACCATTTCACTCGTAAATCTTTCTTGTAAGTTTTTATTGCTGCTTGTGTGGGTAAAATAATAAAACTATGGAGTGAGGTATACAAGAGATGCAGTAATGCATTTCTAGTCACAGTTACATAAAGTTTGTTACAGGAATCATAACCCTTTCAGCATCTAATCAGAAATAATGTCATGTTACAGGCTGCTAAGACACCACGTGATATCTTTAAAAAGTCATTAGATGCGATCACGCCAATTGTGAATAATCATCTCTGCTACAGACTGCTATGATGCACTGGGCTGTCATAAGTCATTTTCAACAATCTGTCACAAACTTTCTGCAGGACAGACCAGGACAAAGCATGGAGCAACTTGATTTCCAGGAGGCTGACCTACTTCCTAACCTAATGGCAAATACAAACTCAAACAGGAAAAGCCAGGTTAGAAGATTCGAGATTTATGCTTCCGTTTATTTTTTAGAGTAACTGATTTTAATGATATTTTTATAATAGTTTGTCTATTGTGTGTGGATTGTAGTGCCCAGCAGGGAGATCACAAGAACCACTGCACAAGTGAAACTTTAGAATGAGCTGTCATTGAATGACACAAACAGAAAGAAGATAAGCAAAGAGGTTGGAGAGGGGAGATATAAAATGGGATACACGCAACAATTTTGCTCAAATGAATGCAAGTACAGTTATGAAACGCCCATGGTTCCTCCTCTGTCAGGAGACCGACAGGAGGCCACAACACCAGAAGTGACAGAAACCAAGATTACAATCCGGGATGCCCAACAGGCAGTTTTCTGCCAGTAGTTTGTGGTCTCATACCCAGTTAGAGCTTCCCTTCCCCTGCAAAGCCCCTGCGAGGGCTACCTGAGGGCTCCTGCCAAAGGGACAGCGGAGGGCTGCAGCCTGGAGGCACAAGGAGCTGTGCCTCTGTACCAGAGACAGCTGCACACATCATAGTTTCATCTTTTCCACTAACATTTTATGGCACGTGTTCCAAATACATAAACTGTGGTTTTCCTGGCCCTCATCTGTTCCACCGAATCCTCAAAGCAAAAGATGCTGGTAGGAGAGATTCCTTCTCCTTTTGGTGAACCGTTGGAAGGAAAACAGTTTATTTTACAGTAAGGTAAAGCACAGGCAAGTAAGGAGGAGGGGACAGACTAGACTTAATGATCATTTAAAACCACAACATATCACGACTAAGTAATGCAGTCACATTAAATCCAAGCTACTTTAAAAGAGCAATATTCCAACATCCGCCAGGAAAACAGAGGCTGCAGCTGCCAGAGCCACAGTATATTTTCTTTAGTTTTGCTTGCGACAAATATGATGCAAACCTCACAAGCATCTGACTGGAGGCGCCTGCAATGGTTAAGAGGCCTTACACTCTGAATTACCTTGCTTTTGTTAAGCAGGTGAATTGTCCATAACGTTCTTTCTGAAAGGAGGTTTTTCCCTTCAGAATTTAATTTATAAACCCACTCCTGCCAGGCTGCGATAGCAGCCACTGTATAAACCTGAAAATGATGACTACTGAAATTCCATTCAAACCTTAGGAATCAATAGAAAGCAGACAAACCACCAAGATAAAGTTCCACCCAACTGCAAAGAGCAAGAACTGCAGGATCGCTCACGTTGTTTTTAGCGCCTGCAGTCCCCAACCTGTGCAATAGAGCCCCCACAACCTCATTTCAGTTTGAAGATCTGACCCGTGCTATCCACATACTGCACCCACATAATCTGCCTCTCAGAAACGCCTTCGTGCCGTAGGTCTTTCCAGGCAACAGAAGGAGACTCAAAAGACTAGCAAAGACAGTTTAGAATTTGCTGAGACTTATATTGCATTTGGCAAAAGCTTATTATATGGGCTCCTTAGAGATCCTGATCCTCCTTACCTCGAAGCAGCAGCTCTACTCTAAGCCAATAACAAAGCAACCTGCATTGGTGTCATTTTGGTTCCTACCAGGTTACATATACAAACTTCTTGTTTCTGTGGGCAGTAAAGAAATACTCAATCACAACATCTCCCTTGGAGTCTGCTTAACTGAACGAATATTGTCTGAAGGCAGATGTTGGCACACTGTGGTCTGATGTCAACAGAAGTTCCATTGTGAAGAGCTCCGTATTTTATTTAAATGGTTGCTTATAAATGAAAAATGTTATCTATGACCAGGCATCAGTGAAAACAACCCTGCTGCAGCGTTTGCTGACTTTTTGCATTTCCCACTTACCACGCATGCTGCGACTCCGGCTGCTTCATTACCTTCACTGAGGGAGGCTGCTACCCACACAGACACAGCTGCGTCGGTGCAGGGAGCCCACACGAGCCCCAGTCCATCCCATAAGCCTCGGTGGAGCCCAGAGATCAGGCTATGACAGAGGTTACGAAGCAAGCATGATACAAGCCATGTATCGAGTACACAGCTTCGCTTTTCAGCTCTTAAAGGGATTGTTGTAAACAGTTGCTACGTTCCTTCTCACTTGTACTTGATGACGGACAAGCCAGGTGAGGATGTGAACATATTAGAATTTAAAAGCGAAAAACCTAAATATTCAAAAATCTGCCTTTCTTTGAACAAAACACAATGTGCTTCAGTTGAAAAGGAAATTATCTTTTGTCTAATACAAAAGAAATTCTTTGTCCCAATCACAGCCCACTGTGAAGGAATGACTTTTTCCCCCCCCTTAAGAAGGCAAATAGATGCAGTTCTATAATTTTGGAGAGCTTTACACAGTATGTGATGGTCTTATTTCACATAAATTACAAGACAACCCATTGTAGGTCTATCAGATTGTGAACCAGCGTATGAGAGAAAAAGATTCCCATTGAGAGTGGGTGATAGTCTAAGCCGCATAGAATTTAGTCAGTAATATGCTAGAACACAATCATTGAAATGAAAGATTGGTGCATAAATTATTTCAGGAATGCTAGGAAATATTTGGTAGTGATCCATAAAGCCAGCCTTCCTATTTTCAGATGCACAAAAAGAAGTCCCATGAATAAACACATTTGGTTCATTTGCCACATTCTTTACCTACTGCCCAACCTGTTTTGACTCAGAATTTACTCTCACAAGGGTAAACGCAATGCTGAGAAATTTAGCAAGAGTGCCACAAGAACGTGCAAGTTCAGAAACAGTAGAAAGATATTCCACTGGACACCACTGCTGATATCCAATGGTATTATCCATTACAGAAACTCATCTGATATCAACCAAATTAATTTTTCATCTTGCTTTGTTAAAATTCAATGCCAAAAAAAGCAAATCCTGGAAAATAGGAATAATGAACTAACCAGTTTGAGTGCAACAGTGCAACTTTAAATGAAAGTCAACCTTAATAAAATATACATATTTTAACAAATATTGTTAAACATGCATTTTATCCAAAACACCAGATGCATTTGAGACAATTTACATTTGACTCACCATACTGGCAGCGAGGCCCCTGAAATCCTGCAGGACACTGGCACATCTGGGATCCTGCTTCAGAGCATTTCCCTCCATTGAAGCAAGTGCCAACAGTACACAGCACTAGTACACACAAACAGAATGAAACAGGTTGGGTTGGGGTTTTTTTCGTTGGTTTTGTGCCAAGGTTCCTCCAGAATTGCCTCTTCCTGTCATAGTCCTGCTGTAACAGGAACTTCCAAACAAGAAATCCACCTTTTTAAGTGGAAAGGTTAGACTGCAATAGAACTTGTTATCATGGGTATAGCTACCATGTTGATATGAAGATATTTAACTTTAATAAAAATAAGACAACGCAGTTTAACCTAAAGATGCTTCAGAGGCAGAAGACGGTTTCTCATGGCTCAAAGCACTACCCAAATCCAGAATGAAAGAAGAGATGAACTGCTAGAGAATAATTCAGCAATGGTTAAGAAACACTGGTGTACTAAAAGATATTATATATGTCCAAGGGAATTACAATACTTCCCTTCCTCCAACGCAGAACATTATTTATTTACAGTAAGTTAAATTCCACATACTTGAGCCAAATTCGCAAAGAGTATCAAATATAAAAGAATAATTCAACCACTTTGGTGCCTTGAAGAATTCAAAGTCTGCACTACTCTTTCCAGAAGAAAATAATTTTATATTGCCACTGGTGCTCAAATATATTAAATTCCTTTACGCTAGAGATTAAAATATAAATTCTAAACATATCTTTGACTTCTTACAACAAAACAGGTGCGCACTAAATATGTCGATTCAAGCTGAAACTAACAGGAATGCCTCTCAGGCTTGTTTTTGTTTTTTAAATACAAAGAGACAATCATAAAGGCAAGCTCTCTGAATGCAGCCCTCAAGTTGGTGTGAAGATTAAAAAATACATAGGAACAGATGCTACCTTTCATACAGAAAATACAATTACTGACAAAACAGTAACAGAACTAAACAGTGAGTAAATAGCTATCTTCTACTTATGTCTTGTTAACAGTAGCTACAGTGCTTCCTTATGACTTAAATTAAATTCCAACTTTTAGGAAAACATCCAACCATGATTTTAAATTACTGATAGGAACGGGTTCTCGTTAGGTGGAGAACCACAGGGTAGAAACACAATTGCTTCAGTGGCAACAGCAGCAGTGAAAAAGCCAAAACCAGTCAGACTCCGCAGTGAGTGCTACGTCCAAGAAACAAGTGCCTTACAGCAGATTTCTTTCCATAATTTGGGTAACAGCAATAAATTGTGTTGGCCTGTCAAAGCCAGACTGGCACAAAAATGCTGCAACAACTATAATCAGAAATTCAGTTTCCACTGTTCGGATTAAAATTAGAGATACTTGGTAATTTTATATATGACAGCTTTTGTATTTTTAAGAGAAGTTTCCTTCCCCATCCTTAGGCTACCTCTTTATAACTGGAAATCCCAGTTATAAACAGCAAGAAACAAAATGTGTCTTTCTAGAAGTAAGCATCAGTAGGAAAGTAAGGCCTAAGGATACCATCTCTCTTGGTTTGTCACAGTTTGGCCATCAACTTACAGTGCAAACAGCCAGGTTCATTGCCACGTTGGACCCATCCAGGGCAGCACTTGTAGACGGTCTGATGCTCCATTCTGTACACCTGCTTGTAAACTGTGTAGTACCCAGACCTTTGAAGAGAATAAGTTTAAAAGAACAATCACAACTTCTATTCAGCTTATTCACATCTCATCAGCAACAAACTGTACTCATACATCATATTTACTATGCATTTTTTCAGCCCCTATCAGTAGTTCTTGTTAAAAAAAATGAAGTAAATGTAGAAAAATGCATCCCGATAACATCCGATAGTTCTAATACACTGTGTCCAAATATTTTCTGATGAATTCGTATTCAGGCTAGTCAAAAGGTGAGTAATTTTGTTTTGCAATCAATTTTGGGTTTAGCTGTTGGGGGAGTCAGATCTCCCATCAGTTCTAAGCATATGGCAGAAATAGAAGGAAGTTCAATTTTTCAAAGTAGATAACTTGACAGCTGGACTTCACCTAAACCAGGATGAGACAGGAGCATTTTCTGATAATATAAAATTGTGATCTAAAGCCAGCCAAGAAGTTCATGACAAACCCAAAACACAGAAAAAAGTCGCATTTTCTGCTCAGTAATAACAGACAAAGTAAAATCTCAGCAGGATACCATATATCCATAACTAAGTCACATATATTTTACAATTTCTCTCTCTCTCAAAAAAAAAGAAAGAATCTGCACCAAGTTCAGTATCAGAATTCATTTATAACGATAGATAATATATTACCTTCTCTCATAGCCCATACACCACCTCCTCCCTGTGCAACCTTGTTTCCACATCTTGACCGTACGACTAAAGGCTTGAACACACGGCTGGTGGTGTCCTACCAGCGCCAACTCCAACACCGGACAGACGTTTGGCCTTGAGGGAAAGAAAAAGATAGACTTTATTATTTCTAGCACAAAATTTAGACATCTAGAGAAATATACGTAAAGTTACGCTATGTATAACAGTTAATAGCAGTTTGAAACAGGTTTTATATTATTATTTACAAATACTGTAGTTCTATGACTTTTTTTTCCCCACTTTGAACTGATCAAACAGCTCTCTTGCAAAAAAAATAGAGTACCCATAAACACCTGACAAACCACGACCCAATGATTTCAGAATGGCAAATGGTCCACAGATGTTAGTGGAGCCCTTACTGTAGTGGTTGCACAAGTCACAAGCACGAACGCATTTTTACATGAATGTCCCAGCTAGCAAAACACGATTGTACGATTTGTTCCCAGAAAATGAAAGCCAAAATGTCGGAGCAGGATTTGACTGACGGCTCGGCAGACACCCTTTGCTGTCTCTCGACACCACCAACCTACTGTAATCCCTTCAAAGGGGGCACTGCCTGACCAAGGATGGTGCCTCGCAAGCTGAGGAGCAGATGAATGAGGTGAGGGAGCCCGAGAGGCTCTTCCGACACCGAGACCGCTGGAAGCCCCCCGCTAGGTCCTGTACACGCAGCAGCCCCTATTTGGGCTGATGGGGCAGGGTGGGAACCAAAGACCTGACAACTATAGGCACTGACCTCCACGGCTCAAAGCCACTGAATCGGCCGCCTCGATACACGCAGAACGAAAACCCAGCGCCTGCCTTAGGAAACAGTAAACTGAACAAAATACACAATGAAATTCAGGCTCCACGCAAGTCAATGGAAGCTGTATTGTCGATTCAAGGGCAGAGAAGATTTATCTAAACTATTGCTGTGGAAAATGTATATTCTGTGTATTGCTATCAGTCCCCTCAGGGAAGCACATGATATTCATAAGAGGAAGTATCGTTGTTCTCTGCTGATTATTCCTAAAATACCGAGACCAAAATAAAAGCGTTGCTTTGTAGGATGAGATGCAATCTTCATCCTGCTACCTAGCCCCAGTTACAAAAATAGCAGGATTTCAGGAGGTACGGAGGGTCAAGAAAAAGGTTACACATCGATGGGTTTTGCAGAGATTTTGCCAGCCTTATTCTGATTTCTCTGCCCCGGTGTAAATTAGGAAATGCTGAGTGCCAGAAAATAGCTGCATAAAACACGCAAGGTCTAAGTAAAGCCACAGAACACCGGGGGTGGGGTGGGGGGTGTTGCTGTCTTTTAAGGCAGGAGCCTACTGTAGCAAAAATGAAATTAATTCAGCAATTTTTTTGAGTAGCTTACAGCTTGTTAACATAATAATTAAATCGCCAGTTCCCCAAGACAGCCTGCTGTAGCCAGTGAGGCTTTTCAAACGTAAGCCTCAATGACTCAAATGGGGGGGGAAATGGGGACCTCGCGCACCCGCTCTGTAAGTGGTACACAGCACGCAGCAGTTGTGTCACAGTGGCTGGCAGAGAAGCCCTTCCCCAAATCTCAGTTTGAGACCCCTCTTCAGGCTAGAGAGTAACGCAGAGGAAGACATACTCACACACTCGTTTTCTCCGTCAATCAACAGAGGGATAAATTTTGAGCCTGTGCTAGAAAACAAGGGGGCTTTTTTGCATTAATGCGATAGATAACTGTTCTAGCCCAACAGCTGCCTGGCAGTTCAAGTTATCATTAGTCACACTGGATATTGTTAATATCTCATTCAAGATTTACGGTGCTTTTTATCTCAGAGGCCCGAAGTACTTTACAGCTCCCTATTATGCCTCAACACCATGCAAAGTAGCCTTTCTAATAGAAAAAGTACATCTTTCATCTGCAGGTCTTCAGGTAGTTTACAAACATCATTAAACAAAGCCCGTGCAGGACAGGAAAGTACTATAAGGGTGACCATTTTTACTGCAGAGCTAAATACTCAGAAGAAATCCTGCCTGCCTAGATCAAATCCACTCCACAGTATTCCCAGTACTGTGCAGAAGACTCTCGGTACTCCGCAGAGACCAGCGGTCATGCAAAGCACACGCAGAATGGGAAATCCAGCCAGGTCTCCCAAAGGCACTGCAGCTCTCCAGCTGAGGGGAACACTTGGGACACCTTAGGGTAAAGAGGACCTTCGCCCAACAAGGACACTCCAGTAGAGAAATGGATCAGAGTTTAAGAAACAAACCAACAACTCCCTCAGGAATTCCAGGTAGCCTATGGAAAAGAAGTTATGAAAGGAAAATCCACAATTGTAGGTTCTGGTTGTCTTTTCTCACCATGGAAAAAGAGTAAAGAGTACGTTTGTACTAGAAAACCTCATCCTGACAGAAATTAGTTTCCTGAACTAGAATGTCTGTTTCTCCCAGGCTTTGGAGGAACTGCTCATCTCCATGGTCCTAAACCACACTTTCAGCAGACATCCCTCCCACGCTGCTCCACGTTCTTCCTCCTCCACTGCAGAATCCATTTTCCATATTGCTCCTTATTTCCCGTTCCTTGAGTTCGCCCTAGCTGCAGCTGCCAACACCGTGAAGCAAGACAGAAGACAGTAGCGGTGTAGTTTCACATTACCTTAAATTCCTCCAGACACCACCCTTCCTCCACATCCCCATGTCGTCTCCATTACTTAGCAATCCTTCCCACGTGTGCCAGCTACCCCTTCCTCTCAAATTACCTCACCATTTAACATGTTTAGCTTAAGTTCAGAGCAATTGTTCCCAAGCCATTCTTAGCACAAAGTCTGCCGTTTGTTTCGCATCCAAAGGAGGTCTTTGTATGCCCAAAATCTTGCCTGCTTTTTTTTCCATTACGTCAGTTGGTCTAATAAAACCCTTGCCTTACTTAGCAACCATGCCTCACTTAGCAGGCTTTTTAAAATGACTCTCCCTCTAGTGAATAGAGCATCATGTACTGATAATTCATGCATATCTCCTTTTATTAGAAATGCCTAAAACTTTCCAGATAAAGGTACATTCATATGCATCGCTCTTCCATAAATAAAAGGGAGAAGCTGACAATTGTTGTAATGACATACTGAGCCCATCCTATAAATTCTTACTCATGTGATATTGCCATGTTTCCAGGAATAGCTGTATTGACTTCTATGAGATAGTTAATAGGAACAAATGGCGCTCACAGAGCAAAACAAGCCAGCAGCATAAAGTCATAAGTTTATTAAGATTTATTCAAAGTAAGCCATTCCTCCTAGATGCCCTTGGGATAATTTAAAGGCAGATATCAAAACCTTTGCTCCACTATAATTAAATTGCAGCAATTGCCTAACATGTAATCCTCTGCTGGCAAAGCTGGGAAAGAAAACATGCCCTCTCCAACAATTAGCCATCTTCACAACTCCCCCCACGTAGCCAACACACCAGTTTTTAAGCCGTCTGACTCACTGCTCTTTGATACGTTACCTACAAACTTAAGAACAGATTCTTGAACAAGACTACAGCTATTGAAAATACAGTTTTGTGTTATGGCCTTCTATTAACTAGAGGCCATCCAAGACTAACGTGAAACCTCAAGCGCATGCAATGGAAGGAGGAGAGCTCCATTTTTACTCCCATGCCCTTGGCATTCAGAAAATATTTCTTAATGGGAGTTCAAGTGTTAAAACAAGCAAAACACACAAAGGCATATTATGTTCCACGATTTGATTGATACACCAGTCCCTTAAAACCTTTTTATACTGATGCTCTCTGTTAGCCAAGACTAACACGAAGGCTATTATTAGCTTGTCAGTCTGACTCGGGCAAGCCAGAAAGCTCTCTTTTAATATTTGCATTAGGAGACTGCCCTTTAAACAAAGACACCCTACACACTTCCAGCTCAAGACTTAAGATTCTAATGGACAGATAATTAGACCAACGTGAAGCGAGAGCAGCCTTGGCTAATCATATGGCTGTGATGCCTGTGAACCACTGCACAACAGGAAAAGTTCAGAGAAAATTAAAAGCATCTCCAGGCGGGATATAATTCATTCCCGTGTCTAGAATTTTAAAAGGAGCGTGTATCTTCATACAAAAAGACAGTCAAAAATGTACCCATAGAGGGGTATTAAATACAGAGATGGTAAGCCTGGTGCAGAAAGTCCCTGAGACTCAAGTCACTGAGGCAGTTATTCAGGCAAAGTCTCACTGTGTGCTCACCCCTCTTCTTATTCCCCTCACTAGCCATGGACTCTGCTCTCCCCCACCCAGCATCTCACAGCATTTGGACATCCTTGAAGTCCTCAATGAGTCACTGGCAATTGTGGTCAGTTGTCCTGAGATGCAATTCTACATCTTCCACCTCAAGCTGTCATCACCACCAGCACCACCTCAACCGACCTGCCCTGAGAAGGGATCGCAGCCTTCCCACAACTCATGGCAGAGAATGGATGATAAAACAGCATGTCCCCAGTCTCCCAAGTCAGGTTCTCTGCAGTTTTATCCTTGCCCATGATTCTGCAGAAGGATATCAGATATTCTGAGAAGGATAACAGTGCAGCTACCTCTTTTATACACACTCCTCCAAGCATAAATAGTTTTATACAGCAATAGAGGGGCTCTTATGATGAGGCACGCATGGTTTTCACATAACAAAGGAAGAGACGGGTACAGGTACAGGCCATCTGCTCATGGGAGCAGAGAGGCAGCTTTCTGCACACACTCCTGGCACGTGTGGTCCAAAAGGGGCAAACAGAGGTGAGGAGATGGGAAGACAACTGAACACACAAGACCAAGAGAGGGAACAGCTCCACCATTTCCAGAGGTACATCGTAAATCTGTGACAGGGATATTTTCTTATTCTGCCTAGGATGATCCCAACACCTGGCTCTTTGAATGACAATTAAAATAAATTTCTCATTCTATCAATCCACTTTTTTCCAGCTCAAATCAAGCTAAAGGTAGGTAGACTTAATGGTAGTGAGAGAGCAAACACACATCAAGATATCCCTAAAGGTTTCTTTCAACAGCGCAAACTTTAAATCAAAACATTAATGAATACAAAGCAAAGAATGATTTGGCTGTCTGATTTGAGGTCTGTCCACAGAGATTAAGTGAATGACACCACCTTCTACACTAAGCCAGAAGGCTGTTAGCATCTTCCTAAGAACGAGGTGGTGTAGCCTGCATTGGCTCAGCTGAAGAATTTGCAGCCTGAACACTATTGATCTTCCCATGAAACAGTCAATAGTTGAAACCTATCATAAGAAGCGACTTGCCAGAACTCTATTTTCAAAACACTAACTGGTCGCTGCTCCTTGCCTTTATGCTGTTATTAAAAGTTCAGAAAAAGCATAGTCTATATGCTTTTCCAGATTTAGTTTGAAAAGATCCAGTGAGAACTTTCCTTAAGGAAACCAAGATTATAGTCAGGACTAATTTCTCCATGGCTGTGAGGACAACTGGTGGTTTTGCTCTAGAGATACACTGATGTTGCTCAGAACATAGTTGTACATTGCTACAACAGCTTTGGCTAGAAACTTCTCAGGCTAGAAGATCATCTGAATCTCCTCACACCTCCAACCACCCAAGTAAAACATGCCCAGCTTCTTACAAAGGAGAACTCCAGAAAGGCAGGTTGGCACCATGCAGAAACATTCTGTGCTGTAGAGGAGAAAAGGACAACATAATGCTGTATGCAAACAGGATGTTGATTAAAAGTTTGCTATAAAAGTATCATCTCAAGTGGAAAGGAAAGGAGAGAAAAGCAAATTTCATCTGAACACAGAAAAAAAAAAGACAAATTAGGAAATTGGCCACAGAAACAAAAGGTCCAAAGAACAAGTAACGTATTTATTTGTACAGAAACAAAGATATAGGTAAATTTTGTCTCTAGATATATATTGGTTAATAGCAACAGTAATTCACAAAGGCTGTAATGACAGAAAAGGCTTTTCTTCCTTTTAAAACTGCAAGCTCCCCTTTCTACCTTTAATCTATTTTAAGGCTCATTTCCCCACATTTTCCAGATAAAATTAATCAGCACTACCAGAGACAATTAGGACATCCTGCTCCCTTGACCGCTAATCAATTCCTGCTCTCCACTGATCCTGTATCAATATTTGTGATGTTTATATGCCCTCTGGGATATGGATTGTAAGCACCAAGCTCATTTAGATTAGGTCTCATTATCACTACTGTTCTCTGGATCTGTGGATGAAGGTCCAGCACAGAAGACTCTCCTAACCCCACAGGTTACTAATGCACTGCTGTGTCTTATTCACATCCTCTCCCTGATTAGATGGAGCAGCTAAATAACATGAGAGTTCTTTCAGCCTTTGTGCACTGCATCTAGATTAAGAGCAAATCAATATGAGATGATTAATTACACACTCAGCTATTATAACAACAATAAGATTTTTAGTTCCTACCGCCATCAAAGTGCAGTGTCTGTCGTTTAGCTTCTGTTTAACTATCCTCCTCCCTCCCCCAAGACAGAATAATCTATTTTGGTTAGCAAGAATAGCTGAAGATAAACATGCACATCCAAACCATTTAACTATGATTTGCCAAGTCACCTTTTTTGCATCTTAAATCAAGGAGTGATTTATTTTTTTTTTTAATAGCATCACATAGCCTTCATCCCCAGCAACATCCAGTTTTATAGTTTCTTCTACTGGCTGACCTCTGCAGGCACGAAGTGGCTTCTGCAGGATCAGGTAAGGCATCCAGTCAAGTACAGCCCCACAGGATGGCAAATACAGTATCACCGCTTTAGCATACAGTTCTGGTAGCCTCCAAATAGCTGCCTTCAGTCATGTTCAGAGAAGTGTGCACATTACTTTTAAGTACTGTATCCAAAATAGTTGATTATCATGGAATACAGCTGCTTTGGCACGAGTCTCATGGTAAACAAAGACAATTCACTACCAAAATAATAGTACAGTAATTGCAAAGACTACCTGATATTAGCATCTTCTTAAATCCATTATGTTCTTTATTGCTAGATGCCTTCTGTGCACCTCCACAGATTTCTACACTGGGGTTATTTTTAAACAAGTGACTTAAAAATGAACAGCATCCAGGAGAGTGTCAGCATCACTGCCGGTGACCAGGCCTGCCAAGCCTCACGCGGCACCGACAAACCCTTCTAGCACGCAGGCTGCTTTACAGACAATTTAAGGACCTTTGTCTCAAGGATCCAACTCTAATGTAATCTGAAAACCATACGAGAGGTCACATACAAGGAGGCTAAGAAATAGCCTGCATGTACTCGTTGTTAAGACAAAGCAAATATTGTCTAGGATGCAGACAAAACTGAGCGTTAAAAAAAATGTGAAATTATAAGAGGAAAGCGTCAAGCAGCAGTGGTCATCTCTAGATGAAATTTCCCACTAACTACAGCCATCTCAATTATCATTCAACTGCAGAAGAGCGAGTAATAAAAGCCACCCCAGTAAATCACAATTATACCCACCTGAGCTTCTTTCAGCCAGAAGGCACAAGACCTGAGGCTAAAATATTAAAATAAAGATCACTGGAAAGTGTCATACCACTTGTTTCATAAGGAGAAAAAAAGCTCATTTTGGTTTACAATAAGTGCCACATCGCCTGAGAGTGACATGAGTTAAAAGGTAGCGAAATCCTCAGCTTCAGTTTGGCAACCAGTATCTAGGAATTGTTCACGGCTTGTGGTAGATGTCAGATTTTAACAGTTTCTAGCCAAAACCCCTTTTCTTAAAGGATTACTTTTAAAGTAACATGTAATATACGCAAGAGAAGTCCCTACATGCCACTGTTTTAAGTGTTAAAATATTCCAAGTCTTTTACTCCCCTATAACACCTTAGCTTGACACCACTGAGGCAAATGGCTGCTTGATTATTTTTATTTTTTTTAAAACATTATGCAATTTTGGTAGAGCTAAATATTTTATGAATTGTAGCCACAAAAAACCCAAACATGGCAACTAACAAGCACGCATCAGTGGATAAGCATTCAACAGTGTTAAATGTTGAAAAACCTCACCAAAAAAAACCTCACCCAACATTTGTATCTTTCAGATTAGAAACTTATCCTGAGGTTCTAAATAACCCACAGATTCCTTGTGTTACTTTACGGACAAAAANAAAAAAAAAAAAAAAAAAAAAGATGTAGAGGCCTTGCCTCATGAAGAATAATACAATTATAAGAGATAAGTTCATGCAACTGTATTTTCACCAGTGCTGATGCATCTGTCCGGCAGGGAGAGCGCTAGCAATTACAAATGGAACAAACAGAAGGATGACCACTGAAGGGTATTGTAAGGGTTGAGGTGCATGGAAGCTCGTTTCCTACACAGGAATACTCTCACCTGAAAAGACCAGGCTCAAAATACATATTTCATAATTTGAGATTATTTTTGTTGTTATAAAACAATACAAAGCACCTTATAAACCCTCTTTCTCAAGCATAGCCCAAGATATTATTATGTATTTTCAGTATTGAATTAATTTGTGTACATAAAAACACACTCAGGGCATGGTGTTCTCTGCTGAGCAACAATTTGCACTAACTTCTGCTCTGACTTACAAAGGGAAGGCAGTATGGCGTTTCTACTAAAGAATACCAAAAAAAAAAGAACATCAGCACTCCGACTTAAATAACATTCCTCTTTTCACACATGTGAGATCAAATATTCATCCATAGGTCAAAGGCACTGAGAGAAATACAACCGCATGTACAGCTCAGCTTGTGTACACATTATATCCGAAAGCATACATCTTCTTAGGCAAAAGGTAAAAATCTCAAGTTTACTTCCAGAATCATTAATGACTAGTTTTAAACCAAGACCAGCATGGAATCCAAAGTATCAAACCAAGACTACATATGTTCAGTACGCAATTTTAAAATGCTTTGATTTAGCAGTAATGAAAGGAAATTTCTTTCTCCTCAGAAATAAATTAAAAGCAATAGATTTTAGAGAGAACGTAAGCAATAACAGGCTTGAATTTCAGAAGGAGGAAATCTATTAACTGTGTTCAAAGAGAGAAGGTATTTAATTGGTGAATAACACAAGTCTGCAATATGGTCTGTTAACTCTCTGAGAGCCAAAGCATGGCTTCCATCAAAGGTTTTCCCAACGAGTCATCCAACGAGTAGGTTTTACTTTACCAGATAATCTCAGCTTTCCTCACCAGGAGCTTTCTTCAACTTTATTAAAAACATTCCATGTTCTCTGTCATACCGAGACCATGACATGCCTAGAACTATGATAAATATGCAGCACTGGACATAAACAATGAAGAAGAAAAGTCAAAGCAAAAAGCAGGCAGTTTTCCTAGAAATCAGAAATACTGCAAACGCACAGTACCTGCACATAATAAATGTAAAAATAACTAAACTGTATCAACCCTTCATAATGGAGCACAATGAAACCTAAAGAAACGCTGACAAGTTCTTCCCTCTTTGGGTCCATTTTTGAAAAGTAACTTAAGAAGCCAAATCCCATTAAAAGTGAATGGGAGCAGGGGCTTACCTACCTTAAACTTGCAGATTTAAGACTCATAGTATATATAAGCTGTTGTGATTATGGGTGGCAAATTTCCAAACCTCTTGTAGGTACATTATGTGATATCTCTGATATGAAAACATATTTTTAAAACTGGAAAATATTTTACAGTCAATCACAAGATCAAGTTTATCTTTGATAAATACAGAAACTTCAGGCTATCACATTTTAGGACCATGTATTTTCACAGTCTTATGGCTATTTCAGAGTTTAGGAGGAAGTCTTGATCTCATTTTTCTCCTGAAGAGCAGGAAAACATGTCATAAATCAGGAAAAGAACTATAGCATGATGACACTCATTCATTATCTTTAAGTCTCCTGCCAATGACTATACAGGGGGAGAAAAAGAGCCCTTTACCATCTGTTTAAAGGCTAAATTCAAAATTAATTTTCCTCTAGAAACTCTGAAACAGAGTCTTTAACTGCAAACTCCTGAAAAATGGGATTCTGTGTTAGAATGCTGACCAGCATGAGCTCTATCTGGTGGCAAGATACTGTAGCGCACAGGTACAATGACTGTTTTTTTGTTCAGCATGATGTTCACGTCCTCGAAGATGAGAAACATCTCAGTCTTTGACATTTATTTTTCTTTCCCAGCAACAACTACTGGATATTAAAGGGGGATGGGAGACAGGGCAACAGGACGAGACTGCCATAACTTTTATGCCAAAGCATTTAAACCACAGTTACTAAAAAGCATATTATCCAAGCCTCAAAGGCTGGGGGTAGCTACCATTCAAGAACACTGAGGGTTTACAGCAACCTTACAGATTCTAGGCAGACAGGACTGGGAAGGAGTAGTTGAGGTTTCAGCTAAAATAAAAAAAAAATTTAGGTAAAATTCATTAGTCTAAATGAGAATTTGGCAGTGACTCTGGGTTGAGGCATCACTTCAACCGAGGTTTAAAAAGAGTTGCTAAGAAAGACTTAAATACACCACAGTGGCAAATCAGGTCCTTATTTTCACTAGAAAACCTGCAATCTTTTTATAATTATCAAATCTGTGAAGATACGATATCCCATTTGAAGAAATAGAAGGAGATTCTACTCCATTACTCATGTCAGCTCCAAAAAATAAACATACCTGAAGCCCTTATTTAACACTAGGAATACAAACTATCCTCACACCTGCAAATTGGCATCACTGGAGGTGAAAATACAGTGTATTGGCTAAACAGCCAATATACTGAGGCAATTTCTCACCGAGAAATGATTATACAACCTACTTTTCACATCATTTGGACAGTGTTATGACAAAACTCCAGGCTCCAAGTTTAAGCTGGATCACCATATAAATTATAGAAGCTTTTTTTTTTTGCATTATTTTTTGAATATGTTGGAATGCAGTGCAGAAAACAATGACATGCAGTTTATTCCACTGCAGCAATCAAAATTCAAATGCATCTCTTCACATGGAAATGCTTTGTACACCAGTAGTTTATTTTGAAATACATTCCAGTCCTCAAAAAGGTGGACTTCACCTTTTTAATTACACCTACTTGCCTAAAATTTGGTATTTATATTACTTTGAAATATTGTCTACAACCACACCTGTTTGCAGCGAGACATGGTACAACACCGGTCCTGTATCTCTGTAGCCCAATCACTGGTACAATTAAAGGACCGAGTCTGCTTGAGTGTTGCAAATGTAGATACCATCTGAATGCTAGATTTTGCTTTTGGGAATATGATTTATCTGGAGGAGCAGGAGTAAGTCTGCAGTGCCCTATAGAATTGAAGAAGCTGGAAAACAGTTACTCAGCCAGGAATCCAGCTCTAAATCCAGGTGTTCCTTGGAATGTGACCAAGTTTACTGGCGTATGGATAGAGTAAAAATATGCAGCTGCAACAGTTGAACAGTCAAAAAACCCTAAAGAAAATAGTTTTATTGCAAGATTGTGACTGGATCCTCTAAAGCCAAATCAGACCCTTTAGATGTCACCCTGGACCTCCAAACCCACAGAGCAAGTCAATGGGCTTAATGTTGGCAGGGACAAAGTTTGTCTCAGGAATTTTTCAAAGAAGTCCCCACTCATGCGCCACTTGGGAAGAGAAGGATCCATTCTTGAGCCATCTCTCAGTCCTAACTATGAAAGGCAATATTTATTGCACAACAGAGGCTCTTGACACATACCTCATACCTGCTCCTGCCTTTTGCTCTGTCCTGTGTAGCTAACCATGAGCAAACATCTGTATTTCTAAAATGCGTAGTGGAATATTTCTCTAGGAGAGGATTTACCACTTCTGACAGCAACTCAAGCCCTCTACTCTTAGTTCCTATTTCTGCACTGTCCCACAACTACCCGCAGCCTTCTGTGAAGCACGACCCTGAAAGTAAGCTCAATGCTAGATAACCACACATCACTTACAGTGTCATTTTATAGCCTGATTTTGAACTACAGAGCTCACTGCAAAGTGACCTGCTAAAAATATGCTTTTTATGACAAGAGATGGTTAATTCCTCATTTCAAGGCCCAAATAGGATGCTTTTCAATGAAAACTGCATATTTGTCGTCTGGTTGTTCCAGTGTTCTCTAAAGTTCTAACAGAAGATCATCAAGGGCTAATTGTCTGAAACGTAGTTGATGGAAATAGCTAGTCATCCCATAATCTGTTCTACATTAAATCTCCTCAGGGGGCTTGGAAGCAGAATACAAACATCCACACAGATCCCTTGCATTTTTAGCTAGCAGCAAATACTCAAGTTAGCAGCAGAACGAAAACAATTACGAAGAATATCCTGTATATCCTCAGCCACATAAGATCTCAATCAAAACAACAGCAGCAAATGCGAAAGAAGGAAGCACCCGGCGTGGTACGTTCCAAGGGATACAGTTGTTGTTCTTATCCCATTCACTGCAGATGACCAATGCCAAAAGAACAAAACAAATTACTAAAAAAGGCAATTCATTAGAAGTGTCCTTTCGGACATTTCACTGTTTCTTTGTGAAAGCTGGCAGCCTTACTCCAAAGGAGTAAGGACTTCTTGCATTGCTGTTTACATCAAAGGCAAAGTCCCTAAATAGTGTACAGTAAGTTTGGAGTGATACTTATACTTGCCCTAGCTCAACAAAAGCATAAGAATTATAGTAATTGCAGGAATATGCCTCTTGGGAAAAACACCCAAAGCTCTGCCACAGGTATGGGGGTTTGGGTGGGTTTTTTTGATTGCTTCTGGCTAACAGTGCACTGCTGCTCCCAATGACTCCAACCCAACAGTAATATCCTTGTATAGTTTCATTTCCAGAAGGGAATGTTTCCTGTATTCTCTCAGTGAAACTACCTTTAAAAAGGTAAAAGCAAACAAAAATTGTTTGGAGGCAATTTGCAGTTACAACCACCTCCAGCTTCAAAAGTGCAGAATCATAGGTATTACAGATATGTCAAATGCAAATAGATTAACGTGGGTCGACAGTATTCTCTCTCATAGCAGAGTAATTACTTGTAAAGAGAGCAAGAAGCGTGTCTGAAACATAGAGCACTTTCAAAAACATAAAATGTTTTACCAGAAAATGAACTCAACTTCTCTAAACATTGTGATGGATACTTAGTGCTCTAGTGAAATGGAGTAATATAAACCACCTTAAGAGCACTTCTAGTAAATGCATATTTACATCATATTGTGTAGAAAACCCAATGAGCAATAGGCTTAGAAATTCCAGTTTTGTGACAGAAGAAATAACTACATTGAAAACAAATACAACAGACATTAATTATAGAAGGGTGGGATGAAGTTGATTAAGTCAAAAAAAATAGAAAGAGCAAAGAGGTTAGAAATTAGGGTATGCACAAAGATCTGAAAAGGCTGTCGTCAGGTTGCTTGTGGGGGGTCGGACATTCCTTAAAAATACAGGAGGAGCTTTGCAGAGAAAAACGTGCCCAGCACAAAGCAGGGAACAGTTTCCAGAAATTTTATTTTCTATTTCAATGAGCAAAAACTTGAACCGTAAGACTTTGTGCCGGCTGTCAGCTATTCCACTTTAGAATTCGACCAGAAAACTACCTCTCGACAAAAACGTTACATTGCGTTTCCAACAAAGGCCATTTGTTGCTCATGCCATGCAAAACACCTCACAGAAACTTCCTTCTGCATCAGCCCCAGTACGTGTCCATGCGGACCCAACTCCTTTGTGTCTGCGAACCAGCTGTGCTTCCAGCTGCGGATGGATGCTCTCCAGCGCTCTCACCTCGGGCTGCTCGTGGTCTCTATCCCTCCTCACTGCATTTACAGTTTATTGCCCTGATTTTTCTGCTGCCGCTCCCCGGCAGGTCAAGCTCACCGTACCCCCTCGGAAAGCGCGGAGCAGCGCTCAGCTCCGCCACCCGCTCGCTTTGTAAACGAGAGGGAAGAAACAGCCTCAGCGGTGCCGATGCGCTCTCCGGAGCTCGATTCGGACCTCCAACCGAAGTCAAGCCCGCCCGCCTTCCCCCCCGGGGCTGGGAGTCCCACGAGTAACCGCTCAGAAATAACTCCACGGATCCCAAACCCACGCTGCGGGAGGGAGAGGGGGGGACCTGGGGAAGCCCCATGCGCACCCAGCTAAACTTTCCTTGCCGCAGAGCCGACCCGCCACGAACACCGAGCTGATTCCGGCGGGGGAACCCCGCTAGGACCCCCGCCGGAGACTCCCAGGCGGTGCTCCGACGGTGCTCCGAGCACACCCCC
>VUYV01000207.1:510056-662773 GCA_008711295.1 Anarhynchus alexandrinus | reverse complement strand
TCCTCCTCCTCCTTCTCCTTCTCCTCCTCCTCGTCTTCCTCCTCCTCCTCGTCTTCCTCCTCCTCCTCGTCTTCCTCCTCCTCCTCCTCCTCCTCCGTGCACTTACCGCCTCGCCACCCTCTTCCCTCCTCTCCGCTGCAATGTCTCTTCGCGTCCCCTCCTTTAAAGGGACTTTCCTCCCCGTCCAAATTCCTGTTGGGTTACACCAGCGAGAGGTGGAGATAAGGAGGGATGTGTTTTCGCTGAATAATGTATGAAGTTACACGCAACCTCGTGTTCACGAGGGTGGCCGGTTCTCGGGGGAGAGCTGACCGCCCCCTGCTCCCCCTCCCTCTGCTCCAGGGCGCCAAGCCGTTTCTGCGTCCCTGGGAGAGATGTCTCTTGGCTTCTCTTTTTTTCCCCCTCTGGTCCTTCTTTGTTCTGTGTGTGTGACGTCCATCGCAATCGCATCTCAGCACTTCAGAGAGGTGACCGTGACAATAAATGCATTTAACATCAGGAAGGAGGGATAACACCACTACTGCTGAGAGTTAGGGACAGCGAGAATGTAAAGCTGGGAACCGAGGGATGGTTTCTTAAACCCCAAAGTTGCCCACTATCCTCCAGACCATCCATCCTCTCCTCTTCACGAGCTCTCCAGCCCTTCACTGCTGTCAGAAGGCAACTCTTTCCCCTTTAATGGGGAGAGAAGGGAGACCAACTGACCTGGAAAGGGAACTGTGCGTAGTAGCAAATAAAAAATGATGAAAACACACCTTAAGCATTTTATGATCCAATGTAGGACTCTGGGTCCATTACACCGCAGTTCTCCCATCTCTAGAGACCCGTGACTAACCAGCCACTGGGCTGTGAATGAGCAGATGGGCCCTGAGCCAACCGATGCTAAAGACTACTGCGATTTCCTTCCACTCCAGTGGAATGGGCTCGGTCTCAAGTTGCTCCAAATTAGCTCCTGCAGGGATTTGTGACAGAGAGAACTGCACAGGCACACCGACATCCTCACGGGCTAGGGGTCAGCCTCAGTTTTACAGTGCATTAATTTGTCTTCGTCTCAGTCCTGTAACAAGATACACCGGCTTCTCCTTTACACACACTTTATAAGCACAGTTTCCTGTATGGTTTTTATTTTCCAAGGCTTTTGCTAAAGTAGGTAAACATTTACCAATCGTAACAAGAAAGCTGTTTTTATATTGTTCATTGCTTTGAAGCTTGCATTGATAGGATCCCCTTGAGATTTTATCAACTGATTTCTTTTTTATGGTAAAGAAAACGTATAGCCCTTATCTGACCTTAGAGCAGATTAATTGTACCCTGAATTCCCATTGAATGGCTAAGCCTTTCTGGTGGCTGGAGTAGTTTTAACTCTACAGGACCTTGTGTTGAGCTAATCTCATTACCTCCTACAGAGCACATAGTTTTCTAATCATTTTATTTCTTAAACCCCAGAAAAATCTTTCTTCATAAAATAATAGACCTTCATTATGTCAAGTCTGAGTGTTCATTGTGTCCTGAGATGTCATCCCAACCTAGATTATTTACAGGATCACATCATGGCAAAATAACAAAGGATCTTATTGCTCAGCTGTTTTTTTTCCAGGAGAGGTAAATTAGATTTTCAAAAACATTTTAATTTTTCCATCTTAAGGAACTCAACAATAACAACTCTTCAACGTTGTTTTTCAAACCTGTATGTGATCATTACAAATTGTACGCTACCTTTATTACACCCAGTTGTTAAGAATAATGGAAGAGCAACATGCAAATTGGAAGGTACTGAAGTGCAGAGTATCTTACTCAGTGAAGGCCACTTAATAGATGAGATCTTTGCCTGGGGGCCACACAGCAAAATACAGCTGCAACTGAATTTGGAGGATGGAGCGGTGTAAAATGTCCCTTCAATCTGCGCAGAGTGCCTTGTGAGCTTTGCTTTAGCGGCTATGACACTACCATTCCCCTGAACTGAAATGTGAACCCAGTCTGCACAATGTGCCCTTCTTACAAATATTATCTAATGTTTTATCCTCAGCTGTGTTTTAATTGAGAATATCCTGCAAAGCTGTTGACTTTAATGGGATGATTCACATGAGTAAGAGTTGCAGGGAACCAGCGTTGGTGAAAGCCATTGCAAAAGCCTACTGGGATAATGATCTGACTGTGCCCAAGTCAGTTCAATCTTCTGACCTGACACAGATAATACAGAGGTAAAAGAAAACTCATTTATTCTAGTTCTTACAGTGGTAACAGTGGGCTATGACAGGAAAAAAGGGTAGTGGATACAGCATTAGTGACTTCTTTATATTCCACATCCCTGCCATGACCAGCTAGACACGTGCCTACTGCCGTGAAATTTATTTGCTACACAATTGTGTGTCTTTGATCTTGATACCTACAAACGACATCACGGCCACCACCAAACCAAGCGCTGAACGTGTTGACAAAAAGAGTTCCCTTCCTAACTGATGAAAGGAGTAAATTAAATTGCATCTTGCTCTGCTAAACCAGCTTTTGAACTGAGCAGCTACAGTGCCGATTCCCCTTGGTGGCTTTGTGCAGGTGAGCTATAATCTAATCCAATTGCATAGAATACAAATGGTTAGAAAAAATAGATCATGCCCTCCATGTAGTACTGAAGGACTTTCTATAGGATGGAAAATACATAATTTTCATTATTCTCCTCTCCCGTTGATCAGAAAATTGTTCTGACAGATTCTACAGCAATCCAAATTCAGCACATTGTTTACAACACTGTCCAGATCATGAATTCTGTAGAAAAGTTAGTATCTCTCATGAAGTCCCATCCTATCCTCTCTATTTTAAAGCACGTTTCCCTCCACATTAACATTTTAATTTTCATTTATGATTTTGTCTGCCTACAAGGATGTCGTGAAAATTGTGTATCCCCAAGCATGAATGAGTGCACCCACAACTTTGAGTCAGTAACACATCACCCTTTTCTGTTTTCATTTTTCTGTCTAATCCTCAATATCTCCATTTCCAGTCTTTTTAAATCGTAGCTAGTTACAGGATTTAACATTCCTTTCTGATAGAAAGAAATTTTCGTGCAGAGATTGTAATTAGGAAGGCTGTGCTGTGTTCTGTTATTAGCAGGAATTGTGATTTTTGGAGTGGTGGGTTAATTGCTAATAACCATATGCAATGCTTCTCTCAAGATGTTTCCCATTACAGTAATTAACTTAGCAGCTGGGGTAACAGACATTTACCATTTGTCTTCACAGTATCCCTGATTTAGGATTGTTCCAAAAACCTATTTGGACTTTGTTTGTTCAATTCCCAGGTGTACGATGAAAAAGAGGGGATGCTGAGAAAGGGAGATTTGGAAAGAACAAGTTGCAGGGATAGTACCTGTTTTCACATGTGAACTGTCTACCAGTGTATCCTCAGGACTTCTGAATTTTTCTCCACTAGTCTTAGTCTTTGACCATCATTTTCATCAGTGCAAACTGGATGGACAGCACGGCAGACCAGCCTGAAACAGAGAATGTTTTTAAAAATGTATTGATTACTCTGTTGCTCAAATTAATCTGATTAATCTTTAGCCTTCTTGGGGATTTATTAATTGAAAAGTGCAGAATTTATTATTGCCTACTCATATCCTTAACCTCAAAATCCCTATGGTTTGTGATTTTTTTTTTCCTTCATGTTTCATAGTCAACTATATTGATATAAATATTTTTAGGTAATTACTTCCTTTCTATGTTGTCTCACTGGAGTTCCTTCCTCCACAGTAAGCAGTAAGAGCTATTCTAGAATTACAGTAATATTTTTAAAGTATATGGCTAACCTGAAATTTAAGAAGACAATAAAGTTGTTCTACAAAGCCAGACCACATGACAGAGCAATAGCAGGTTTTTTGATTTAATTCATCAACAGAATATATTGAAAGGATTAATTTTGCTTACAAGAGAATTTTAAAGACTTTTAGGACTACGATGCTAGATTTATCCCTTTTTTAAGCTCGTTCTGGCCAGAGTAAATTCTGTACCATACTGTATTAAAGAGGGTTTGTTAATACCCTTAAAGATGTAAAGCAGCATACCAACACCATTGGAAGCTTTCTCTGTTGCAATGAATTGGCATTGCTCCGTTGCAATGAATGGGGGAACGCTAATTTACAGTAACTGAGGATCTGGTCCGCATTGTTAATCATAATTATGGACTTACTTCAGGAGGTACATTTTCTAAAGCAGTTGGGTGAGACAAGAAAATTAAGTTCAAATTATTTTCTTCCACAGGAAGTAAAAGTAGTACATAAATAAATACTTGGTGTTGCACTAGATCTTTAAAACATATAATAGCTTTCTGGCACTGCGTTGTTCCCCGATATTTTTTCCTACAGCACATAATAGTAAGTTTCTGATAATAGTGCTCACAGACAGCTTTGATTATAACCACTTGTCAGGGAATGGATAACTAGGAAAATAACACCATATTCAACTGTAAAAAATGCTGCCTGAAATACATTAATACAGTGATAATTTCTGCTAATAGAAGCCTCCGAACCCCATCCATTAGCTCTGAATTGAAATTCCTGCTTCATTTCTGTCTTTCTGAGCATTTCTGCCCTCTGACCCCTCTTCCATTACTTGGTGGCAACGCAGCCGTCCACAGACATTAGCTGCCACAAAGGGCCAAACCCCTGAACGAAGCGTAATGACAAACTCGCTGTGTGTTTGAGCAAACCTGGCTGGGACTGGAAACCGGGTCCCTCGCGCTGGCTCTGCCTGCAGCGGGCACCGCTTCGCAAGTGCCAGTACTGGTGATGATAAGAGGCAGGACCTGGGTGGTTCAATAGGGAATTTGCTGTCAACATTTAACTGTGGGGGAATTTACTGACAACATCCTACTGGTTCCCCAGTCATTCCCACCCTACCCATCCAAGAGCCACCAACGACGCTCTCCCATTTGCCCCGTATAAGAGAAACTCAGGTTTTCATTGATGTCTGAGGTTCATTCAGAGAAGAGGGCAGGAGGGTTTGGAAAGGAGGGAAAATAAAAAGGGTCTGAAGAATTTGACCCCATAGCAGTCTCTCTAAAAGGGAAAAAATGTTAAAAAAAAGTATTTATTTTTGACAGAATAAGTGGAAAACCATTGATATTCAAGTCAGGAGTGTATTTCTGTAGGGAGCTATTACATCTGATTGAGAAAATAAAATGTTGCCCACATTCACAATTACTTATATAAAGGCCGCTGATCTCATTTCTTAGCTTTTCTCTTTAGCATTAGTTAACCAAAACCCCAGCAAGAGCACACTATTGACAATATAATCCTGAAGTGAGTTTTATGTTGGCAGGCAATAACAACTGGGAGTACTTTTATCTATTTCTGGATTTGGGATAATGACACTCCAATGAGTGGCTAATCTAGTGTACTTACGTACGTTCAAATTAAAATCACACATTTGGGGGGGACTTGCATCTTCTCTGACCTACGCAGGTGAGAGCCAGATGTAACTCAAACAAACTTAATGGAGCTATTCCAGCCTCATCTCAATAGAAAGAAAAGAATTAGGGTTTAGAAACTTCAGAGCAATCCACTATTTTGCAGAGCAGTGCAAATATTACGAAATATTTTCTAGGAGGAAATGTGGGGTTTTTTTTTATTTTTTAACAATTCTTTTCTCAGTGATCTTCTTTTGGCCCCGCTCTTACACACCTGAAAAATCTGCAAACAGCTGAGCAAGCAACTCATTCAAAAACTCGGCAGAGTACCTGCATGCTTATGTGTTCAGAGAAATCAAATTTGTGGTATTCGTGCTAGGAGCGTTTAAAGGCTCATCAAATCAGGAAACACAGAGAGCCCTTTGAGATTTAGCCAGCCAACCATAGGTAGACAACACGATCTGATTTTCAAATATTCTTGATCTAGCCAGAGGGTAGGAAGTTTCAAAGAGTTATTCTCTAAGAAAACTGAAACAAATAAATGCAAAAAATATTAAAATATGTGCTAAAAGAGGTCTATTTCACCTAATGAATTTGACAGTTAGTTAGTTCAGAGCATAGTTCAGTGAGTGTCAGGGCTAGGCTGGAGGGATGAACTCAACCACACAAAACAGGCAATAATAACACTCCAGCAACCGCTGCATGTAAAACTACAGTCTTAACTACCGCTAATACTTGAAGCGTTCTAATTTATCCTCTGGGGTAGGCAGCCCCCTCAAAACCTGGGGTTTAGATGTTAAAACTAGTAAGTCTCATCTACATCACCGAAAATGCAGTTGCAAAATATATCAAAGAAAAAAGCGCTCAGAAGTGGAATTCTCCTCAGGGTTTCCCCGTCCCTTTGGAATTGCTCATGTATTTCAGATGTGAGCTGCTTGGAAAGCCTCTCCTTTGTCTAATACAGCGCTAAGCACATCACTGGTACTTAAAATACTAAAATTCAAAGGAATAAATGCTTTGTTTGTTTGCTTCCAATTAGGAGCTAATGAAATCCCAGGAATACACTTTCAGGTAATTTGTCACCGAAGAACCGAAACTCAATAGCGTGTTTCTCTGTATAACTCCCCTCTCCGTCTGTTCTGCTGACACAACTAGACCACACTTCATTCTCAGAAAGACATTAGAGCATTACTTTACTGTTTTTTCTTCTAAATTACCTGCCTGGCTACTGTCACCATTGATCTTTTAAGTCCTTGACTGAGTAATCAGTCAGACAGCTAATTAATGTAGTGGCTTGGAGGGAAAAAGGGAGGGAAGGACAAAATGAAAGAGGAGAGTTTTTTCCTTATTCTTCATGTTTTTATTGCCTTTGAAAGGGGCGGTATCCATAGCATAAAGGAGCATTTGTCTGTGCTTTTTTCTTCTGAGGGACCTACTATAAACATATTTACCAACCATTAACAGAAACCAGGAGAATTTCATGGGAATGATGAAACTGAAATCTAAGCGAAAAAAAATCTTAGATTTTGTACTTATTTTTCCCCTATTAACACTTACGGACTGCAGTATGCATTTTGAATTAGTAGAAACTGCAAGACCTGACCCATATTTTCAGATGTCTTTAGAGCTAAAACAGATGTTTTAAAATTCAGATAACTTTGTCATATTTTGATAGAAACAGAAGGTTTTTTCCCTCCTTCCCTCCTCCTGAGTCTCCTTCCCATACACAGACAAGAATGACCCATGTGATCTACAAAGCCCCAGATTTACCCCGTTTTGTTTTTAACTAACATAGGTCAAACTCAGGTACCCAAACGTATTGTTTAAACACCACCACTCATTTTGACTTTAGTCTGAGACCAAAGACATGAGGAAAGGGAATGCCTCAAGCGAAAATGTATATTCGAAAAGTACTCATTGGGGTCCATGATTTAAAAAAAAATAAAATCATATAAGCATATTTTTCCCTTATAGTGCTGAAGCAATTTGCTCCAGATCCTTCCCTAATTCTTAAACTTTTAGTAGGCTTTCTTTTCAAACGTCAAGTCTAGAAGATGATGCCTGCACACTGCAGTTGAGGATATTTGCAAGCTTCTCCCCATACTTCCCTATCAAATGTTAGGAACCAGGTTCTCTTAAAAGAATAAATGAACTATGAAGAAAGTTAGCAGTAGGTAGATCCTGTTTTCCTAACCATGGATATTTAAGAAGCATAGAGGATTCTCGTCTTTGTAATCACTATGATACATTAAAAGGTATTTAATTTCCTTTATTCTCAAGAACCATACATATCCTGGGACAGCTCTTTTAATACATAGAGTTAACCTCATACTGCCATGCACACATATATAAGTATTTACGTATTACAAGGCAGGATTTAAACACTCTTGTCTACAGGGAGCTGATGAACTGAAAACCATTTAATAAGCTTTCCTTTTAAATTCTTAAGGGAGACAGATATTAGCATCAGCAGTATTTGTTGCTAAATGCAAATAAAATCATTCTGAGTATGGGAATTGCGCTGACCATGCTTCACGAAACAGCAAGCACAGGACTGCAGCAAGAAAGTGGCAATTAAATATTTCACACATGCCTGCATGGCTGTTTATCTACAGCTTAACGGGTTGTACCGTGATCATATCCAACAACAACAAAATGGTGTTGGAATGGAATCCCCAACTAATAATTCTGTGCCTATTATTAACTCGTGGAGAAACCCACATTGCTACAAAGACTTACACGAAAAGTGTCTGAGAAGAATATATAACAGTCAAAAAAAGCGATCTTCACTCCAACAAAATCAGCATTGAGTGGAGTAAGTACTGCAAATGAGGCATGTTTTATTAATTCAAGTATCGAGACAATAATAAATTAAGCACCTAGATATATGGAGGAAAGAGGCAATGTCAGCAGTTACAGACTTTTTAGACTGACCTCAAAATTTGTCTAAAAATCAAAAATACTTCTGAAAGTTACCATAATTAAAGATTAATGGAAATGGTATAAAATTCTGAAAAGTTTATGAAGCTAAAATCATGCCAAAGTAACAACATTCTTCTTTTATTATTGACTTTTTAGATGCAAACTCTAATCTATACAGACTCCAGTGAAGCATGTATTACATGTGGAAAATTATTAGTTTAACCTCAAGCAGCTTCCTGTAGAAGAAAAGCTAAGGAGGACATAATGGTGAGTTGTGTTCAAAAGGGAAGCTCACTAATGAATCAAGGATGAGTCTCGGGGAAAAAAAAATAGTACTATCTTCGCACATGGCACAAATGATGGGCATAACCTCATGAATTTTGCTGGTGAAAAGGTGAGAGGTGTTGAACAGAATGAGAATATCATGCCAGAAAAACAAAATGACTTGAAGCTGAAGTAAGACATGGATGAAATTTAAAACCACAAAAAGCAAGATGATAAATTTGGGGACTAATACTAACAACAACCTTTGCCGTATTTGCTATGACACACAAAGAGAAGAAATGAGTGACTCCCATGATCCTGTAAGCCAGCAATGTGATAAGGCAGTAAAAAAAAAAAAAAAAGATAAGTATGCTCCTAGAATATAGTGATAGATTAGCAGTAAAGATATACTGCTCCTACTAGGAGGCCTTCTGAGATACCACCTACAATTTTGATTATTCAGGAGTATGAAGGAAAGCATCCAACGTGATGCAGGTATGGAGCAGACCTATTAGGATGAACAGGAGAACGGCATCCAGGAAACTAGAAAGAATTTGATCTGTTTAGACGAGCAAAAATAAGGCTTGTTTAAACTAGCAGAATGAAGGTTGGGGCAGAAAGAGGCATTGTTCTGTGACTGCTCTCTTGAAGCACACTGTGAACAGGGGGGTGGGACTGGATAAATATCAGGGACATGCAAGAATGTTGGCAAAGTTAAAGGCAATACTGGCATAAGAACAAGCCAGTCCAAACTAGCCATACACATGTTTAAGCAGGAAATTATGAGGGAGTGTTTAACAAGTGAGTGTCTGGACTAGGTTCCTAATACAAGCAATAAGAACAAAATAAAAAACTAGCTACATGGTGGAACTTTGTAAGTTCATTAAAAGAATTCTAAAATATGTTTTTATGTGATAACAGGGAACTGGATTTGGTCACCAGGCGGTGCCTTTCAGTCCTATGTTCCTAGCTGGTTTTGCGCCTTTTAATTATGAATCCTATCACTAGAACCACAGTGTGTTGCAGCCTCAGGTACAAGAGTAACACGTTAATCTTCTTCTAGTAACTCGTGTGCTAAAAATGGGCTTCTACCTTAAATAACTATATAGAATCATAGACTCATAGAATGGTTAGAGTTGGAAGGGACCTTAAAGACCACCCAGTTCCAACCCATTGGCTGTCACCAATCAACTCCTCATTTCCCATGTGCCTTAGCAGAATTTCGTGGAGGACCTGCTCCATGATCTTGCCAGGCACAGGGGTGAGAATGACTGATCTGTAGTTCTCTGGGTTTTCCTTTTTTCCTTTTTAAAAATGGGCATTATGGTTCCCCTTTTCCAGTCAGCAGGAACTTCACCGGAAGGAGGTTTGGAGGTTGCCAATTTAACTAACTTTTAGTGACTTCCAGCAGCTAAGCCTTTTGCTTCTTGAAGTGGGAATAATCTTTTTGGTTTGTGTTCAGGTACAATAGAATCCCCAACCTTGCTTGGGGATCTTTAGCCTTATCCTAATATAAATAATAACCAAAAAATGGCAAACAAACCCTGGCATTACAGCATGCTATGATGTTTTCTCTTAGGAGGAGAGAAATAGATTTGTCTTTTAGATCACAGAAAAACATCTAGAAGCTGAATAAAAGCAAAGGCCAGCTACAATTTCAAAATGCAAATTTGCATGCATCCATCTACTGTCATAGCAGGGGTATTTACACCAGTGGTGTCAAGGTAGTCCAAACCAGATAGCTGAGTTTATTTGCAATGTTATAGGCAATGGGTAATGAACAGGTTTTGTAGTTTAGTTAGAATTGGAAAAAGAATATGCGTCAACTCTCTTCTCATTATAGCAGCACCTTCTTTTGTAACCATATATTTACTGATAAGCCAGATCTCCCAAGGTTAGCACTACAGGTCTAACAGAAGAACAAGATAGGTACTATTATATCTTTGTACACCATCAGCAAGTTGCCTCCTAAATTTTCTTTACAAGACCTTTATCTCCAGTAATGATGCATGCAGGAAAAAGACTGGAGATTGATCAGCAATTGCAAAGTTGATTTTGCGGATCTAAACAATTGCAGAAGAACAAAATCTCACTCCTGCTATGTCATTCTTTGCAACAGCATTTTTCCCACTTTTGTACTGAACACATGGTAGGAAAATATGACCGAAACACTTAATTTCATTAAACTGATATGGTAGACAACATTCACTTAACATCAATTAGCTTGTATTATAGCTGATAATTTGGACCAGGGCAATATGCAATTGACATTCAGAGCTTGGTCTGGACATGATATGGATAAAAGGGGATGCCTCTGCAGCTGTGTTGCTCCTCCCCTGTCACTTAACTATGTGTGTGTTGAACTAGGTAGCGGCCCCCCAGGACATCTACCCCTGTTATTAGGAATTCCAGCAATGTACTAAAGACTAGTTTGAGAAGCAGTTTCTCTTTATATACATTTTTTTATAATTCTCAGGGAATTTGCTTCCTGAACTGCTACGATGTGTTTTGGCTGTTGCAGCATTACTGAGCTGGAATCTTCAAATTTACGGTGTTTTTTATATTTGCTCTCTTTGAGTGTTGAGCACAGCAGTGATATACATTATTAACTGATAAACTATTCTGTCCATCTTAAGGCTTGTTTTCACTTACTTAAAAGACAGTAAATGCAGCACAGGAACCAGAATTTGATAGCTTAGGCATTAAAATTACATGGGACATTGGGTTTATTTTCTTGCTCTCAAAGCTCATAGGTGACCTGAAAGAAGTCATAAGAAGAGTTGTGAAGTTGTGAACAAATTAACTTTAGGCTGTTAGCTCCTAAAGTAGAGTTGCAGCACCTAATCTTGCAGCAGAGAAGAAATGGATCTTCAGCATCACCAAGAAGGAAGCTATAGAAATTATCCTATAGAAAAATACAAAAGAAAAAGATGTATCCTGAATCTCACCTTCCTCTGGGCTTAAATACTGGCCTATGAAAAAATAACTATGGCTGTCTGGAATCTGCAGTCTGGGATTATCCTGATCTTTACATCAGGTGATCACTAGATAAATCAGCAATCTTCAGAAGAGGGATCAAGACCAAGTCATCTCTTTTTCAGCTCAATGTCTCCTGCTCCTGCATCATACTGCACTGCACTGAGGAGCCAGAGCTTTCTCCAGTTTTTCTCCAGAAATTCCCAATTTCTCATCCCTATTTCTCCTTTGTCAGGTGCTTCTATAGAAGAAGACTGGCAGAAGTACAGGAAACACTGCAGAAAAATCTCTTCTTTTGAACTGTTGAGCAAGAATAGAGACCTGTATCCTCCAGCAGAATTTCTAATGAAGATAGATACTGGCTCTGTATCTTCTGGAGAGGTTATCTCAGGTAGCAGTCTGCACAGAGGGATGTCAGCATGGGACAGGCAAAGCTGCTGAACCCTGCTAAGACAGAGACAGTTCTGGACACAAGCAGAAGCGGAATGTTAAGCATTAGGGAAACATCACTATCAAAAACATGGCCATTATGAGCTTCAGGCTTGCAATTCTCACTGTACTGCCAGGATTTAAGTACTTGTATTTCACCTCTATGTCCTAAGGCACCGGGGGGTTGTGTTTTAATTTCAAATTTCCCTTTAAAATCTCCCTGCCTTGCCAAGGTGGCCTAAGGACAAATCCATTAATGCATGTGATATGCAGGTATATTTACATTACGGGAGTTATGTAAGCAGGTAGATCTCATCAATAATTGAAGGCTTTTGGGGTAAAATAAGATCTGACCATTTTCTTCTCCTAGCTTCTCGGGGTTTCTGTGCAAGTCACACAGTCCATATGCTTTTCATGTGAATAATTTCAAGGGACAATGTTTTAAGGGATGATGGTTCCAATCCTTCCTCCTGCAGAAAGTCGTGTGAGCCTCTCTCACTTATTTCTCATAGAAACAAGCTGGAGGAATTACCAATGTAAAATAGGAATTAGTAAGGAAAGGATCAGCTCCCTAGTTCTATTTTGATGACAGTCTGTACAAGGTGTAATAAAATCAATAGTTTCTCTTGCTCAAAGGTTTCTTTCTATCTGCAGCAATGACAAAAGCATAGTGGGCAAAGAGCTTTATTACCTGTTCTTTTAAGAATCAATCACACTTAAAAGCAATAGCCAGTATGACAACAACTGCACAACGGACTATTAATTTATTGACACAAATGTCCTGAATTTCAGAGAAGATACTTTTAAAGAGATAGGAAATAAAATGTCTGCTTCTCTGAAAATCAAGAAAATTCTAAGCATTTGTTACTAAAGACACTGAAACAAAAATGCTTAGATCCTTAAGGAGTAAAACGCCAACAGACAAATTTCATCCCCCTGAACAAGAACAGCAGATCAAGATTAATTTGAAGCAAAATTTTGAGAGTCACATCAGGAAGTTCAAAATTCATGAAGCTGCAATCCTGGAAGGAAGCCACCGTGCCTGTGTCACTTCTACTGTCAGACAGGGACTTTCCCTCATCCACAGCCCAGCAAGCCACTGATGCTCAGTATCTGGTGAAAGACGTGAGCTGACCCAGCACAGAGCCACTGGCTCACACCAGCTGAGAACCAGCCGCATTATGCCTCCGCATTGTATCTAGAAACAAGATGCATCATAAAGATGTAATTGGCAATTACAAGGTCGCATTAAATGGTATGTAGTGAGCTATTTAAATATATCAGAAGCATGTATAACAAGCAAAAAATAAAAATATATCAGGTAAAAGTCCATATTCATGCATAAGTAATGAGGGCGAAATATCTTAAATCATCTTGTTCTATTGTATCAGATGATTGAAATTTCTGTATGGTCTCAGTAGTGTGGAAGAGCAAACGAAAGCCAGAGCAAAGAAAGGAACTGTGCTTGTAGTATTCCTTATGGACACTGGGTGAGCTTACTGTGGTTCGATGGCAAGCATGATCAAGACCAAAGGAAATTCTGGTTAACATGCCCCTACTTCTGGCTGAGGCACAGGGGTTTTTGAGATAGTATGGTTAAGGAACACTGTCACTTACTTTGAGAAAAAAAATAGACAATAGATGTATGTTGGAGTTACAGACAGAATGACTTTGTAAATGTGGACAGCAGACTGTACTCTGTCTTTTCATGCAGTCATGTTTCTTTGTTGATGTCTCTGTTTTAAGATCAGTTTGCTCCATGCATCACCAATTGTCTTTTGTTTCCTCACAGCAGGGAAGGCTCAGTTAATCCATATGTCACGACAAAAAATGCAGGCTTCTCTTTGATAGGAACCAAGCGTGACAGCAATCTATTGAAAAGGTATTTTGGACTATCATTTCTTCCAAGCTAATTTATTGACTGGATGGCTTTCAAAAATAATAGGTCTGTTTCCCAAGATAACGAGCTGAGATGTGACTCATGAAGTCCATGTGAGCACAAAGACAGACTAATTACGAGAAATAAACTAATAATAAACTATCAGTCTCTAGAAATCAGGATCTGTTGTGATATACCCGTCTGAACTTCAGAGAACATGAATGTTTCCACCTGCTCCCTACTGCAATCATTCTGTTTTATTAGCCTTAGATATGTAAAACAAATTTCTTATTTTTAAGGCTTAGACAGATCAGGATGCTAAGAAAGTATTTGATCTTTGGAGGTGGGGGACGGCAGTTGTGCTGAGCAAACTCCACTTCTAACGTGGTTATACGGGGCAAATGCTATCCCACTAATACTGAATTAGGGTTCCAGAATCCACAGATTTATATATCAGAGCTGGCAAAGTGAAGCATCCATGAAAATAAAACCTTTCACACCCCACTGACCAATTTTTTTCCCCAGTATATTTCACTTTAAGTATATATACCACAGTGGAACTACATAAACAATGTATCTTTCCTGTAGCATTTGTGGACTAATTTTAACAATTTTTAACAAATCGTTTCTGTCATTCATTTTCCCATTTCTAGGACAGATGATGGACAGAACACAGCCACATTTTGACAGCAGAAAAGGCATACAAAAGAAATGTGGCATACTTAGGAAACATGAATTGTTCTCACACAATGAAACTTCTCCTAACAAACAAAATGCCCATAATCTTATCTTCCAGAAAATGGGACTGTGTGCAACTTCTGCTGAAGCTGTAAGAAAGACTGTCACTACCTAGTCCAGCCAATTTTTACCTCTTGGACTCCAGAAGAAATTTTCATACTGCAAAGAGCCTTTCTGGCGTGTTTATGATATACCAAAAAATGGGTGCTCAAAAAAACCTGCACAATGTTCTCTGCCCTTTAGGTGTAAACCCAACAGGATTTTTTATGATTACTGACTACCTGTGCTCACTCTGGAGTAATCAGCTATAAAAACAGTTGAACAGTAGAAAATTCTGGGCCATTGTGTGTTTATGACTCTTTTAAGGCGAGCACTTTTAAGGCTGACCCTGAATCATCCTGACCTTTACTTAGCTGTTGAGACGTCTATGCCTCACGTTCCCAAGGAAAGAAATTGCTGCCTTAAAATGTTCTTGACCTTGTTCAGCACATTCCTCATGCCGTAACTGACTTGCTTTTAGTTGCCAATAAAGCACAGTCAATGAATTTAGAGATGACAAACAAAAGTTGCAGAAGTTGCATTCCAGGAGCATTTATAATTTCTTCTAAGAATTGAGAGCTCCCTTTTAGCACTGTGAACTCCAGACTGCTGTGGATGCTCTGTCTTTTGCTTACATTTCTATGAATTATTACGTGATTTCTACAAGCACACTTCAGCATATTGTACTTACATCAACACTTACTAATGCTTAGCAAAACTTTTGACAAATACGGTCTGTTCTGGTTATGTACAAACAGTGAAAATAATATGGAGCTACAGAGTCATCATTATTTTCTAAGCCCTGTTTTCTCTTTAGCACAACAGATGTCCATTGAAAAGAAAAATATGTTTCCAATGCTTTTAAAATTACTAGGATTTTTCCTCCACAAACATTTCCTATAAAAGCTGTTCCTGAGAAAAGTGAGTGACCAAAAGCCCCGTTTGGAGCTGCCCTGGTGAGCCCCCGTGTTCACAGATTTCGACTTTCCTCTCCTTTTAGGGCCCTGAATAACGCCTCCAGTTTGAGCAGTTCCATGAAATGCGGGACTGCGCAGTAGTAAAATGTCCATTCAGCAGAAATGAACAGATGCATTTTTATTTGTGAAATAAAACCTGGACTTTAAGGGGTGAAATTCTGAGACATAAATAATCCCACGGTGCCCCAGCAACTCTGTTACAATAGGTTTTAAGCCAATTTGCCATAAATATTTGTGTACAAGCCAAAAAAGCAGTCCAAGTATACTAAATTGATACCTGGTAGGTCATTTCTAACTAGTGCAGGTCAGACAGTTACCTGTTGGTTTCAATTAAGCTTTGCAAAAACACCCTTGTGTCGTGGTGTACCGTGAAGAAAAATAATGAGGCACCATAAACCAAAGGGCTTCACTTACAATGCATACTTTGGGCTGTGTGAAATCAAGTTTGCACTGAAAATAAGCAACTCACCGGCGCACTGAGAACAGTAGGTCAATGAAAAGCAGGACGAAGAGCCGGGGTAGGGGGAAGAAGGGAATTAGAAAGTTTTGTAAGACCTCAGTTTCCATCAGCTGGGTACCAGCACTTGATGACTTGTTTCCACTGAAACTCTGTGGATTGTATCAGGGTAATAAACATAGGCTGTTATCATCTCGCTTGGCACTTCTTTAGCATGTTCATCCTGCAGATCTCAAAACCCTTTATAAACCTCTGGCAAAGGCTGCCTTACAGTTCTGGAAAGGTTTTCCTGAATTTTACCAGCAATTTATAGACAGAAAGACAAAAAATCAATAAAAAATCATAGCAGTGAAATATTTTTTCAATTATATTAACATCTAGGGATACCCACTGAGGCAAAATCAGTTGTGAAAAAACATACAGTGAGAGATTAAATTCTTATAGTACAAATAAACAACACATGGGAAGAAGCAAATGACCATCCCTAATTCACAGAGAAGAAAAAGGGAATATGTAACATGTCCAAAGTCAAGCAGGAGCAGAGATAGGACATTACACCTGGGAAAACATAATCCAGGAGTGCAGCACAGGCTGGGATCTACCTGGCTGGGGAGCAGCTCTGTGGAAAGAGACCTGGGGGTCCTGGTGGAGAACAAGCTCGATATGAGCAAACAGTGTGCTGCAGCAGCAAAAAAAAGCCAGCATGATGCCAGGTTGCATCACCAAGGGCATCACCAGCAGAGAAAACGAAGTCATTATCCCACTCTACTCAGCATTTCTCAGGCCACACCTGGAATACTGTGTTCAGTTTTGGTCACCGCTATACAAAAAGATGTGGACAAGCTGGAGAGGGTCCAGAGAAGGGCCACCAAGAAGATCAAAGAACTGAGAAGCCTGCCATATTAGCAAAGGCTGAGAGAACTGGGTTTGTTCAGCTTTGAGAAAAGAAGGCTTAGGGGAGACCTTATTACCATGTTCCAGTATTTAAAGGGTGGCTATAAAGAAGATGGAGACTCCCTTTTTACAAGGAGTCACAGGGAAAAGACAAGGATAACGGGTTCAATTTATTCCAGGGGAGACTCCAATTGGACACAAGAGGAAAATTTTTCACAATGAGAACAATCAGCCATTGGAATTCTCTCCCCAGGGAAGTGGTGGATTCCCCATCATTGAAGACTTTTAAGATTCAGCTGGAGAAGGTGCTGGGCCATCTTGTCTAGACTACATCCTTTTGCCAAGAAAGGTTGGACCGGATGATCCCTGAGGCCCCTTCCAACCTGGTATTCTATGATTCTGTGATTCTATGACACTTATCTTGAG
The DNA here is from genome assembly GCA_008711295.1 of Anarhynchus alexandrinus. Classification (NCBI taxonomy): domain Eukaryota; kingdom Metazoa; phylum Chordata; class Aves; order Charadriiformes; family Charadriidae; genus Anarhynchus; species Anarhynchus alexandrinus. Next base: position 645,372 of record VUYV01000207.1, on the reverse strand, counting down.
GGCCATGCCAGTGCCCTAGGCACAAGTACAATACAGTATGATGCTCTCTCTTTTTTTTTAAGACAGTAAAGGGCATTTAATTAATACATGAAAGTGTATCAGCTGATGGGAAGTTTAGATGAACAATAGCATACAGTAACAGTTTCTTATTTATATTTGTATTATATATATTATATATATTTATATTTATAGTGAACATCTTTGAAGTCTAAGATGAAATCTCCACCAACAGGGGAAGAATTTTTTTCCAATTTCCTAGTCACCATCTCTTTTTTGACTCTGAAATAAAACTGGGACACACATAGACAGGTGGCCCCAGCTAGCTTTTATGTTTCTTGGACAGAGTCTACTCTCAAGTGAAGTGGAAGAAGAGTGTTAGTATAGTATAAATGTTACTTTGTGGAGGATGAAATGCTGTTGCTCCAAGTAGCTAACCCCTTCAGACAAACTGCCTGTGTAAAATGCCAGAACCTACCCAATATAGATAATGAAATGATTGCAATTAACAAAAATCCTGTTTTATTTATGTGTGTACCAAATGGTCACACTCTGAAGACAGTACACCTTTGCGACATTACACTGATTAATTCATCTCCAAACCCACAAGCCAGCTCAAGCCAGTAGAAACCAGAGGTACTTTTTAAGCTAGGATTTTTTTCTGAGGCTGTTAGAAACAGATCGGAGTAGTGCAGAACAGAAGCACTAACACATTACAGCATTTGCAGTTCCTTTCGCAGGAGCTGTCAAATGTTCCTCACACACCTGGAACTGCACAGCTCAGTAGGTGTGCGGAGAGAGAAGCAGAAAACCAAGAAGAGCAAGTAGTTGTTCTGCAGGGCAGATGCAGCCCACCTAGCGAGCAGAATCCATTCAGCTTTAGCTCTGTAGGAAACCTGTGGCACATGAGAGAATGAGGAAGCCAGGGTGGATGGGTTGATGAGAGCAACTGGCTTTCCACAAAGTTGTCCTGGAATACGAAGGGTGGATGGGTTGAAAGATCCTCTCACAAAGATCCTTCAGACCAGGAGACTTTTTCAGGACACAGCACTTTCATGTATCCCCATGAAAAAAATATGCTGCCTTAGGCAACTCTGTAACCAGGATTTTTATTTTCGGGACGTTTGAATATTTGGGGTGTAGTTCAATCTCCATAGACGGTGTCTGGAGAACTTTTTATTTTATTAAGCCTGAAATGTAAACCAAAGTGGTTTTGCTTTCACGGGACTTTGTTTTGTCAGACAAAAGGGAGACAAAGATGAAGGCAAAGCACACCTTGTTCAGTTCAGCCACTCCCCCTCCGAGTCAGACGTAGCTATGGCTGGTCTCGATTGCAGTGAAGACACAGGGAGACCAGAGGATGTTTTCATAAGCATCAGTGGCTTGGTGCCACCTCGCGGACAGACCCTGGAAGGCCACAGCATCACCGGCAGCACGGGCACTGAACAGTCCCGAACAGATCAGGGTGGAAAGGACCTCCAAAAATCATTTGGTCCAACCTTTCCGTTTTCTCTCTGAACTGGATTTCTTGACAGAAGGACATCTGTGTTACTCCTGTGCCTTCTGTAGCCCACAGGAGCAATATACAAGGTCCCTGGGGCTGAGTGACTGTTCAAAGTGTCATTGACTGAACAGTCACATAAAACAGTATTTTCAGAATTACGCCTGCTTCACCCTTAGGATTATATTCCTTACAGCAGTAATCTAAAGCAGAGCCCATGCTGTTGAGGAAGCATAGAGAGTAAATAGAACAGAAATTTAAAGAAGTCATAGTTAAAGATCATTGAACAAGGAGAGAAGAAAGGAGAGGAAGGACGAATCTCAAACTGGTTCCCAGCTTGGATGTCTGAATGGCAGCAAACAGAATTACTAGCCAAAATCTTGTGTCAGAGAGAAGCACCAGATGGATCAGAGTAGTTTCTTTTGCAGTGACCAGGGATGCTCTGCTTTTGCTGAGAAGTTCACGTCAGTGCCATCCATATACTGTAATGGATACACACAATGTAAAAATGAACACTGGAACTTCACCTGAGTAGTTTTAAGAGCAACCAACCCATTATGACAGTGCACATACCTGTAGAAAGTAGAATTGTACTGTGCTAATTGGGAGCCAGAACATCTCAGCGTTTTACCACCAGGCTGTACTTGTAAGAAATAATTCTGTCACTATACATTCTCGTTACAAGGTGTTAAAATTGGCTAACAAATATACTGCTCCTTTTTAATGTATAACATGACTGTACTTTAGTCAGTGTTTCTTGTCTCATTAAAAAGTGAAACAATTTCTCATCAGCACAAAATAATTGGTGCAGTTGATTTGCATACAGAGGCTTCCATATCACTGCCACATCTTGAAACATGAAGTCATACTTCATTGAAAACCCCCAAAAAGGATTTTGTACTCACTTCAAAGCAGTTATAATTCAGCATCTGAGAATTTACTAAGAATCTAAGAAAGATTTGTTGGATTTGTTTCTGCAAACACTGCCACAAAGACACTTGAGTCATTTACTTTTGTGGTTCTTATTGTCATTAAAAGATGAAGTTACAGGTCACACACCTCTCAATCCAAATGGAGATTCCTAAAAAAGCTTGGATAAGCTTCCTGCTGATGAATATGCACCAGAAACACATAACATGGCATAACATAGGTGGTCTTTGTCCAGAAGGCAGCTGCATTCTAGAAGGAACATACAAAATAAGACATGCTAGGGAACTTGGAGTAAGGATTCTTTTAGTGTGTCTTCCTCCTTTTAAAATGCTTACTAATGAGCTGGGTATCATCAATTAGCCTGTTTGCCTCTTTTTTTCTCTCCCCCATCATCCTCTTCTTTTCAGTTGTACCAGCATTATTGGCCTTTACTAGATGGGCTCTAGTGATGGCGATGCACTAGTTAAAAGCTCTTTGCCCCACATTTAACACATCTAAAATGAAGTGGTCGTACTCCGTATTTTGTAATCCCTTTTCCAAGTTCAGTTCAACAACAGGGTCCTGATCTCAGAGGGCACTATGGCCTCAAAGTAAAGTCCGCATAAACTTCCAGGCAGAAGCTATTTATAAGATATTGGGCACTGCAGCAGTATACACAAAGTACAACATCAAAAAACATTTTTTGCAGACTCAGTCTTTAGGTGCAAAGGAAAATAATTTAAATTGGCAGAAATACATTCCTAATTGGTTGTTTCAGTAAAAGCAGCTCATGATTTGAAGTAAGAAACTCTCCCCCAGCCTACAAAAACTGGAGGTTTACAGTAGGATCCCCATCTGGCTTGGGATGACATCAAGAGTTTTCAACATGGTATCCAAAACAGTCAGAAGCCCAGTGGTTAGGGTATTGATGCGGTGTGCAGGAGCCATGGTTGAATTCTTCGTTTCCCTGATTCAGAGAAGACTCTAACCTCCACCTGCCAACTCTCAAGTAAGTTTTAGCTGTATGCTGCCGTGCTGAGGACTCTGACAAGACTTATCCCTCCACCTCAGAAAAGAGCTTTGTCAAATAGGGTGTTCTTTTTTCACGTAGGAGATCTTAATGTTAAAAGCAGCTCAGATAACAAAGGCCTGACTATTTGTGATTGAGCATAGAGGCTCATTTACTTTGCTGTTTTTGAAGGCAGGATCCCAGTCAATGTTTCTTGTAGTCACAGAGAATTTGAGTTCAAAGGAATGGAAATTGTGTTCCAACAAAGCACTATGGCACGGAAACAGGATAGAAAGCTTGGATGCATGGTTTGGATATGTTTTATAAATAGAGGGTTTGGGGCCCACGCAGTACTAAAAAGATTCCCAGTGATTTCAAGACCTATGACCAGATCTCTCGGGTGAAGTTTCCTATTATCACTAACCTGTGGCTTTGCAGTCTGGGCATAACCCCTGGGCAAGCACCAACCAATTGGAACACACTCTGTGTTTCTTTACATGCTTGCACAGAGAAGTTGTGATGAGTGGTAACAGCTTTGGCACCTTGAATAGTGTTTATTATTGCCAGAAGAAGTCCTGTACTAACTAAAAATGTTGCGCATGTGCCACTTACAGGTTTATCATCAGAGGATACTCTACATGTGCCTTTTAGAAGGCAAATGATATCTACATGCTTGCTTCTTTACTGCTTCTCATTTTACTGAGTTCCATTTGTCTTCCATTTTCTTCACGTGCTGAGCCAGAAGCACCAAACTTTGACCTGCCTACACCAAGGAAGGAGTTTACTCAGCTCAAGGAGTTGAGATAAGGAGTTCGGTCAATCAGTTACTGTGAGAAAGAAGGTGCTGGCACTTTGGGAAAAGAAGGGATGTTAGCAATGGAAGTGATGAGCTCCTCTGACCCTGTGGCAGCAGAAGGAGAAAGAAAATTACCCGTGGGACAGTGAGACCTTAATAGATGGTGCAGAGTGAGAAAATCTGTAACAGCCATAAAAGCAACTTGCCTGTTAGAAGCAGGAAATGTTAATGCTCCAGGTTAGCTTTTGAAACAACTTCTAGGTTTTCTCTGAGGATCTGAAAACAGAAGCCAGAGATGGAGGGGTGTTTAGGGCATCCTGCTCTCTCTCTCTGCAACAAGGTGTCTGTGTGCCCAGTTGTGCTTTGGTCCCCTGACAGTGCCCAGTATAGCAACCTGGCAGATGCTGTAGCATCCATACATGCGCATGCAGCTCACCCAGAGCACGCTATAATCCCACAAAGTTTACAGGCCAATATTTGTTAAGCCAAAATTTTGTGGGAGTACCAGCTTGACTGAGAATGTAGTTAATACGCCAAACATGAAGCTTAAAACAAATCCTGCTTTTCTGGAACAACTGTTTTTCCCCAAAACTGACGTTATGGAGTGTCATCTGGCCTCTGCAACCTTGAAGTTTTCATTTGTGTGTTGCATCACACACAAATGAGCTAATGTGATATATTTGCATGGTTTTGAAGTGAGCTGTAAAAAGGACATTGCCAGCAGTGCGAAGCTAGTTAAAGTCAGGGGTTTAGCTGTTCCCTTCAAATAAGGAAAGGAACATGTTTTGAAGTAAAATATCCTAGATACCATAATTCCCAGTCAAAAAATGGAAATTTATTTTCCATTTTAAAAAATTTACTTTGTTTCAGACCAGGCCATGTGCCTTTGATATTTATAGAGAAATACTGTCATATTCGGATATAAGTGATGTGTCCAAAGAGGATGGGTAATCCTGACTGATCCTGAGGCTTCATGTCTTCACAAAATCAAATAAAACCTACTTCTTGAACTAGTTTCAAAATTTTCACTGAAACACATGAACAGAGCCCTAAAAGACAGCATATACTGACCCGAGGAAAAAAAAGACAGATTCAGGAAGTTCAGTAAGCACACTTTGAAACCTAATATGTCTCCAAATACCATTGTGATAAATGCAGTAAAAATTTCAGATTTTTGTAACGAACAAATCAAAGTGGAGCATGACGCTTACAATGTGATCTAGTCTATGGTTACTACAATCTATTAACCCAACAGCATTTATGTGTCCCAAAACAGAGACAACCCTCTTTCCTCAAAATACCCTGCAAAAGTCAAAAAGTGAGAGTCTGACTTCAAAAGCTCTTCAGCACTGTAACAGTAGATCAAGTGTATTTTAATTAGAAAAAGATTCAGGCTGCAGAATACAGGCCTGGCTCTGGACCTAAACTGCTCCAAAATGCAGTCTGGCTGTCATATTTCAGCTGGGGCCTCTTACTTTTACTAAAGTTGAAAAAATTCTCCACTGTAACATTGGTGTGAGTCCAAATTGACAATAAAATTACTAGAGTTTCTTGGGATTTACTCTAACAGGAAGTTTTATCACTGCATATTAGCATTAGTCATGCATTAGGTTATAAGTCAAGTCAAAACAAAGTAATCACATATTAAATTGTGAAGTCAAAAGAAAGTAAAAATGAAATCTTGAGTATACTGTATTAGATAATCTGATGTTAACTTTAATAGAACTGGTATGTCACCCAGAAAACTGTCTGTAGGAATTCAAGTCTTTGTTTTATACACATAATACACATTACATACTATGCTTCTCTTCTGAGAAGTGAAGACCTTAGGTAAATATACATGTATGTTCGATTTGATTAGGAATTGCACTTTTAATCAATCATTCTTAAGGGTAGGAGGTCAGGAATTATTTTACCTAACTGTAACCTTCAGATTTCAATATTTCTGCTATCTGAAACTGGAGAAAAACATCAGCTTCCTAGCAGCATGTTTATTCTACACGTACTATATGAACTCAAAAGCCATGTTGCTTTGTTGCAGCAGCCTTTCCCATTCTTTGAGGCATTTTACAGATAAAACAAGTTAATTTTAAGCAACCAGGAAGTTTACCGGAGTCACTGTAGAAAGCTCACCATAATAAAATACTATTTTGCCAAAATTTGGCAAATTCACTCTCCTCATTGCTGGTATTTGAATGCTAAAATATCCAATAATGTAGTTTGAGTCCCAATTGTTTTGGTTATTTTACCCCTTGGAATAACACAGCTCTACTCCAGATGTACTTTAATCTTCCTTACTGCTTCTGCCAAATTTCTGTTTTCTGTTTTCCATTTGCTTAGTGCTCTCATCATGAGCAATATGTCTGTGTCACTTCCTCCCTATATGTTCAGGCTTTTTCTTGAATCATGCAATATGTAAGAAGAAAAGCCAAAAGGAGAATGGAAGCTCATTACGGTTGCTATTTTTAAATACAGGAACCTCTGTGGGGCTGTCTGAAAAGGAGATTCCTTTCGAAGAGTAGATAATAAACAACAACATGCTAGAAATAACGTGCATGTACAACTAGTCCTACAAAATCTCATGTCCTAGCCCTCTAGCAGGTCAGCGTAAGTGAGACTCCAAAAAGCACAAAATATCCAAAGAGAAGCAGCAGAGAATCAGGTTCCCAAGTGTACCTGATACTGTGGGGATTTGGGATGTTTGCTGAAACGCGTGGACTGTCACCAATGACCTGGGCTACTGGGCTGCTGCTATTTCTTCTCTCTCCCCCTCTCCTCCTCAAGGATTGGCGTGACTTATGGTAAATACAACTTTGATTCCTACAGACGCAAGGTTAACTGTCCCATGAATCAAACCTCCTCTTTTCAGATCAAGGGCTGAGTAGGTGGGGAGGAAGACAGAGTCCCTTTGAGCCTGGACACGAGAGAGGCAAAGGAGTGCCTGTGGCAGCACAGAGGTAGGGAGTTCAGTCCATTCCTAGTTGTTCTTCCTAGGACTATGTAAATTGCCACCATCTTTAACTCACAGGGCACCTTTTTGAGGGACCATCAGTTCCTCAGTCTGCTGGCAGTCACATATTGTAGTTCTGAACCCTCACCTGGGGACAAGGTTGTCTCACTTTAAAACAGAATGAGTGGAAAATAGCAAGAATATGTTCACAGTCTACTAGGATGTTCTATTATGAAACAGCAAGAGAAATTTAGGTAAGACAAACACTGTCTTTGGGTTTCTGCCAGGATATAAATGTATTCCAGCTAAGAACTTTTGTAGCATTAAATGGTGGCATGGTACCAGGCAGCACACTGGGGTATGGTGATGACTGTACTCCAGCAATGTGATTCCACTTCAGAGAGTGTAATCAGGAGTAAAACCACCGATGCTGCTTAATACCCTAATCCTGTTTACATTCCTGTTTTACTACCAGTTTTCTGTTACTTTTGCCTAAACAAATCATTCCAACAGCAGCTTATCTGTGAAAGTTTTGTGTTTTATAGTTTACTATGAAAAGTAACGGTAGCTTTTCCTGTTCTTCCAATATTTATAAAGTATTTTTCCATGTTATTAGACGCTAGTTGATACCGCATTTCAGCCTTTCCCTCATGGCTCGCTCTCCTCTACCCAGCCACCGATTTGCATGAAACTTTCAGGAATGTAATATCTGAGATTGCTGCTCTCCGATAACTCTGCTTGAATCAGCCAATGAATTGCAAGGCTTTAAAGAGAACAACGCACAAACACAACATCCTTGGCTGACTACAGCATCATTTCCTAAGCAAACCAAATAAAATTTAAAAAAAAATCAAACAAAGAAGTCATGCACTGAGCTGGACTTCATGCCTCTTAGAGGCTGTTCATCATCATGGCCAGAACACAAGAATGTCTGATAACACAGATGAGTAGGTTTTATTCTCAAGGCTAATTATTTATTATGCAGTATTCCATACAAAGGCTCTTAATAGCAGCCATAGCACTTCTTTATTCCCAGTGTAAATGTGCTGTGTAAATGCTTGTAAAACTTTATGAGCTTCATTGCCTCAAAGCACTTACAATTCAGGTATGATTAATAAATCATGCATGTACACACTGTCTCATGTCTCTCCCTAACCTTTCAGAGCAATACTCCAGTTAGTTTGTGTCACATCACAGGCAAAGAGCTCCTCTACACTTACTGAGCAGTGCTGTTAGGTGTTTTTTTGTTAGCTAACTCTAAAAGACATGAGTCTCCTTGTAACAGAGCTGTAACAGAGATTTAATTAACTTCACTTTTTTCACCCACACATGGTCCACCAGCTGTTGCCTTCATCTCACACACTCCCTGCCTTGCTTGTTGATGCTGCCGAGCACCCACACCCTCATCAATGACTGCTTTATTTCATGGCCTGACCTCTAAGAGAATTCTTCAGGGTGTAAAGCACAGCCTGGTTTCTACTCAATCTTCTGGATGGCTCCCACTAGGTGGCACCGACTATCTGAGATTCCTCTCCACCCTGCATATGAATTTCCCTTGCCTTGCTCCAGGTCTGCTCTCCCTTTTTGCAGCATTTCCAAACACTGAGCTCATCGGTTTTAATAACTGCAAAAACAAGGAGCTCCTGGGATCTTTTTCCTGTCCTTATAGTGGTTGTTGCACGGATCCAAGCCAAAAGACAAGCTATGCTTTTTCAGAGACAAAAAGATGAATTTCCAATGCCATTTCTATAGCTAGTTCAAGAACCTTACCGGTATCACCATTAATTAGTTCTTTCAGGACCATCTTCACACAACAAGTCCTTAGTGGTTCTTTACTTTGTCATCCTCACTTACATGTGCATGCATAATAAACTTAACATCTGCAAGAACACCCATTGTCCCAGACAGACTAATGAGCTGGACAAACAGGGAAAGCTGTGAGGAAAAATGATGTGGCAGTGACGGAGAGCTGCCAGCAGGCATTTATCTCCTGGTAAATGGGAGGAGGGGGAGACAGTCCTACACAAAACCCTTAGAAGGGAATTCAAACAGAAACTGAATCAGGTAAAATGTGGCTCAATGAGTTTTTGGTAGCAAACAAAAAAAAAATAAAATTCTCTCAACAGGAAGCAACCAAGAGCAATTCCTCACCAGTGGGGCTGAAGTAATTTTGGATATCTCAGACATAAAATATTCACAGTGCGCAGAGATGAATGATTTAAAACACAGTGAAGAGCTGGACTTGTATCAGTGAAATGGATAAAAAGCTTTGCAAACCTGGGGGCCGGGATCATCACGTCTGTTAAGGTGTCCAGTCATGTGCATTGAGCCATCTGAACACCAGGACCATGTTAATCCTCCAGCAGCTCACACGGTAAAGAAGAATTCCATTCAAATTCTTCAAGGCATTTGAGCTACCCGTAAGACAAATACTTGCACAAAAAGTAAACACTAACAAAAAAAACCAACCAAAAAACCCCACACATAATGAAGGCCCAAAGACAAGGGGGGAAAAATGGGGAAATTGCAGAATTTTCTGAAACACAACAAATAATCAGGTTTTCACTTAAATTAAGGACTTCTTTTCTTTAGAAAGAGCTCAGTGAGTTCCTAAATAGCCTTTTACAAATTGAGGCCTAAACACTGCAAACAAGTACATATGTTTTTAAGTGCAAAAACTCTTACAGAGTTCAACAGTGACACTTGAAACACAAAATGTTACAAATCTTTCAGGAGAGGAGCTTAAGATTTTTCTGACAGGTCTTTCTCCAATTCAGCTATTTTTTCCACTCCTCTATACTTTTTTATGTTTCCAAACAAATCTGTAAAATTCCTTTGCACTGGAACTAATTTTATTTTGTAATGTAATAGTAAAGCACTTCCAAGACTAACAGTTGGGACAGATAGTCATGCTTTGTGAGAGAAGCCTGCACACATTTTTCCTGGTGTATGAGAGCAGCACAAAAGCTAGAAGTAAATAACTAAAATTAAAATAAAATTACAATCCAGGGATAACCCTGTAACTGACTGGAAAAACAGTTCCTATTTCTGTGTCTGGCAGGGCACGATAACATCGCTAACGAAGATGGCAGTCCCATGAAGATGAAAAGGAATGTGAATATGGCTGTTAAAGTCCTGAGTTCATTTTAATCTCATTTAAAGTTCTTTATCTATATTTCTTCAGATTTTATACATCAATTCCTGCGTGCTTGTTTTCTCCCCTCGAATTAACTTTATAAAGTAAACAGTTCTTTCCAAACTCTGCTTAAAAGTCTCCATTTCAGATCCTTAAAAAAATCACAGAGATATCACAGATATCAACATCAATGAAATTTACATTAATTCATCAGTGACTACCTTATCTTACAGTGCAATGATAATGGAAACAATTCTAAAGATGAGATTTCTCTTTCCTGGAAGGCCAGACAGTTTTCCAGCTGTTGGATATCAGACCCTGGCTTTTATTCAGGTGCTGGAAAACTAAAAGACTGTGAAAAAATAGACAAGTCCGACAAGACTGAAAAAAGGAGGGGATGGAACAATTCAAAATTCACTGACCTATTTACTCCTCCATCTGCCATGGCCTCCAGTCTGGACAGTCCAATGGGAAATGCACCAGGAAAATGTAATCACTGGGGATTATTCTATGTATCAGAAAAAACAATGTCTGCAGTCAGCGTTCCCAAGTTCAACATTTTCCTCTAACTCATAAAATACGGAATGCAACTGCTATTTTTTGAAACAATAAAATGGGGGAGCCCACTTCTCTCACAGGATTTTTCAGCTAGGACACAGGATTCCTCAACGCTCTACCGCGCGGAAAAACTACCAGGCTCTTGTGTCCAAACTTATATTTGCGTGGTGCCCCCCAAGGAGTTAAGATTTTTTTTCCCGTTTCCTCCTCACTGCAGGCACAGCCCCATGTCTTTTATGCATAGCTGCTCATACTACAAAACACATCCACCTGCATGGGCAGACCGAGCCTTATCATTGTTTGCATTTCGCTTAGTGGTTCAGGTTGATCCGTAGTATAAACAAAACACAGAACCAAAATACACAGAGATCCCTGTCTCGGAGCACTTCTGTTCTATGCAAATAACACGCTGTTAGATAAGTGCCTGAAGGCTCAGATATCCAGCCCCTTAATCGTAAGAGTATTCATATTATCGTTAGCACTCAAACATTATTATTTTTAACATTATTATTTTTCTTGTTTGTATAACACAGGGGGTTCCAATTGCAAGTTTCTTCTAAGGTGGATCATCTGACCAGTATTTAAAGTCAGTTGATGATTTAACATGGTATTTAAATGATTCGGGATCCTAATATTTGTTTAAAGTGTTTACCATCATTTTTTATGGCAGCTGTCATGTTAAGAACAATGGAGCATGTAATGGTATGAGTAGTCTTTTTCTGGGGATTGCAGCAAAAGGCGGATCAAATTCCAGTGGTTCTTAGAAGCTGTTCTGCCTTGACAGGCAACTAATAGCTCCAACACGGGATACACTGGAGTATTGCCCCTTGAAGTTCATCTGTGGTGACCATAGGGCAATGACGTAATGTATGGCAATTCCAAGTGCGTCCTATAAGTGTCACATATACAGTGAATTTGTCAATCTGTGGCATACATGGCTCCATTACTTCCTAGTCCTATTGAAACAACTGTACATTTTAATGCATCTGCTTACCTGCATTAATTATTTACAAAGGATAATGTTTTGGAGCCAATAACATGACAAGACTATTTAAGTTAGGAAGCACCAGAAGCAAGATATTCCAAGTCAGAGCGTAGCCTCCTTACTCATCTCCACGAGTAACCACATTTTCTCACCTCAGTATGGAATGCCACTTAAATTATTCTATGTACCTATGCAGAATTTTCTTACCAGTCTTTTATCCCCATTCCTACCATGAATACTGAGCGATTTAGAAAAATGTGTCTTTATATGCATCCATGAGGTAGAAGTCAGTCAGCGTCTACTGTTCTACAGCCAGAACTCAGGCTCCAGGAAACAAATGTCAAAGCTGTGTTAACTTTGAGTGTCCAGTTTGGGATAGCTTATGTTTGATTTATTTTTTTTTTTCAGAATATTAAGTAGCATAGCACTTTCTATATTCAAACACAGCCCTCCTTGTCCTCACCTCAAATTAGGACATCAGCAGAGATCAACTGATTACTTAAGCTGGACACTCAGACACAGGCAGCTGATAGGTCAGCTATAAAAAGCCTGACTTCCCCTAATGTCACAAACTCTGACCTCAGGCAAGGATAAATTTAATTTTCCCAGGAGCATTCACCTCTTCAAGTCCAACCTTTTTATTCCTTCAGTTCCTGACCACTAATAAATGACAGTGAGTGTTAAAACAATCTTTGTACGCGTTAGTAAGCTTCAGTCACTGGACAAAAAGGTCATTCTTGCTTAAACATCTGCAGTTGGAATGTACTTTGTAGCTGGAGAGGTACTAACATATGCCTTGCCAGTACATTCCTTAACTTCTGGCAACCAAATGAATGGGCTGTGACTTGTATGAGACAACCTTCACTGTACATTTCCATCACTTTGGATCCCCATTCCATTGATTGGTAGGATTTAAAAAAAAAAATAATAAAAGACCTGCTGCCTGATCTATTTAACTGCTGTGTTCATTGTATCACTCTGGAAAAACTCAAAGCTGTTCAGTGATCATTTTTATTAGAAACTGGTATCCCTAGCTACAAAATAATCACAGAATCAAGCTTAGTAAAACTGACCGTGAAAAAAAAGAAATACAAGAGAATTACATTAAGAGGAAAACAAACAAAAGAAACAAAAACCCATGTAGTACTGTGAGGTCCAAACTGACTGAGGACTGGCTTCCCACATCTTGTGGTTGATGGTGAGAACCCATGTCCCAAAGAAATAAGATATTTATAACATCTCTCCCCTGAACAAGTTCTCTGTTATCCAGTTGAGTCTGAGCACGTGTAGCCTTTCCTTCTGTTAGGGAACTTACTGGGTTGTACTTTATATATTGCTCCTCTAATTTCTCAAAATTTATAGGAACCTCAACATTTGCTCAACATTTCTACAACCTGGTTAAATTTGTCTGGAATTGGCCAATGAGTTGGCCAACTGCTTGTCCTTACGAGGCACAAACTGACAGACGGTTTGATTGCACAAGCTTCATTTGCTTAGGAAATTAAACTAAAGATGATAAAGAGGTGTGTGTAAATGCCTGCCCATGAATTCCCTGTTGCAGCCTCCAAGCATGCTTCCCATGGTACAACATGGCTCAGAAAGCACTTATCCCCTATCTTGCCTGATTATACCAATAACTTATTCAGGAATTAGTCAAAGTAACATTCCTCTCCTAGCAACTAATTTAATGCTTTCTAATATATTACAGTCTCTTTTAGGTCCAAACCTTTCTATTTTGGGACTTCCAATTCAAATTTGCCTAATAGCTTCACATAATAGTCTCTTGCTCCCAATAAATTCCCCATTTTAACTCTAATTGGTTTGCTCATGAAGAATCACAATTTACATGAGCTGAAGAGGAGATGTCTCACTAGCTATTACTGAATATAAGTAATATTTGATTAAGCAAAAGGAGATACTCATTTGCTTTTTTCTCAGCATTTCTTAATGACGTTGCCAATTTCTACAAGCCGATAAAGTATATTTACAACCTAATCAATTAAATGTATTTGGAATAGGTACTAAATAATGACATCAATTCAGTGTCCTCTTAAATTTAGGATGTCTATTCATTATAATGATAACCCAAAGCGACTACCATATTCGGATGAAGTTGCTGGTTAGCCAATTATTCTCCAGTGCAAAGTCATCAAAACTGAAGGCGTAGACTGGCTTTATGAAAGGTGATGCGGGCGACAAGTGGAAATGCAAGAACGCAGAGGACGTTTCTGAAGGAGTCTGGGAGGGGAAGGGAAGCTGGAGGTTGGGCGATACTACGGAACCTACTGGGACTACTTTGCGAAAGAAATGGATGCTGGAAACCTGCATGAAGATAAGTCAATTTGAAGCATAATGGTTTTGAACAGTTTTTAAACGTTAACTTCAAGAACTTGGGGAAGCTTCTTAAAGGCAAGGAAAAAGAATATGATTTTTTTTTCTTAAAGTATCACTATTTCAAAGCAATTACAATTTCTTCCTGGATGTCTAACTCATAATTTTGAACACTTTGGTCCTCAAACAAGAGAGCAAGGCATTCCGTTAGATTAAAAGACAACAAATATAAATTTGAAATACATTTAGGCAGAAGTCATAGCAGCTTGTGGTACTGACTGCTGTTAATTACTGGTATATGTAGAATATTTGAATAACAAATTTTTACGCCTCTTTGATGTAGCTTTTCTTTTAAGGCCAGAATAATGCCTGTGAAAAACACAGATCAACGAGTTAGATACATTTAGAAAAAGTAACTTTGGAGTTATGTCTTTGAGTTTTTTGCTTATTATTACTTCTAGCCTAGCTTAAGCTTTGGTTGGTTGTTTTGGGGTTTGGTTTTTTTTTTCTGTGTAATGAAATACACCAGTAGAGAGAACTCCATTTACGCTGATTCTGAAACCATGCTGGTGAAGGACAAATGCCGTAAGACCTGCCTCACCTTTTTACCCACGAGAGCGGCGTTGGGGAGCCCCGCCGTCGGCACAGACATACCCTGCGCCTGCACTAAGGTTCACCAGCGGCCTGAGCCGGGCTCTGGGAGCGGGAAAAGGCAAAGGGCGGCGAAGGCCGTGAGGCGCAGCACCCCCGGGGTGCAGCCAGCACCGCGGACCGAAGTACGGCCAACGACCTACGGAAAAAAAATAAATCAATCTGATGAAGAGCGTCAACAACTGAAGTTATAATATAACTGAAGGGTTATAAAAAAAGGCTCTGTGGGACTTTGTCTCCTCAGCAGGACGCCCCTCACCCCCAGGAGCCGGGCGTCCCGCAGGCCCCTGAGGGCCCTGTGGCGGCGGCGGGGGTCGGGTACCCTCCGAGCCTCGTCACCCCCCCGCCACAGCGGCTGTCCCACACCCGCCATGCGCCTTGTCCCACACGGTGTCACACAGCCCCCCCCAAATCCCCTCACACAGGGACCGGGCGGGCGCACAGGCCCCGGTTTCCCCATCCCCCGTGCGCCCCCCGCACCGGGCCGGCCGTGAGGAGAGGGGCGGGCGGAGGGAAGCGGGAGCGCCCGGCGGGCCGGACGGACGCGGCGGGCACCCAATGCGCTCAGGCGCCGCCGCCCCGAAGGGAGGGGAGAGACCCGCGGTTGGGCCCAATGAGGCCGCGCCCGGAGCGGGACTTCCTTCGGGGATCCCGCGGCGGGGAGCCGCGGCGGAGCGGAGGTGACACGTAAGTGCGAGGCCGGGGAAGTTGCCTTTGTTCCTCTCAGGTGGCGGCGCCGGCGGCGGAACCTCCGCCNAGGCCGCAGCATGCGGTTGGGGCGCCCGCCCCGCGCCGCGCCGAGCCCCGCCGGCAGCGCCCGCACCGAGGGAGAAGCCGCCCGGGGTATCGCGGCGGTGCCCAGGGGCTGAGGCGCTCGGCCGGCCCGCCCCTCCCTCCGTCCCTCCCTCCCTTCTCCTTCCCTCCCTTCTCCTCCTCCCGGCGCGGGCCCGGGGCCTCCGATGTCGCCGCCTCGTCGTCCGCCGCCTCCAGCTGCCCGCTGCTAAGCCGTGAGGGGCGCGGGGAGGGGAGGGGGGGGAGGCCCCTCGGGACCCCGCCGTGGACATGGGCAACGGGATGTGCTCCCGAAAGCAGAAGCGGATTTTCCAGACCCTCCTGCTCTTGACTGTGGTGTTCAGCTTCCTCTACGGGGCGATGCTCTACTACGAGCTGCAGGGCCAGCTGAGGAAGGCTGAGGCCACGGCGCTCAAGTACCAGCAGCATCAAGAGTCCCTCTCAGCTCAGTTACAAGGTACTTACCTCGGCAGGAGCCTCTGCCGCCCTTTCCTAAGGCTTGCAGAATCCCCTCCTCTTCCTCCTCCTCCTCCTCCTCCTCCTCTGGGGAAGTCTGGGCTCCAGCTGTCTGACATCTCACAAAGTTTTGCTCCTTCTCTCCCCCTTTTTTGCTCCTTCTTCCCCTTCTCTCCCCGCCGGCCTGTGGGGTTTTGGTGTCTAACCGTGGGTAGGATCCGAGCTCCGCTGAAGGCAGCGTTGAGTTTTTTGTCGTGGACTCCCCAAGAGCTCTCCTTCCCCCTCACTCCCACACATTTTATAGAGTGACTCTTATTCCCAAAGGGCCGCACATCACTTTGCAATTCTTGGTGTAAATGGAAGAGGTGGGCGTGCTGCCTGCTGCTCATCGAACAGTACAGACCACGTCCAGTTCTGGGACTTTTGTGTGCTTCTGTGTTGTCTCAGCGGTATTAATTTTATGCTGCTGAGAGAACGCTCTTCTGCAAAAACGCAAGGCTGCAATTCCTGGGCAGCATAAACCTTAAATAGCTCCAGGAGGGAGAAGAGTAGTATTCTAGTAAAGCATTTTTTTTAAGGGTAATTTGAAAGTAAAGTTCAAGTAAGTTATTTGGTTAAGGCTATTCTATTCATTTTGGAATAACTTTAAATTTCTTGGCTTAAAGCTTCCCCACGAATACAGATCCTTGTGTATCTTGGTTTAAGGATGCTCCAAACATGGGTGTCCTGTACCTGAAGATTAAAAGATGACGATGCCTGACATCTGCATGTCTAGAAATCAGATGCAAAGCAGCAGATATATACATGAAGCATTAGTGCTCTAGGAAGTGCAAGACCTCAGTGCCTCTCTAATTGTCGAGTCCAAGGTTATCAGTTCAGCTATACAAAGGCCAGAGCCAACTTTCAAAACTCTTTAGAGTTCTATTTCTCAAAACTATATAAGACAAGAATAAGAATGGTCCGGTCTAGCAGCCGTAATGGTACCTAACTTCAGGCTGATTTTCAACTGTACTTTTCACTGTGGAAGCATACATAAAAGCATGCCTGGAAGCATACAGTTTTTATGCAGAGAGCGCAGAATTGGGCTTACGCTGTTAGATTCTTATAGTGATTTGTTACTTCAATATATTCAACTCTGATCCGAGACCATCATTACTTAGTATTTCAATTTCAGGCTGTTTCCAGGTACTGCCATGGAAAAATTTGACAGAAACCTTCATTTTAGTCACAAAAAAGGTGTAAATGTTTGGCTGGGAGATGCGTATGTGGCAGATGGCTAAAGGGCTACTTTTGCTAGTCTGTATATTTGCCAACAGTATTTGAAGAGGACACAGGAACATCTTGTTCTCAAGCTAAAATTCAACAAGTTAGCTTTTTCTGTTGCTCTGGCTATACCAAAGAGGAGTATGCACGCAACTTTATTCTAACACACAGGAGAGATTCTCTTGATCAGATACATTGGATCTGAACTGTGAGTTTAAACTTTCCACTTCTGAAACATTATTTTGAGTAGCCATGATCTGTCCAAGCAAGTTAATGGAACCAGCAGGCAACTAGTAGTTGATAAATGCAGTGACAATGCTGCATTTTATAGAAGTATTGTCTTACTTGTTTCAGTGTATTAATGAGAAATGTAAGATACGGACCAGAATCTGAAAACATTAATATAATTGATTATCAATGCAATAAATTCACATGGTTCTG
Organism: Anarhynchus alexandrinus; assembly: GCA_008711295.1. Lineage (NCBI taxonomy): Eukaryota > Metazoa > Chordata > Aves > Charadriiformes > Charadriidae > Anarhynchus > Anarhynchus alexandrinus. The sequence continues at coordinate 627,597 of VUYV01000207.1, read as the reverse complement.
GGACCCAGGGCAATGCATCAAGCTTATTAACCAGGAGATCTTATTTATGCCTAGTAGGGTAGCAGTAAACCTTGTTTAAAAAAAAAATTGCTAGCAATTAAGTCACAGAATATAAGGAAAAATATAATTTAACAATAAAATTGGTTCTTTAAATAATTTTCCTGTATTATGGCAATAGGTAATAGACCTAAAAAGAGGGTGAGGCTGAGAGCCCAGAGACATACTAAACGCAGCTGCAAGCATTAGATGCCTCATCTCCCACTAAAGTAAATGGAAGCTGTGTGCCCAAGGACTTTGGAGGATTTGGGCCTAGTTGTTTAGAAATAAACTTTTCTTCCCTGTCTTTCCCTGTACGTTTAGTGGCTCTTTCTGGGATGGCCTGCCTTGTATAATCACTTGGATTTTTGCAGTAGCAGTTAGTCAGGAGAACACAGAGAATTCAAAACCTGTGCCTATGCCCAACTCGCCCGGAGATACACAAGCACCATGCTAACTGGTGATGTACAACAACAAAACCGTTTCTGAATCTTTCCTGCTTAACTCTTCAATGTGGAGCAACAGGAAGGAATTCTCTTTAAATGGAGACTTTGAAACAACATAAAATGCTGACAGAAAACCCCGTGTTTGCAGGTGCAGTGTCTGACTGCACTTTGAACTTTTGATTTTAAATGGCCTGGCTTTTAAATCAACAATGTTTCTGTTGCCAAACAAAAAACCCTCTAAGAATATCTAGGCTACATCTCTTTTCTGTCCTTAACAACATGAGAGATTATTCTTTGAGCTTATTCTTTCATGAGAACAAAATGTATCACTACTAAAGCAGTGCAACTTATATTTTCCATGCAGCATAATCAGTTTCTCTGTAGATCCAGGTCTAGAGATGACTTTGGGGCGTGAAGTATGATGGGAGCGCTCTGAAATCGTTTAAACAGGAACCAGGTAAAGGACAAGGTCACTGACAGCATTGCCAGGAGGAAAAGAGGGTGCTGTATCAACAGTGGTTGATTTCTTAGTGTTTATAGCTTTCTTCTGCGCAATTAAATAGCTGAGGAGAGAACTGAACCTTGGACTTCCTGAACAACTGTTTCATCAGTAGGCTTTGATTGTTTTAAATTTAAAAAAAAAAAAAAAAGGCAACTTAAAGTTGTCCTTTTGAGGATCCTGAGGCTGTGCTGTGCCGGGCTGTCTGTGCTCCTCTAAGGCCGACTGGATTGAAACACTTGAATGATAGTAAAATACTGACTGTTTTCTGAATTTTGGTTGGGTTTTGCTGTGACTGCTGGGGCCTATGAACAGTTGCTTTCCTGATTGTATGCAGAGGAACACTGTTAGGGCATGAAACTTGAGTCAGTTTGAAATGCTTAAGGATGATAGGCGACTCCTAGGTTTACGTCTAAGGTCACAGTTTTGGACCTAAATGCCTTTGGTCTGCCCAAAGTCTTAAGAAGGATCCTCAGATGTAGCTGGGAATGCAGCCCCCCTTCACTCCCTATTGTCCCCTCCGCTATTTTTCTATCTCTGCACAGTTTTTTAGTTTTTTCATCTATGTAGGTAATAGGAACCTTCTTTTTGGTACTTGCCAGTTCTTCATGCCTGAATGAGCAGCGCTTTCTGTTTTTGTTTGAAAAGCCAGAGGTCTTAGATTTTTATCTCTTTCATTGCCTTGTTTTGCTCAAATGCAGCACGTGAATCAGGCTAAATCTTCCGTACACATGGCAAAATAGCACTCTCCTCTTCCAAGGCAGAATGTACAGATGGCTGAAAAATGGTGCAGGAAGAGGTCTCAAAATCATTTAACCCATGCACCTGATCTGAAGCGGGCTGCATATGACTGTTGTTGTAGGGAGTTCTGCTTTTTCTGGTGTTTGCAGCTTCAGGTACTCAGCTGAAAAGTATTTGTGCCTCTTGAAATAAGACCAGGGTGCAATTGGAAGGATGGCAGACTTGGGGAACATGCTAAGAATAACTGGTTTTGAGAGGCTGGGATCTTAAACTCACCACCCTTAGACAGCTCCTTTGTAGAAGATTTTGTATTTGAAAGGTAAACTTCTCACAAAAAGAGAATGTCAAACTTTGGCGTTTTTATCTCTTTAACAAAGTTCTGATGGGCACTGGAGAAAATAGGGCTGCTTTTGTAACCCACGAAGGAAATACCAGAGGCAAAGTTTAGAGATGACACAAAATTTCTTGGCTGCTAAGAAAACCTAAAGTCATTGTTATCTATAAGGTCTTTCATAGAGAAGCTGATCTTCCCAGTAAGCTGATTATTTTTAAATCTCATTCTCTGAGCATTATATGTTCAAAACATGAAGATAATCTTATTTAGTATTTCTTAAAATGATAAAATCAAAACTTGACACTCTTTGCCTCCTACAAAGATGTGTCAAACTAAGTCTGAAACTATTGGCCATATAGGAACAGGCTTCAGTTGCTAGAACAGAAATGCATTGACAGCTGTAGCTGAACCTGATCATATCTTTGACTGCTTCAAGATTGAATGTATCTACAAATGTCTTTTTAGCCCTTACAGCTTCTGTCTTCTCATCGTCTGGGTATTAAGTAACCCCTTGTGTACTATTTTAATCTCTTTAATCTGTTTTAATCCCTAATCCTAATAACATCCTACATTTCGTGCCTTTTACTACCTTAATTTTCCTGTTCTTTCTCTTAGAGTCTTAACGTATCTGATGGCTTCAGGCAATCTTGGTGCATCTGACACCACACTGTAATCTTGGGAGCCAACCCAGCAGGGACTCTGAACTGGAGAGTTCAGTTTGCCGTACCGTAGACAAGATGTGGATTTTCTCAAAGCTATCTGATCCAGCACTGGAAAGCACCAGCTGAAAAGCAAAGGCAGAATTCCTCTGTGCCTGTTGTGCCATTTGTCCTAAATCAAGGCCCCTCCTTGGAGGCGACCTGCTCAAAGTTGATTGGATCTATAGCAGCTCTGAGTATAGAGGTTTGCGTAACACATCACAATATTAGATAGTAGTTCCATGTAACTTTAGTTGTTAGTATTTATTATGTCTGTCTACATGCTAACTACATAGATGCCAAAGCTGTTCTTAGTGAAGTACATACAGATGTGGATGTTCTTCACTATCTCACCCCTCTTTTTTAGTACTCTGTTTAAACTTGCACATGAAGTTGGCAGAGCTGGAAGGGCTAACAGTACTTTTGATGGCTTAATTTTCACATGCATCATACAAATAGAGCTACATCTATGCAGCTCCTGTATGGTTTGGTTGTTCTCTGTAATAACAGCAGCCTGAATTCCTGTCATTCCTATTAGTTTCAGATTGCACGTAACACTACAGCGCTTATTTTGATTGTGTTTTGTTGCTATCTGAGATCTGAAAGATCTGTGGTAGCACTGTAGGTGTAGAGGTTAGTTCTCTGTGTACTATTGGCACGTGGGTGTACTTCAACACCAAGCACAGTGCTGCATGAAATGTAAATACAGCATCCCCAATTCTGCTACCTGGCTTCCTGAGGTGGCCTGCTTTGGTTTGCAACCTCATCTAAGAATCTGTCTTTTATATTTCTGTTCACATTTTCCACTGGGTATTTAATGTTCTAACTACTTAAAACACATCAAAAGTTTGAAATTATTTGTGCAAGATTTTAGTATGGAAGATCTGTATGCTCTAAATGCATATTCATATATGCATTTGTATGTACATATATGTATCTATAAAATGCATACTTAGATAAATGCCTGTTTTGCAGCTCAACCTGAAGATTCTGGGTTATGTGGAATTACAAGATTTCTTCATAATCTGGGTACAGAAAAGGTGGTAGAGCTTTGTTTGATTCAGTTAACTCAGGGAGCTGGTTTGTTGCTTCTAGGTCCACAGTGAGTAGGAGTCCCAACAGCTGAATTCTATGACTGGAAAGATAAATTGAGCAAATGCCCACACTTACATATTTTTTCATTCCTGTAATCTGTGCCCGAATGCCCTTACATCACTTTCCCTGTGGACATAATACTTCCAGGATAAATTTCTACCAGTGCTGCAATGTTACATCTGCACCCAAGTTGGAATCTGGGCTGAAGATCACAGAGCATGTAGTCTGACAGAATATTAAGCAGCATGAGGTAATAGGGTGGTTTTATTCCTTGGGTTTTGTTGTTCCCCCTCCCCGGTTTAGTATTGGCCCTGGTAGCTAATAGGCTGATGCAAGATGGAGCCAATATCCTGAAACTGTCTGTTACTGATGATGATTTAAGCCTTTTTAAGCTTGTGAGTGGGGTTTATGAACACTTCAGAGCTGAGAGAGGAGGAGGGAGGCAAGATGGGCGGATGCTTTGGTGAGTTTGCTTTCTGGCTTCTTCGACAGTCATCTTCTGTCACATATTCCTAGCAGGCAAAGGTTTGACAGAAGCTTCTGCCTCCCTTAAAACATCATCAGCCTTGTTGGAGGAAGACCAGTAGAGAAGCAGAGGATGAAATATGAAATGGTCATGATCTGACAGTTATAGCTGCAAACTGAGCCAGAAATCCTGGAGTCAGCAGCGTAGTTTAAGCGATACCTGGCTGTGCTAAGCACACAACGTGGGAAGAGCCGTAGGGTGGTTGTGACTTTGCAGTTGTACTGACAAAACTTTAAAGTTAATATCTGAGAGTTAGGCACTCCTGGAGTGGTTCTGTTAAGACTGTTGCTTTACTGTGAAAACCAAAGCCTAAACAAGAGAGCGGAATTACTTCCTTGCTTCCTAGAGGAGCAAAACTGATTGAATTCAAGACTGAATTTAAGATTCAAGATTGAATTTAAGACTTAAATATGATGCTCCAAACACATTGTCTCATTGGGCCGGTTGTTTTGCGGGGCAGGATACAGGCTTGTCAGCCTGTGTATTTGGGTGGGGTGACCTTATGAGTAAGGCTTCCACCCGCTCTGAGATTTGAGTGCATGTTATAGCATCTCTTGTACAGTGGTGAGGATATTGCCAGCAATTTGTGGCTAATATAGTTCACTTTGCTCATTTTGGAATAAGATCCTCGCATAGGAACAGTAATAAAATCTGTCCTGCTGAAAGTCAGGTGCTCTTTTGAGGTTTAATGGTATTGAAAGCTAAATAATCCAGATTACTGATAAAATGTACTACATGGAAAAACTAATTAAGGCAGAGTCTTTTGTTGGGTGATTTTTCTTGGGATTTTTAGGATTCAGGGGGATGAATTTCTAGTCATGTTGGAGCCTGAGGTAAGCACTTAAGGAGTTCAGCCTGTTTGGATGCTGTTCCTTGTTTAAAGAAGGGTCTTCTGAGCTGATTGCAATTCTGATCTTTTTCTGGTGATCTAGCATAAACCAAACTTCCTGAGTTTTTCTACTATGTATCATTAATTAGGAAATAAAAGAAACTGCAATTACTCCACCTCTTCCTCTACATTCTCTCCATCCCGCCGCTCCCCCCCATCCCCCAAGGTATCTGAAATTAGCCCAGTATCTTATTTTCCTGAGGTGACTCACATCCCCGAGTTTGGCAGTCATTTCCAGGGCTTAATTACAGAGATGTTGAGAGAAGTGTGGCCTGCTTGTGCTCCTGGAGGGCATAGTAAGCAGTATATTCCTATTCATTGCACCACGCAGAACAATGCCATTTTTGGTGTTTCAGTTAATCTGTCATACTCGGATGCATATTTTGAGGTTTGACAGTGATCTTCTGTTAACAAAAAAAAAAATAATAATTAGGAGCCACTAACTCAAACTATTGATTTCTGTATGCTGTTTTTTTGAAACTTACAACTGGAGCTGACTCCAAGTCCCTTGTGTTAGAGCTCTCGGGAACTAATTTAAGGAAGTGGTTTAGCAGTTTTGTAAGGTGATAACCATAACTATTACTTCAGTTTTTGCCATACCTTAGAGCAGCCTTCCAGTACTTAAATGGGGCCGGCAGAAAAGGTGGGGAGGGACTCTTGATCAGGGACCGTAGTGACAGGACGAGGGGGAATGGTTTTAAACTGAAAGAGGGGAGATTTAGATTAGATATCAGGCAGAAATTTTTCCCTGTGAGGGTGGTGAGCCCCTGGTGCAGGTTGCCCAGAGAAGCTGTGGCTGCCCCATCCCTGGAGGTGTTCAAGGCCAGGTTGGACGGGGCTTGGAGCAACCTGGGCTGGTGGGAGGTGTCCCTGCCCAGGGCAGGGGGTTGGACCTCAATGATCTTTAAGGTCCCTTCCAACTCTAACCACTCTATGATATGCCATTATGATAAAAATGCAAATGTATGTTTCAGTTAGGAGAGACTGTTACAACAACATGTGTATATACAGATTACATTGTTTTTCTCCAATGTCGATTTTGCACTAGTTTCCGAATATATATATATCTCTCCGAACACCATGTAGATAGAATCGCTAGACTTCTGCATAAAACTGAAAAAAAGTCTAAAACAACTTTTGAGAGAAAGAACAGGCCTGTGTTTCCTGGAGCCAAGAGTTGAGCAGACCCAGACATTCAGAGATGATGTGAGAAGGAAACTGTTGTCTCTGCAGCTCTTCTGAATGTTTGTGTGCTTTCTTCAAAATAATCTGGTGTATCATGACAAAGAAATAACAGAATAATGGAGAGAAGAAAATCGTAAAAAGAATAGGGAATGGAATTTTTTTAGAAGTAAATCTGCTAGCCTTAAGGATTTAAGTCTAAAATCACTACACAGGCTTTGTTTGAACTATTTGCATTTATCATCACTTAAAAAAAATGATCTTCAGCATAGACAGGTGTATAGAAAACAGCTTTGTCAAGGTGAGATGCTAATCTCACCCAGCATGTCATAACTGTGGGTGGCACCAAAGGTTGGAAGAAATCTTTTATGGAGAGCACAGGAAATCTTTTTTGGGATGGAAAACATGATCTCTTTCCTAATGAAAGTCATGTCTGAAGCCTAACTGTTAGGGATTAAATATTTAATCTTATTTAATACCCCTTCACAAACTTTTATTTTCAGCAGCAGCTATTACAGTTTACTGCTTCAACATAATAAATACCTCCCTGTATCCCAATATATCTTGCAATTTGTTTTTAAATCTGTTGTTTCCTAGAGGTGTTACTGACTTCTAAGAAAGGGAGTACATGAGGCAGAGTGGAGTAAAAGGGTTCTATTAAATGTAGATGTTTACTCCAGTTTAGAAATTAATTTTCATGTCATCCTTATGATTGAATAGAGGCCACAACTGTTTCTTAGAAACATAAGCATGTGTTTCTGGGGTGAACTGCATTAGTGTGCCAAATTCCCCAGCATTCCCCCATTTCCAGAACTGCAGTCAAAACAAAACGTTTTAACATCTGCAATGCTTCTCCACGTTGTGCTTCAGATTTCCTCTCTTATTTTTGAGGAAGGTTTGATAAGCGTGTGAATTTTCTTATATGCTTATGTGAACTCTCCACACATCCCATGATTTCTCATGATCAGTTCTGATACCTTGTCTATCTGTTACCGAGCTCTGCAATGTTAGTGTGGGGGAAAACCCCTTGATAGAAGGCAAGTTTCATAGAGAGCGTCAGTGGTAAGTCTTGTCCTGGGCAAGACACCAGGGCCTGAGTTGGAGTTTGGAGAGCCAAAAGCGGGAGTCTCACAGCTTTAGTTAAGGACTCAGCTGTGAGCTTCGATGGATTCCCAACACTAGTGTCGCGTCAATTACCAGGATACAGGTAATTCCCAAACTATTATTTGGTTTTTCAGATATATTCCAACTTAGCCAGAAAAAAATCCAGTGTTCCAAGCTTGAAAATGTTATATAAAAATACACACAGTCAGTTCTCTGTTATCTTTGGGTAGATCTTACCTGGTTTATGGCTCAACTTTGACCTAAGTGTAGTCACTTGATCAGTCTTCACCCACAGCTTTGTGTGGAGCTGTTTTGGTAGCAGTGGTGCATCTCGTTGGTGTAGAACCACTCTGCATTGGGAGCACGGTGCGGTGGGACGTTGCTCTGGTGTACAGCTAGCTGCCTGCACTCAAGCTAGCCAGACCCAAATCTCCGTAACTTGCTCGAGTCCTAGTCTTCAGTTCTAGTTTCTTTTTGAAGTACTGAATAACTTGGAGGAACAGGTTTATTTTAATTGGTAGGTTATTTTTGGTGCAGGATCTTTGAAAGCAGTAGATGTTACGCTGTCTCCTCGTGCAACTGAAATCAGGTAGGTCTATGACAGACACTACAAAATCCCTGATGATGAAGATCCAGATATTAAATACAAACTTCTCTCTTAAAATTATTAATACTCTGAGCAACATAAATGGCAAAAAGATAATTAAGTCAAAGCAGTGGTTATCTTTAAGCACAACTGCCGATGCATGGTTTAGTTTGCTAGGAGGAATTCTCTTTTGCAGTGACTGGCTGTAATTTGACAAAGCTATTACTTGATTGTTCTTCATGTGAGTAAATTGAAAAGCGTAGGAGTTTGTTTGAAAGTAAAGGCAATTGTTATACTGCATGCAGTAATAGTTGATGGTTCCAGTGAGCAAAATGAGAGCAGTCCATCCCTGCCCGTATGCAAAATTGTTCTATAATTAAGCCAGAAAAATGCTTGGGTTTCCACACATAATCAGTTTCATGTTACCTTGGCTTCAATTTCTGTCCTTTTTGTATAAATCAAAACCAGAAAACCTCAAGGGCATAAAATATGAAATAGCTTCAACATTTTGTTCAATATATTGTAAATAGATGGTTTCTTTAATGTTGTTTTCTTGTGCTATACTGAAAACACAGTTTTCCTAGTCTCTATTATGGGAATACTTCCGTTGTTTCTTAAGCGTTTGCAATGTCACCGGAGTGTCCATTGATTGCTAAACTCTCGACTGAGAGTCTTTGAAATAGATGGAGTGTATATTGTGACCAGTATGGGTTTTAGTGTGGTGGGGAACCCTGATACTTGTCCAGGAGCTACCCACAGTTTGATAATCTGTTTCTGATAAGATTCTCAATGGTGAAATAGTGGATCTACTTGTTTGAAGCCAGATTCACTGGCTTAATCAAATACAGAGCTGGAAGCTTGGGGAGCAGGTCTTGCTATACTAGTAACATGTTCTCCCAGAATGAAACATTAGCATCAGATGAGACAAGAAATATCTTCTGAGATCAAAATTTTAATTATTGTCATCAGACTAGAAAATCTATCCTACAACCCGTATTGGCTCATGGAAATGCTTTACTCTCAGCAGAAAAGCTATTTGCATGGGTTCACATTTTAAATGGTTCTGTTTGCAGTGACAAGAATTGGAAATTAACTGTATTTTTATAACAAGTCTGCGTTCTACAGACCTTCATAGTGTTACTAGAAAAGTGCCAGTGTGGCTTACCACACGCTGCTGTTTCAGTTCAACTCTGCCACAGTCTGAGAGAAAATAACATTGAATGTTGCCAAGACTACTGAAATCTGCTGGTTTTAAACGAAAGGTATTACTGTAAGCTCAGAGAAAGATTGCAGAATTGCATAAGAAACAATAACATTGGAATTAATAAAATTTCTTGCATCACGTATATTTAAATCCCAATGTAACCTTATTTTTCCAGTATGTAAGATAGTGGGAGCTGGGGTATTTTAGACTCTGGAATCATGCTTCTGACAGATCAAAAACCCAAAGTAACACCATTGCAAAATTGCTGATAATGTAAAATAGGAAATACTTTCTTTTAAATATACAATAATGGCTTATTTTGCTTAATAACAGTTTTACTGCTTAGAGGTGCAAAGCAAAGATAAGAGAAATAACCATGACTGTTAAATAAGCTTGCTTTCATCACATCGCTTGACTCCTGTGTTGCAATTAACGTCCAGCAATGGTCAAAGTGGTGTAATCTTCTGAGAACCTATAGAGCATCACCCCCCCCCCTTCCACTTTCTTTTCTGTGTGAGAAAAAATTTAAATTAAGGCCTTGATTTAATTGGGATCAATTCCAGAACTGTTAAATATTCCCCTGTTGAAGGCGAAAGGTGTTTCAACTAGCTGTGATGGTACTGGTTCAGTTTCTGGGCTCTGCTGTTTGAGGCTGGGTCACCTCTCTGGCAGCTTATGTCGGTATTTGTTGGTTCATGTAGGTTAAATTATATACATAACTTAAAGAATTAAACTGGTACCTGCAGTTATTCCAGCTTTGGAATAGTACATATTAGCCATTAGATGACAAAGTTCTTCCCCTTTTTTTTGTACCATTCTATTAAATATAACATAGAAACAAAGTTCAATTATTTGTGCAAAGATCGGTACAAAATTAAGAACTTACCCTAGGAAAACATTATTTGTGATGTGCCCTGTCAGTGCATCACACCAGTAGGAATTTGTCAGATTCCTTATATAGCTTCCACCCCTCAGCTGGGAAACCTAGAATAGAAAACATGTTTTTCAATGTATTTATTTCTTTGAGATTCTTGCTCAGACATCTTCTATCCAGGCTGGTAGTGCAGAAGGAGAAATCCCCTGCTCTAGTAACAAGAGCCTTATAGTTTGGACTCTTCTTGCCTAGGAAGTTCCTGGCTGGTGGGAATAATTTATGTTTGTGGGAGATAAACTCCTATATATAATTACAAAATCTGTCCTGCAACCTACTCCCCAAAAGAGCAAGTGAGAAAACGTGGAAGTATGCTTTTTTAATAATTATTCTTAATCAAAATCTTCATTACATTGCACATTAATGGACTTTTATCAGAGAAAAACATTGCTGAACCAACCAGTAAATGAATGAGAAAGGGAGAGGTGTAGGAGGAAGTTTTTCTTTGCCCTTTTTGGCCACCTGAAGGGCTATTTTAAGACATAGCTGGCTTTGTTCCAGTATTTCAAAGGTACGCAGAAGGTAGCAGGGAGTTTGCGCTACCTGGGAGGAGTGCAGAGACATTGTGTGAAAGTGCAGGGTGAAGACGGGAATGCCAAAGCTCAGCAGAGATGCAATTAGCTGTGAAAGGTGCAGAGCACTGCGGGCCCTAAAACCCAACCTATTGCATTCTCTTTCTCCTTTCTTCCTGCCCTCATTATGGGTTTGTTGCGCAGGGTTTCCCCCCGCCACCACACTTGTTAATACACTAGGAGGAGCGGAGGAAGGTACCCTTGCAGACAAAGAAGTGAAATGGAAAATGTTACCTCGGGATCCGGTTGTGGTTGAGTCTGTTTGCCAAAAAGCCTATTTCCACCCCTGATTGCACGGGAGGGGAAACCCATTACGGATTTTCATTTCTCTCCTGAGTTGCTATGCTACAACCGCGGTTCCTTTTGCAATGTAATTCGGCATTCACAATCTTCGGTGCTTAGATAAAACCGTTACTGTAGTGCTGCCATTTTTTTTCCCTTCTCTGAAAGCATAGTTGCTGGTGACTTTGTGAATATTCATTACATGCTTGTTTTGTTGCAGAGGATGTTGATACATTAGTTCATCTTGACTGATGCCCTTGACTTCAGAAGATAAATAGCAAAGTAGAGATAGATGACAAAGATTGATTAGCAATCCAGCTTCTAAGCCAACACGTAAACACTTGTAGATAAGTCAGTAGCTGAAAAGCCTGCAGAATGCACCTTGGTGGAATTAAGAACACGTTTTAAGGTGCAAGAGGAGTTTTCTCTGGCTGCCAAGCTACAAATCTTTATTTGACGCTTCCCGTTGAAGCCTTATGTTCACCAATGGCTTACTTCTCAGAAAATTAGTTTCCTGCTTTTGAAGGAAAAAAATTACACGTTCCATTAATACAAATAAATAATTCTTTAAAAGAGTGCATATTATAATTTGGACAGCGAAAGGTACTTGTTTTAAACTGAGCTTGAGCAAATATAATTGTACATTTGCAGGAGTTAATTAATATCTTTGCTGCAAACTTGTTAAGATATTTCAGATAATGAACCTTCAGTCTGGTGAGTGGTGAGGAGAGGGGTAAATAGGGACTGATGTGCCCCATCGCTTGCGAGAACCATCTGAAATGAGATGTTCAAAACACAAGCTGAATGAAATGTTGCTTTACTGGCAGCTAAATGGTGGGACTCTTTGCCAGAGGATACCGGATTTCCTAAATACAAGAAACAATTAGACAAATTTGTAAATGTAAAACCCATTTTGGAATGCTGTACGCGAAGGACCTGTGGTCACCTCAGACAGTCTTTGGGAGTCATAAATTGCTGGGAGACAGTGCCAAGGAAATACTGTAAACTCATTGTGTGTGTTCTGTACTGGGCATCTGCTCTCGTCAGGTCTTGAGAGACAGCACGACTGGTCTGTTGGACCAGTGGTATGACCAAGAGTGGTTGTCATACTGTAAAAAATCTAGAAATAAGGTTGTCTCTGCTTTCTGTGATCAAACCTAGAGCAGTCTCTCCTGCTGTGCCACCCAGCCTTCCAGGTCACTGCCAGTCATCACTGCTGCTCTCTTAAAAACTGTACAAGCCAGCGTGGCCACCAGAAGAAGCCGTTACACACCCTGTCCCCAACTGCAGGGTCCTACTGTCCCATCACCCGTAGCAGCGAGAGCGGATGGAAGAACAGTACTAGAACAAGCAGCAGAACCACCTCTTCTGGTAGCAGTGTCAGCTCAAAGGGCTCGTAGAGTTTGGCAAAGATGTCAGGCCATCTTTCCAAAAAAACACATGCACTTTTTTGTAGTCGGTGAAACTGCTGGAGGAGACAGTGACACACCGCATGACACACTGCGTGACTATGGTTACCTGCTCTGCTGAGGGTCTTGTGGGTTGTGCTATGAGTGGTGCCCCTAAAAGCTCAGCTTGTTGGTTTTTGGCTAAAGCGCTGTACGCAGACCACTTCTTCGTTTACCTCTAGACTGTCATGTGGGTATTCTGACTCAATTAAAGAAAATTCATAAATGGCTTTAAAAAATCAGTGAAGATTAAATCTTACTCTCAAACTGCAATGATTTCCTGACGAGCAGTCTCTGATACCTTAGTCTTACAGAGAAGTATCCAGTTTAGCTTTATGCTTTAGCTATCCTGGACCTTCAGGTGATTCCTTTTGTTCTTCCTGCCTTATCTCCTTAACTGGGGGGTGAAAAAAAACCCTCAAAACCCCCCAAATCCTCCTCAGATTATATGGATATTGTAAGTACAGGGCGCTTTAGCATATGTATACTTGCTGTTAGCACGTGCTTACTAAGAAATGCAGGACATTATATCCAAGCATTTCATTGTGCAGCCTGTGGGTCTTCAACAGCACTGTGGTGTGAAAAAATACTGTTACCCAGACTTAACAAAAAAGAAGGTTGCAGAAAACAGAGTTGACCAAGTTTTTGGAAGAATTTAGGAGTGGCTCTCGGGTTCTCCATGTCTTGGCCTAAGCAGCCTGTCTGGTGTACTACTGCACCTCTCTCAGCCGTCCTGCTCTTGTGCATCTCTCTTCCCTCCTTGTGACAATTTGTTTGCTGCAAGGATTCCCTCTGGCAGTAAGGTTGTCCTGTCTTAATTCCTTGCCTCTTTACAAACAAGGTAGGAGAGGAAGAAAGCAGGGGAAAATGTGTACCTGCATACCTAAGAAGGAAAGAGAATTCAGTAGCTTTCACGTAGATCCACCATAGCTGACTGTCTCCATAAACAAATCACTTAAAGGGTTGTCATATTCTGTGTTTACGCAATGGAAATAACCCAGAATTCAGGATCAGTAAAGCATGCAAAAAAGAAAAAAAATTAACTGTCCAAATGATACAAACAGTCCTTTTTCCTATGACCTCATTCCACTTGTATTTTCCTGATACACTTCTGTGCCCATGCTCTCTGGGTGTGCGGGGGGTGGGTGGTGTTCTCTGTATATATTACTTTTAAAATGAATTGTGTACAAAATTTCTCTTTTCAGTTGTGTATGAGCACAGATCAAGATTAGAAAAGTCATTGCAAAAGGAAAGACTTGAACATAAGAAAGCAAAAGAAGGTAAAAATGTGCTTTTCACTTTGACATTTAAGATAACTTTATTATTTTAGAAAGTAACTTCAGATGTGTTTTGTTCAGTTTTAAACGAGTTAACAATGTATATAACACGTTAACAGGACCACCTTGGCAGATCTGTGGTGGTCTTTTTAGTATATCTTTTAAATTTATTTATTTAATCTAATCTTTTTTTAAAAGTAATCAACTTTTTAATACTGTTTACAGATCACTGGAACATGGCATAGTATACACAGAGAGTATGTGTATATCCGTGTACATAAACCTCACACATATGTGGAATATGGGCACGTGTAAATCCTGTTCCGGCATGCTGAAAACTTAAAACATGTACCAAAAGCATAGGATCTTTTCCTGCATTCCGTCAATGTGAAATTAGACTCTGAATCGGTGTTTTTATACATGCTTAAGGGTAAACACATGCTTACATACCTTTTTCTGATGAAAACTTTAGGTGTGTGTGAGGGGGAAGTGTCGGCACATGTATTTCTTGCGCATCTGCCCTCTATGAAACGTCAGCAGAATGCAGTCCTCTGAGCTTTCTCCGAGTCTTTTGTTGTTCTAAATTCACTACAGTTTTCAGAGTAAAGCCGGTATTCTTCCTAAAGCTGAGGACTCAACCTTTGCTGAAGGAGTTGTTTTAATTCAGCGGCTAAGAACGTGTAAGAAAGGATTCTTAGCGTGCAGTTCTCGGTAGCTTTCTGGTGCCATCTAGTGTAGAGCCGTCCCATTGCTCTGCAAAGGTGAGTCGGCGTTTTCAAATCCTGAAAAGAGGATCAAGGGAACAAAAGGGGAAATTTTTGTTTTATTAAACTTTGCCTACACTTTCATACTTCTTAAAGTATATACTTTTTTGTTATCCTAATACAAGAATACGTGATTTATAAAGGTACTTTTCAAAAAAATTGTAACTGCATAAGCATTCAGCTCTTAAGAGAATTTATGTACGCAACAGTAATGTTATTTAAGTACAGATTCTAATCTTCCTGGGTTTTTTTCATCAATATTTTCCTTTTTATGTTGTAGATTTTCTTGTTTATAAACTAGAAGCACAGGAAACGCTAAATAAAGGAAGGGTAAGTCATCATTTCTAGTACCAGATTTTAATATTTGATGCTATTTTAGTTGCAAGAAAAAGGAAATGCTTTGCAATTATAACTCTTCAAAGGAAGAGGTCTTGCAAAGTACTAATTGAAAGAGCTCTCACTTATCCCATTTCTACTCTGCATGCATAAGTGCTCTGCAATTCCTAATTATTTGAGCTGTAGTAGGAGCTACTAATATCTTTCCAGAAAATGAATTTAGAAAATAACCTTCAGTTTATATTATGATAGTTCAAACATAATGTTACTATTTTTAAGGGGAAGGGGGAATAAGAAGGCATTAGAAATCTTTTTGTAGCATAGTCCGTGGGGAAAAGGACAGTGACAACTTTCTAACACGTGGTCTCTGAACTGGAAAGTATAAAAACATCAAGAAGCTTTGTTTTATATACCAAGTGCCAGAAGGAAAGCTGTATTTGGCAAAGGATCCAGAGACCTGTGGAGAACTCTTTATAAGCGAGTAAATTAGAATTTTATGGCTACTTCATGTTGAAACTGGGGAGCAGTTTGTGAGCTGAGTGACCTAAGTTAAAATACATTGTTGCTGCAGTAATGCAATGTATATATTTCTTGCTATGTTTCAAAGCAAGTGGAGAGATTAATTTGTTTCCTGGGGAGTTATGTCCCTTGGCTTGTGACTCCTAAATAACTGCCTGTACAGAGGTTAGAGGAATGACAGTATTGTTCCGTTTAACACTTGTGTTTTCTTTTTTTACAGCAAGACTCAAATAGCCGATACAGCGCACTGAGTGTGCAGCACCAGATGTTGAAGGTGGGTAACTGAGATATCCAGTTTCACAGGACACTGGTGTTCTGCTGTGTCAGGGAGACACGGCCTCACTGGCTTCTGGTAATTCGCTCCAGAGTCTCCGTACATCGACGGTGCCTTCCTCTTACAGCAGTACTGTTAAAAGATGATTTATTGCAGTTTTTCCTAGTCAGGCTTGCCAGCGGGTAATTTAATCTTATCAAATGCAATTACTTGTATGGAACGCTGACTTATCAGACTCTACATAGTTTGGCACGTAAGGAATTTCTTAAACACATTCAGCAGCTCCCAGTGGGACAGTGCAACTGCAGGGTGAGGTGACGTAGCCCTAGAACAAGAGACTACTCATCACAGAGATCATTCTGTGTTTGAGAGGAGCTGCAACATGCATGCTTTGAATAATAAACTTCTTGTTATGAATGCTTCCTATTCATCTGGACTTATTTAACAAATTGCCAAAGACAATATTAGCCAGATATGCAGATACAGAACTGTTCCAGTGTCCAACTTGCTATTTGCAGAGTCAACATGAAGAACTGAAGAAACAGCATGCTGAGCTTGAGGAAGATCACCGAAAACAAGGAGAAGAGTTTAGCAGAACATTCAGTGATCACAAGGAGCGATACTTACAACTGCAGCAGGAAAAAGAGCAGGAGATCTCTAAGCTGAAGGGTATATGCAGCCTGCATCTGATTGCCCACATTTCAGTGTGTGTTTAGCATTGTGCTTTGTGTGATGTGAGACAGAAAGGCATCGCCTCTGTTCTCACTAACAGGTCATTCATACGTCTTATCCCTCCTGATAAGTTACATTTTCTCGACGATTTTCTGTGGCCTCTTTCTGAATTCATATGTGTGCTTCGTGTTTCTACCTAGATTAGAGAAATAGAAAGAAACACAGCGCTTAAAAGCCCGTCAAATGTCAGAGGATGGTTTATCCAGTCTTTCATTTTTAGTTCTAAGAGTTTTATAAACCTGGAAAAATAGATTTGCCTCTTTGCCTTTCATTTACAAAAAAGGGTAATCTAAGAATGTTTGCCACTTCTGTCAAATATTTAATTGTGCCTCTTTATGAAGTGACTTTACATACTTTTTCGACCTAGTTTTCTCGTATCTGTCAGCTTCTCTGAGACATGTTGCACCTGTGTACTTGGATGATGAAGTATTCATTTTTTACTTTTAACATCCAATTGCCCATTAAAGATATTCTTTGCAGTTTGCAGACCTCTTTAATCCTAATTACACAATTGCATAGAACAAAAGGATGGGGCTCTCCCCATGAAGGGCCTTCAGCCGCTTTCTGCCATGTGTCACTAACACATGAGTTGGTTTTGGAGCTGTCTGCAGTTTTGTCTGCACAGTATTTTGCAGGCAGAGGCTGTGTTTATTAGCTCTGCCTTGGCACCCCACCAGAGGAGCCATACAGCTAGCGTTCGGACTGAGCTGGATTGCAGCCTAGCAGCTTGGAGTGTGGGAAGAGCTTGCCTGTGTCTGCTTGCAATATTCCACATCAACATAATGTAAGAAGTGGGAAAAGAAGCCCCTCTCCCTGGTCCCAGAACGTAAAGCTTTTTAAGTATGCTGGCCATCTGGGCACCTCTTCCAAAAGAACAGCTTAGTCCTACATCATAAAATTCTCACTCGCCAGATGCGATGTGGGGGAAGAGAGAAGGGTGGCTTCCTCTCTGCGTTTTAAAGATTCACATTACCATAATGAATTTTGCTGTCTGCAGTCCCCAGCATGAGCAGTGATACATAATTCCAGTTGCAGACTGGGTGCGCTAATATAAAATTTAATGAAATTTTACATTTTTCTGCTTGAAAATGTAAGGCTTTTTATAGGGCTGGGGAGAAATCTAACATAAAGAAGCCATACAATTACTCTAATCCATTTTTACTACAGCAATTGTGTAGTATTTTATGTAGTTTGTTGTTATAGTCTTAATTTTGATGCTTAATCTAGTATTATAAATCTGGGTTTAAATTCTGTATGTCACTTCTTTTAAACAGAATCCCTGTATAACTTACGGGAGGAGAACAGACAGTTGAGAAAAGCTCACCAAGACATTCACACCCAGCTCCAAGATGTCAAGGTAGGCTTTGCTTTGAGGCGAACTTTCAAGACCATTAGGAAAAAGAAAATTTTTCCCAAGTTCTAACAAGCCAGAAATGGGCTATGCTGAAGGCTTGTAGTTTCTGTTATGCGGCAAAAAGGAGAGGAATATGGCTGAACTGGATTTCTTGTCTTTTGCCACCTGCAGTTTAGGTACATGGTCATTTGATAAAAATAAAATAAAAAAAAAAAACCAAACCACAAAACAAACAAACAAAAAAAAAACCAAACAAAAGAATTGGAAGAGGAGTGTTTAGTATAGAAATTGGAACTGGAAATTTGATTTTGCAAGTTAAAGATTGTATTTTGGCAAACTAAGTTTGCTGAAATGAATGTTTTCTAGCTCTATTTTGTATATGTTCATCAACATCTACTCCAACTTTTAACTTTACCTTGGTTACACAAATTCTGGCTCCCGAAACTCTTTCCTGGCATGGTCCCTTTCTCTGTGTGTTTAATAGGCATTCCATGTGAAATAAATAAATGCTGCCATTCCAACTCAGCATTTTCTCTTTGAAATAAATTGAATTATCTTCCTAGTTCAAAATCCCCCAGGCTACCTAATTTACCTTTAGAATGAACTTTATGTGAAACGTGTAATGTTCTTTTTTTTGTGTAGCAACAGCATAAGAACTTACTCTCCCAACACAACCAGCTTGTAGTGACATTGGAAGACCACAAGAGTGCACTAGCTGCTGCACAGGTCAGAAAGGAAAGCAGCTTCTACTTAGCTCTAACCTTCCTAAAACTTGTTTCTCCTAGTTCAGCTGACTGTAATGTTATGCATGTAGCCTTTCGCATGGGGAATTTGCAGTTAGCACCGTGCTGCACACTGCAGGGAAATGCATGAGTTAAAGGGTTGCTCTTCAGAAGAAGCTGCAACAAATTACAGGGCTGTTGGGGAAATAAAAAGCTGTATTACAGGCCCAGGAGTGCATGTACTACTGATAAGAAGAGTATCTCTGCTTCCCTGAGAGCTGTCGAATACCTTTTCTTTCTCTGTCTTCTCTGATAGAACTTCTGTTAGTTTAACATTCCACACTGACACGCAGGTATCATTATAAAGACCTGGATGCTGGTCTTTTTTTGTGTATGACTGGGAGGTTTATAAGGCTATATACATCAGTGTAACAGAGGTAGAGTATATATGGAGGAACGTAAACTCCAGGTGAAACTCAAATTAGTTAAAAAGAAGCAGCAGCATTACCTTTCTTAAATGTCATTTTCAAGTAAATTATCCATGAAGCACAAACTTTGCTAGACTATTGCAAATTCAGTCAGCTGTGCCAGTACAAGCTGTGTAGGCCACAGGGAATCTGCAAGTAGGAGTGATGTTGGAGCAGAGGGGGAGACTATTGGTGAAAGATCAGAGGGAAAGGCAATGAGGCAGTGTGAAGTTATTTTTATTCCTGACTAATTTTCTTCATTTAAGTATTTTCATGGTCCACAAAATCATTAGCAGCACTAAAAGCACTGGATCTTTTTTTCTCCCAGTTCTGCTTGTTGTGCGTGTCAATATGTGTAGGTACTCAAGAAACAGGGAAAGACCAGGAAAGTCCCTCATAGACTAAACCTATGAAGAATTTTGATTTCCAGTCCTAAAATATGCTGGTAGATAATTTTAAGGTCTTCTCCCACCAGCCACATTAGCTACTTGGTATGTATTTGCTAACGTCTGAAATTCCACAAGGCAAATCCAGGGTCTGATTTAAGGTTCACGAAATCCAAAGGGAAGCTCCATATACTTCTCCTGGCTTTGATTCAGTTCTTTAACTAGAAAACCTGTGTCACACAAAACCTTTCTATCTGCAATCAGAATGTGGCATTTATCATATGGAGAACCTTTCCTTCAAGAAAAGGGTCTTGTGCATTCTTTCAGAACAGAAGGTATTTAGTGCAGTTCCATAGTTTCTTCTGCAAACCAGCTACAGAAAGTTCACAAGGGATTACTGCTTAGAAACATAGCTTGATAAGTGACCCCTCTATTTCTAAGTGTATTCCAGACATTAAATATCAGTAGTCAATACTGCACTAATGAATTTGTGACCTGAATCTTTAAGGCACTGTAATCTTTACTCCTCCATAGCTCAAACAGCCAGACAGGTTCATTACATTTTTTTTTAAAGCCTGTTTTTCTGCCAGTATTAATACCTTTTAGGCTATGGCCTTGAATCACAACGTTCAGCTTAGAATGACTCGTGTAGTGGAACGGAGTACTTGAATTCTGGTCTGGACGTGCACTGTTTAAATATCCTACTATATTGATCGTTCTGCGTGGTCCATGAGTGGGGGGAAAAATAAAAATCAGACACCTGCATATTAGTCTTACGTTAAGTAAATACTTTTTTTTTTCCTCTAAAATTTCTTTTTGGACTCTCCAACAGTTAATCAGGAAACATAACTACCCCTCTGGAATGACAAAAGTAATTACTGTGCATTCTGCTTTGCTTTTAGGCCCGTCTGTTTTAATGGATGCCATAGTCTTTTGAAGATGCTTCGAGGTGCGTCTAGCTTCGGAGCTGTTATGCATTGCATCATGTCAATCTGTAGCACTGTGGATATTGTTTTGTATGAGTATTATGCATTGTACATCAATGCATCATGCCTGTCTGCTGTACTATTGATTGCTATGATACCACATAACACACAAAATGACATACACAGTCACCGAGTATAAACCATAGCCAGTTTTTAACCTGAATTTTGAAAAGCATTATGAAATGCACCTCCGACTTCAAAATGGGTAGTAAGCACACCCACTGCTTCCACTGGAGCAACAGAGAAACCCTCTTATGGGGCACCACCTTTTGTATATGCAACTGGTCAGCTTTTAAAATCCAGTCCATCTCAAAAATTTTACTTTATGAGATAATCTTTCTTGTATGTCTGCTGTATAGACAGGGACTGGTGTACCAACCAGTCTGGACTCCCACATTGGACTTTAAAGCTTTTTGAAAGTATCCTGATCTTGTACAGAGTTAAACAGCAAATCAAATTACAACACTTCACTGTTGCATTTCAGGAAGACTTTAGAAATTTACATTTTCTCTCTTTCTTTTTTTTTCCTTCTTTTTTCCCTTGCTCTTCACCAAAGGTGTACTCTGACTTTCTTTGCCTCAGTTCTCTATGTTGGCTGTTGTCTTGTGTAACACCTGTCTAAATGTTGAGAATTTGGCATTTTCATGACATTATATATATATACTGTAAAGCTACTGTTTCTAAAAGAACTGCACTTCTTTCTCCCAGTAAAGGAGAAGCTGTGGTGCTCTCGATTTCCCTCGCTTTAGTCTGCCAAGAAAATGGCATCATCCCCTTTTGACAATTCTCCTGCTTGGCATGAATAAAACAAATCTTCGTCTTTGTCCCACAGAGACTTTCCTAATATGCTTTGTATGCATGTGCACTTTGGCTGGAAAGATTGTGATGAATCAATGCTATCTAGTGCGTGGAAACAATCAATTTTAAAAGCTCTCGTCCCTTCTCCTCCCTGGTATTCGCTCTGATGTGAATATCGAGTCTTTCTACCACCATACGTCTTGCCAGCAAGTTCACTCTGAGGTGACTACGTTTTATTAAGAAATTGATTTGGACATAGTGTAATTAATGTGTTGCCTTTAGTCCCAGGTGGAGGAATACAAGCAGTTGAAGGACACACTCAACAAAATGCCAAGTTTCCGACAGCCTGAGAAGTCAGAACAACCAAACGAGGAAAGAGAGGTGGCAGCAGTGTCTCCCCGCAGTGACCTCCCAATGCGCCATGAAGCTGTGGCTGAAGAGCATCAGGAGGTATGAAGTACTGACTGGCTACAGACGCTATAGGAAATGGTTCTTACTCAGCAACATACTAGCGATGTGCTTAACTTCCATTAGAAGTGTATGTTTAATTGTACACGCTTGTCAGTTCTTGAGTAAAGTCGTAAGGGACAGTTTAATCTTACTGAGTAGTAGAAAAATATATTCACGATGACCTTTTCTTACATCACGGTAAATGCACTTAAAACTGGTTTATGTGAGCTGTTTTAAGAAGCTGCTAAAAATCTTAATTTTTTGAATAATAAGCGGTGTCTAAAATTGTAGGTATCTCGTGTGTTACAGAAAAGCTTTAACAAGTTCTGAACAAATTGTCTTTTCACATGTCTTATAAAGTTTCAGTGGCACACGTAAATCAGTATATTTAAAGCTGGCACACTCTCTTATGTCCAAAAAGAAATAAAGCAAAGTGGTAAAGTCTAGAAATTACAATATCAGTTGTGGTTTGGTTTTACAAGAGTTCTTGGCCAGCAGAACCCACAATAAAAATACAAAGCTTCCTTGGTAGATACCGGATTATAATAGTTTTGTTCCACTTCAGATAAAACAAGGCTCAACCTACTTTATGATGCAATTGTACAACACCTCGTGTAGCTGTGCAGAGCCAAGAATTGGGTATTGATACCGTTTGGCAGGAGGGGTGGCTTGTTCCAAAGCAGGCATTCCGCTCTCCTGGCTACAGCTTCACTACTGCAGGCTGGAGTAAAGGCGTCCATATCTGGTCCTTGACTCTTGAAAACATGAAATCCATAATATCTTGTGCACACATAATCTTGTGTTTGTTTTGCAGGATGAGAAGCCAAAAGAGACAGAAGAAATAAATACCCAGGAGAAAGAAGACAGGGCTGAGCCTTTTCATCCGCAAAGAAGGGCTAATGAGGGCCAGCATACCAAAGAACTAAATATTCAGGAGCAACAAGAAGCTGGAGAGGATGAAGAGCAACGCGTTAATCAAGTTGAAGAGGAACGCAAAAAAGAACTTGAAGAGGAAGAAATGGAGCAGGCAGGTCACCCTGAGCGCTTAGAGGAGGAACAGGATCAAGTACCAGAAGAGCACGAGTGGAAAAAACAGGAACAGAAAGAAGAAGAAACCAACATGTTGGGCGATCATCTTCATTCAGAGGTATGGAGCTCTTTTTTCATTTTCTACTAATTGATTATATTTGCTGTGTAAATGGAGGCTCATTGCTGGCCCCGTATTGCGCTCGCCTGTTTCTCAGTAAAATCAGTGTCATATTTATAGAAAGTTTGGGATTCAGAGCACTTGGATGCATAGGATTCAGGCTCCACGTCAGCACACGCATACTGAAGTGCTTGCCAAATGCAGCTTAATGAGCATTAATTCTGCTGATAAAAAGCAACAGATGGGAAAAAAAGAGCAGTCAGGTTGGATCCCATCTCCTACTTTAAATTTGAGGCCTGTGGTAGCTGATGGGAAGAAGACAGAATGAGACTTATCTTCAGCACTTCGATGCTGCGTTACTAATTTGATGCATCTCAGCAAATTGCAGTGTGTTTCCTTGTCAGATACACCTACCTTCTGTAAACACATTCCCATCTAAATGTTCGTTGTCATTTGACACGAAATTTTAGCTGCAAGATGAACATGCCTAAAATAGCCACGGGAAATCAGTGTGCAGCAATGGCAAGTCTTGCTCTGTGCAGCTTTAAATAAAACCAGCAAATTCTGGATTTACATTCTAGATCGGATCTCCAGTGGAAAATATATTTTACTGATCTCACCTTAGGCTTTGTAAACACTTTCCTAGCACATTAATTCTGTAACTCCAGTGTGATGAGAACCGTTGTTGAAAAGGTGCAGTGGATTGGAACAGCAGCAATAGGTTCAGCTGGGAAACTGGAGTTACTGGCTGTAAAAAATGTGCAGTGTCCCCCTTAAGGCTCAAAGCAACCCTACTGAAATTTCCACTTCAATCAATGGAAACACACTTGCTGTCTTAATTGTCGGCCATCAAAACTTCCTGTTACTGGTAATATGTTGGGGGGGTTTATTATTATTGATGTGTAAGAAAAGCATGGCTTCCCCCAGCCCGTTATCTCCTTTTCCTTCCCCATGTCCTCCACAAACACCCCAACACTTCCAGTCTGTGTTCAAAAAAAATAATTAAACTTCAAGCAGAGACAAGAAAACTTAAAATAACTTTGCTGTAATTTTGCCGGTTGCATGTAGCATCTGCATATTTTTCCCCCTTGTCACAGGTTTCTGCATGTTTGTTTCTGATCTTTGAAATTATGATTAATCTGTGACTAACACGTTTCTTTGACAGATAACATCAACAAAAGCTGTAACAAAAAGACATAAGCCAGCTTATGAACAACAACTGGAGCAGCAACATCTCGCAGCCCAAAGAGCGGAGGAAGCCAATCAGCTACGAGAACATCAGGAATCCCTACACCAGCAAAGACTGAGAGAACAGCTATTACGGCAACAACAGCTTGAAGAAAAAGAGCTTCAGCTGCAGAAACAGGCAGAACAAGGAGAAAAACTCTATACGAACCGGCTAAGGTTAAATTCTTTTACATGAGTTTGTCACGGTCTGCGCTCTGGCTTTTATGGCTTCCACCATAGCACCTTTGAAAAGATGCTGGTTTAGTGCTATAAACCTAAACTGCCCAGAAACTAAATTCAGTCAGCCTCATCTCCTTCTTTCCAAGGATAAATCTAATTGCTATTTTAAGGGGTTTTTTTCTCCTTCTTCTATTTTCCTTTTACTGTGGAAGCCTCTGAAGTCTGGAGTAATGAGTGCACATCGCCATGCACGTCCTTGGGGGAGGTTAGGGGCTTCTGACATACAATGCCCCTTGTCTTAAAGCTTGCTTTAAATTAGTAATTATTTTCTGCTAAGCAGCAATTCTGATCTTGTAGTACTGAGGAGCTCCAGTATCAGCTATGCATTAAGGTACCTAAACTAAAGTTCCTCTTAAATGTGAGATGCTGTTTTTAAGTAATTCCATGAGGACTCTCTGGACAAGAGTGAGTAGTATTATTTGCATTGTAGAGACAAAAGCAGGATTTCAGGAGAAACCAACACCCTGATAGTGTCATAAAGTTATTGTGAATGCAGTTACAGTCATGATATTGTAGCTTATACATTCCTTTCCCCCACCCTATCGTATTTCCTTATACTTCTGCTTCGTTTAAAAATGTTAATGACCATATTTTGTCTTTTGGAATCTTAAGCCCATTGAATTTTCTTTGCTGAAATACTGAAATATTAATTATTGATTTGACCCAAGTTTTAAAAGTATTTTTGCATGAGAAAGCCTTTTATAAATCAGTAGTTAAAATACTCAGTCCTGCGAGACCAACCACACAAGTAAACCCCTTTCAAGATGAAACTGAAAACTGCTTGGCTGACAAAAGAACTGATCCGTGTAGTCTGTCGTTATGACTGTTTATCTGAGAGGTTCTTTGCTTCCAGTTCATAGTATTTGTGTTTTGGTTATGGAATATACTAGCTTAGGAGTTCTGAACATACAAGGTAGATCCCATTGACACATGGAGAAATAAAAGCACAGAAGTTGGTATAGTAGGACAAGAAAGTCTTAAGGAAAGTCTTTCAGGAAAGATGATGTGAGAAGATACTAGGTAATAGAAAGCTAAATGGAACCCGTTCTGGCAGGAGCTGGGAGAGGCAGAGATGCAGTAGGATAATTTGTTTATTAAAGCAAACCCACACTCTTTTTGAAACTGAAATGATGTATTTGCATTTAATTTTCTCAGCCAACAGGCTCATTATGATAACATGGACCATGATATTGTACAAGGGGAAGAAGAGCAAGCTATTCAGGAAGAGGAAGGAGGTAAGGTAAAATTTATGTCCCTACCGTATTCATAGATAGGTTCCCTCTGTACTGCCTTTCATGTGAGATTTTAATATCCATTTCATATCCAGTTTGGATTCAAGTGAAATATAAACTCGCAATTTAAAACCAGAAGCTCAAATAACACTGGCTGAACTGACTGAGTGAAATACAGGTTTTGCTAAAGATCATATCCACATTCCTGAAAGGAGAAGCGTCCTTTTGATTGAGCTACTAGGGTAGGGCTTTGTGGATCTTGGTTACGTTCCTGGCTCTGCCTATGATTTTGTTTGATCTCTTCAAATTATATAATGTTTCAGTGTCAGTTTCCTACTAGCAGTAAAACAATTCTGTTAGCATTATATGTTTAGGTAAGCTCTCTAGGTAAAGGCTGCCCACTGTTGAAAGCACGTATGGAAGCTAGTATGTAAGAGACTCTTAAAAAAGGCTAACTAGAAACTGCTGTAATACAATAAAAATATCAAAAATTTTTCAGCTTATGAACGTGACAACCAGCACCAGGATGAAGGTGAAGATGATGATCAAAATAATGCAGATGAACAGCAAGAACCAGAACATAAAGTAGAAAATCAGCATGCTGGTGAATCGGTGAGTAGGAGTTAAAATGCTGTGGATTGCAATCATTACTGAAGTGAAAACTCAGAAGTCTCATCTAACATAATTGCGTGTCACAGAAATAAGATGAACCAGAGGTCTGCTACGAAGACAGGTTTTGACAGTTTAAAACTACATCTAAGATCTATTTAAAGTTGTCCTTATTGATTTGGGAAAAAATCAAAAAGAAGTTTCCTTGTTAGAAGTTGCTTTTCTACATACCTTTGATCTGTGTTTTGAGTGAAATAAAGGATTTGGACTTAGCAGGGACTTGACTAGGTGAACTTGGATTCAAAAAAGTAACAGGAGTAACTCATTGGTGGTCAGTCAAAAAGCGTGGCAACAGTGTTTTTCATACTATCATTAATTAGGAGGGTAAGAGCCACCTCAACAGCCACTGAAACCAGCTGGAGTCAGTACAGAAGTGCGAGATCTTGAAAGAGAACATACTTCAGCACTGAACCCAGCTGTGATATGGATTGCACAGAGATCTGGATGCAGGAGATTCAGCCTTCCCCAAAGTTTTGTCTTACTCGGTGGTGTGGAACATCAAGTGTATCATCTTTACTCCCCTCCCCCTCCGCAAATGAAATTGTATAGTAAATATTTCTAAAGGATCTTTCACTTGTCAGCTATGCAGATAGCAGAAATGCTTGTACTGAATGATAACCAGAAAGATGATGCTCGGTTTTTGAATGGCAAAGTATTATGAAAAGTGAGCGGTGTTTTCCTTTGTTTTATTACGAACATAGACGAGGTCGATGTTGCAGGACAGACTGGTACTGAAAGATCACATCAGCTCTTATCTCTTTTCACCTGGTCTTATCAGGCACTGTCAGTTGTCAGATGGTCAGTAAACAAAAGGAGTTCAACAACAGCCTGTGTGAAATAAGTCATCTGCTTCAGTCCGGCTGTTAGAGACAGATACCCCTCTGCAGTTCTGTCTGGGTTCAGTGCTGAAGTACTTTTTCTTTTGGGAACTGACACTTCTGTATTGATGGGGTTTGGTCTGGTGACCCCTGGTGCCTGGAGAGATTCCAGCTGGGTTCCGTGAGAATGGAGTTGGCTGTAACATAGCTCACCCTAGGGCAGCTTTCAAGTGAAATGGAATTTGACTGTGGGATAAAAATACGTATTTAACATTCACTTCTGAAAATTACAGAAAGCAGCCATGGAAGACGTGAATCCTGCTGATGATCCCAACAATCAAGGAGAAGATGAATTTGAGGAAGCTGAGCAAGAGAGAGAAGAAAATCTACCAGATGAAAATGAAAAGCACAAGCAAACCAGTCCGAAACAGGGACATCCGGGAATGGGAGAGCACCTAGTGGTCAGTAAAGGGAAAGGAAGTGTCTGTAGGTCTTCTTTAAGGACAGTGTAGCGCAGCTCGGCGAGAGAACACTGAACTTGGATTTTTAAAGATCTCTTTTAAGCCATTTATGACATGTGCAGGCCAAAGTGTGGAATTACTCCTGGTGATACACTGGTATGTCTCTCATCACTGGCCCCGCTCAGCGAGGTTCTGTAGCCTCACAGTTCAGGGCCCCGGTATTTACCTTCACACAAGCCCCTGCAAGAACACCCGTTCATGCAATCTTCCTGACTTTGCACAAATCCCTTCTATGCCGCTTCCATGCCGTCAGCACTCACTCAGCTGAGAGCAGTGGTGTCGCTTTCCTTCTATGGCCGTTCCACTGAATGCTGCGCATTTCAACCGTGTTGAAGCTGTAAACTCCTCTAGGCAGAGATGATCTGTATTTTTATGGCATTGGTCTTTAATGGTGTGAATATTTCATTGTCTTCCTGCTTAGTATGAAAAGTCTTGCTTTATTCTGTGAAGTGATTTTTATTATAATCTTTCTGCTGCCTACTTTTTAATTTAGGGCAGTTCTAAATCATGTAGCCAGGCTATCATTAATGCTAATGAACGCACTATAACTTCTTATGCTATTATTGTTACTTAAGCTTTACATAAAGTTTTAGTTCCAGAACAAGAAGCTTTAACCTTCGGTCTTCTAAAGTTAATAGACAGGCACACAGAACTGAATTTTTATATGATTTTTCTGCAGATGGCAGGAAATCCAGACCAGCAGGAAGATAATGTGGATGAGCAATACCAGGAAGAGGGAGAAGAAGAGGTAAGAAAACAGACATAAAGGCATATGTGGACTCAGGTCCCTTAACGCATCTCCCTGAACATTCAACATTGGTATCTTTTATAACTGCGAAATGAACTCAAATCACTTTGTCTGACTTTATGAAACCCAGGAAGTCTTTGCCATTACTCTGCTGTCCACTTCTGGACTCATTTAGTGTTACTCAATTTTATATGCTGCCGTCCATTAGTCTTCCACACAACACGGTATTAATTGTGCAATAATTGAAAAGATTAAGTCATTCACAATAGAAGAAAAAATTCCTGAAAACCTCAAGCCCTCTGAAGGTCACTGAAAACCTCATTAACTTTGCATCTCTAATCACTCACTGCTGTTCTGGGCAAACTGCTTTCTTGGCCAGTTACTTCTTAGCTCTGACTTTGATTTATCTGTGCTCCTCCTGAGCAACCCAAGTTATGTAAAGCCCTACTATTCGTGGAGCCAAGCAGTCAGGAAGCTGTTAGCGCACTGCTTTGAACTGGAGAGGAAAGGAGGGAAGGGACTCTCTCCTTCGGCTGTTGCACGACATGCTCGTTACGCACGCGCTAGCATAAGCTGCCCTGCATTACTTCAGTACGTACCTAATCAATTGCTATTTTCTACTTCATCCATAATGATTTACAAAAAGCAATAGAAACAGCTACTCCCTTATGGGAACCACTTTGTCTAGATTAGCTGGTATGCACTTAGAATTCACCAGTTCAAAATACAGCTGCTTAACTCAAACCAGGTCATTAGGGACTGAGAATAGTTGGCCTTTGGCAATTACTCTTTTGCTTACAGGAAGTAATTTAACACATGTTTCATAAAGGACTGTGACCAGTGTGCTTACTGGAAGTATTAAAGAGTGAATGAGCAATCAAGAAAGAGTTAATCGGGAACAGTTTCTTTAGTAGGTTGACTCGAATATTATAGGTTGCTGCTGCCCAAATCTTTCCCGTATATCCATCAAAGTGATCCAGGTTTGATGGCCGCCCTTCTGCGGCCGGCAATACCTAACCCCAAAACACTTGTTCCCAACCAGCTGCTAAATATACTCTCCTGCTACTGACGTTGTTGAGAAGCTGTTGCTGCTGCTCTTCAGGAGGATGTGACGGCAGCTGCCAGAGGGAGGGAACCCTGTGGAAAGCAGCGGTCTCATCCTTGCTCTTTGTGGCAGGGGTCGGTGGCAGTGCTGAACGGCAGATGCTTCCCAGCCTGGTGAAACAGCTTTTTTTCTCCATGGGGAGAGCTGTGCGGCCTTGTGGAAGCATCTTAGCCAGCTTGCAGGACACCGTTTGGAGCAGATGTGCATAACAGCATTCTCCAAAAGAAAATCAAGTTTACTTTGAAGAGCGTGCCTCTCTCAGACTTGCACCTCACTGTAGTGGGACATGGAAGCGAGGGAAAGTGCTGACATAAAAGATAGAAGCGATAGATCAGTAGGGGGCCTACAGGAGAGCTGGGGAAGGACTTTTTACAAGGGCATATAGTGATAGGATGAGGGGGAATGGCTTCAAACTGGAAGAAGGTAGATTTAGATTAGATATTAGGAAGAAATTCTTGGCTGTGAGGGTGGTGAGCCCCTGGCCCAGGTTGCCCAGAGAAGCTGTGGCTGCTCCATCCCTGGAGGTGTTCAAGGCCAGGTTGGACGGGGCTTGGAGCAACCTGGTCTGGTGGGAGGTGTCCCTGCCCAGGGCAGGGGGTTGGAATGAGATGATCTTTAAGGTCCCTTCCAACCTAAACAATTCTAGGATTCTATGATCAAGATTTTAATATCTGGAAAGCAGAGTCAGTGTGGCCTGCTCTCTCCTCAAGGATAGAGTTGGAAGAGATTATTCTTCGCTCTCAATCCCCCCCTTGCTCTTTTGTGGCTTTCTAGGAATAGTTGGCAGAAGTATCGCTCAGCTGCTGGGAAAACCCGGACAAAGTTACCATCAAATACCGACATCACATACGGGAACTGAAACAGCTCTAGGAGTCCACAGTGGGGTGGAAGTGTGGGTCATGACTCTGTGTGGGTCATGACACTCTCGCTGTGAAGGACAAGGAGAAAATTTTATATATCTAAAGTTAAAACATGGAATGGAAACCTAAATGCATTAGCTGATGATGAGAGGGTCTGTGCAAATTGTGGTTCAGAGTTAATTATGCTCTCAGAGGAAGTGAGTTCCCCGATGATGGGGTGGTTGAGGTTTTTCCCTCCGTTAACCTCTCCATGCCCTCTCCTCCTCTTCATTCTGTAAAAGCACAGGTGTGAAAATGTGTTATGCCACAGGCTACTTTTTAAAGGAAATTAAAACAAACAGAACATCTCTGTGCTTTGTAGATCCAGGAAGACTTGACTGAAGAGAAGAAACGAGAGCTGGAACGCAATGCTGAAGAGCCATATGGTGAAAATGACGAAAACGTAAGTACTGCGTAAACCCACAAACGCGGTGACACGATTAAACACTCGGCGTAGCTGTGAGCACGTCACAGCGACATTACATAATAATCCTTGTACTCGCTTTAGCTCACAGACCTTAACATTTCACGCTGTCCACACTTCCTTTTGCTCATCCTTCCACCCCCGCTCCAGCTGCCTGGAGGCCTTGGGAAAGCTTTTCCTTTTTCTGTCCCTCAGCTCTGACAACTCCACCTGACAGTCAGTTTTCCTTTTCCTTAATTTCAGCTCCTTGCCCCAAAATAAAACTATAAGGAAAGTGGCATTTGCACTGAATCTGATTTTTTTTTTTTTTTTTTTTTCCTCCCAATCAGGCAGAGGAAAAGAATAACGGAGGAGCAGATCAAGAGCAAGAAATGCAAGAAGAGAACAACCCAAAAGAAGGTCATGAAGAAAATTATGAGGAGGAAGAGGAGGAGGAGGAGGAAGGCAGAGCTGTTGCAGCAAAAACTCGTAGACGAGGGGAGATGTAGTCCTCTTCATTTTACTTTTTTTAAATTTTTTATTTGCAGCACACAAATTCTGGTTGTGGTTTTTTTTTTAAAAAAAAAAAACAACAACTTTTTTAGGATATTTAATTTCCAAAAAAAGTTTGTGTTTTACACTTTTTACTTTTCTATTAGATGCTCTCATATGTTTATATGAATACAGTATTTTGATACTCTAGATTAGGATTTCTTTTCCCTTAAAGCTGTACATAAACAGACATCATATAGGTTTAATTTTTCGTAATTCTGGGCACGTTTTCTAAAGGCCATTTCGGAATACGCTTTCACCTTGTTCAAGCCTGACAGAGATGTTTGGTCTAATTTCAGGTACATTCAGCATCTGAGAGAATATATCTAGTGCCTAAACCCAGGCGACATTAGTCACTCCGACTCTCGCTGTCTTCCTCCACACAACTTTTAGGACGAAGGGCTGCCCGCGCTACCCGTCCCGGGCACCACCTGCGACGCCCGCGGAGGCCCACGGGCGGCTTCATTCCTTAGAATCTCACGCGACTCTTCAAATCCCTGAGGATAAGCACATGCCTCGCTCTTTGCAGGACCAGGCCTTTTATAGGTGCAGAGCAGTTATAACATATGCAAGTTTTACAAGCCTTCAAAATACAGCCAGGTTAACAGCTGCTAATTTTGGCAGTTGTTTATATACAGCTAAATTATGCATTTATTTTAATGAGCGTACCTAGGTACTTCAATTACATGCACTACATAGCAGATAATGCAAATGGTGGAGTGCTGAGATGCCATGTGAGCTAGAAACCGATTTAGACTTGGAGATCCATTATGCCAAATCAAAACACTACAGCTGTCACAGGGGCGAAGGTTTCCAGAAGGAACGATTTTGCCACCCTAGTTAATATATAAAATATTTGATTAGAGAAATGCAACTACATCACCTCCGTGACTCGCTTTCTGGAGAGTGTAGAGAGGGTTAAGGCATCTTAACTGAGTTGACCCGATTGGTGCAAGTTGTTAAACTTAAGGCCTTTACCTTCTTTTTTTTACTTCTTTATTTTTCAGTCTAGGCTGGAAGGGTTTCTGGGTCCCCTGGTGTGAAAATCGGACTGGGTTGAACAGCAAACGTCTCCAGCACTGCATGCCGAAATCTAAGGGGGGTTTTGGGGGGGGAAACAACACACGAACTGTGCCTTGGCAGGCTCCTACGGACGTAATCACAGTGCATGAATATATACAATATTTGTATTGGTACAGACCCTAGTTATTTAATATATGTTAAAAGGAGAATGGGAATCTGGATTTCCTTGGCTACGCCCCATTGCTGGAAATGAGGCGCACAGTAGCTCCCCGTGAAAGTGTGTGTTAATATATAAAAGGAGAGGGTTTGGGATTTTTCCCTTTTTTTTTTTTAATAATGATGCATAGCAATGTTTTTAGTTTAACTTTTTATATGAATGTAATTTAATTCATTTTTCTACTAACTCGATTATATTATGTTTTATAGTTGGTTTCCATTCTTTGCAATTTTCCTAAATGTCCCAGACACAGTGCTTACGTTTCATAGGAATATTTTTGTCAGCAAGTATTTTGGGTTTTCTAATTACCATAAATCAGATTTATCTTATGTATAAAAAAAGTTTACATGATACTGTAAAATGTATAATATGTACATAATCTTCAGAATACAATTATTTTGGTAAATTGGCCTGTATTTTTAAGGTTGCAGTATTTAATTATTTGAGGCATAATAAAACTTGACTGCAGTCGATAAACTAATAGTTACTGATCTTCCGCAACTGTGATGGTTTGTTGTAGTTTTCCTAATGATGTGTTCCTGCTCTATTTTAGTAGAGCACAGGGGTGACTGGGAGCCAGGAGCCACAACGGCATTCACAGTGAAGTGGAGCAGGGTTAGGGCCAACGGTAGCAATATCGGCACTTTCAGTGTTCTGTAGATGTGCTCTTTAAATCCTCATTGCAACTGAGGTCCTTCTCCAGCTGGAGCAATAAAGCATCTCAGCCTTTGGCTCTGGGAAAGAGGGGGAGGGAAAGAGGCTCAAGCCCTATTCTGCACGAGCTTCTCCCACAACTGGGACCGGTTGTCTTGGTCACACAGTGGACACCAGCCCTGCGGTGCGTATTGTGTCCCCTCAAGCTAGGAGGAGAGCCCGTCCTCCCTGGCAGAGGGAGAAGACCAACTCTGAAGGTACAGGTACACGGTGCTGAGGGACATGGTTTAGTGGTGGTTTTAGCAGTGTTAGGTTGGTGGTTGGACTCGATGAGCTGAAAGGTCCCTTCCAACCTTGACAATTCTATGGTTCTATATCAGAATACAAAGGGCTCTGTCTTTTCACAGCATCTCTCACCCTTATAACGAGCTCTACGCTCCAAGCCTTTACGCTAATGGGTACAGCACTGCCTGCGGAGATATGCACAACACGGACTGTCTGTCCGCTGCCACACTCACAGTGCAGGGAAAAGCCACTTCCAAAGTCATCTGCAGGTACAAACTGTCTCCCAGTGTGGCATCTTCACACCAAAATAAGCTGCTGCTTACTTCTCTCCAATTGCTTCAGCAATTTGCCGGCTACAGCTGAAACAGGTGCTGGTGTGTTCTGCCGGCCCGTGGGCTCTGCTGTCCCCACTGCCCTGGGCGCAGAGCAGGGTCGTTGAGCAGCTCGGACGATACCCTTTTGTTGACCATCAGGCCGTGGGCCTTCCCTTGGCTAACTTGTGGCTCCAGCAAGAGGACAGAGAGACAACGAAACTCTTCCCAGAGCGAGAAGCAGCAGAATAAGGGCTCCTATTGTGTGGTGTCGGAGCCGGTATTCACAGCGGATGCAATGTTTACTTCAGCAAGCATAACAAGTTCACATCTGATGTGAATAGGCCAAGAAAGTCTTAATGAAAGCCCGTTCTGTCCTTAATCAAGGGCCTATTCACTTCAGACGAGAGTTACTTGACTGAAGATCAACTTTCTGAGTGAGGCTGCAGGCTGGGCTGACAATAGCAGGGCGCACTCTCCGCTACGTGCCCCAGCCACCGCTCCAGCAACAACCGGGGCTGCTTTCCCACGGCTCCCGGGCCAAGGTTGCTCCCTGCCGCCGTCTCGGAGCTCAGGTTGGCACGACCGGAAATGTCATCCCTCAATTCTTCCAATATTCTTTGCAAAGGCTAAGGGCAAACCGCGCCAGACCTTGCACAACTGCCTGCCCTGCAGCTGCTCACACGAAAATGATTCTGACCTCTTTGCCTGACACACGTCGCGTAGTGCCAGATCCTGTGGTCCCAGTTTGGTAGATAAGCCGGTGGTGGGAAGGCAAACCCCCATGGCAGGTCCTCATTGCCATAGGATGGCTCCTGGGATACAGGGAATCATAGAATCATAGAATTGTCTAGGATGGAAGAGACCCTTGGGATCATCGAGTCCAACCATCTACCCTACTCTACAAAGTTCTCCCCTACACCATATCCCCCAACACCACATCTAAACGGCTCTTAAACACATCCAGGGATGGTGACTCAACCACCTCCCTGGGCAGCCTATTCCGATGCCTGACCACTCTTTCTGTGAAAAATTCTTTCCTAATGCTGAATGCTTTCCTAAAGCAAGAAAGTGATGTAATTTATATTCATAAATCCACAAATTAAATTCATAAAAATTTAAAAATACTTTCTTAGTAGATATGGCAAAGTTATTTGGGTCTTCATTCCCTTTAGAAGTGATGACGATGAGAAAATAATGAATAATTTTGTATCGGAACCAGCAAGAATGATTCAAGCAGGAACCATGGATGGGAAACCCATGACCTTTAGGTCACATATTTTTATGTGACCTAAAAATACGCTCAGCTCAGGAAAGAAATACTGGGGTGACTTGACTGTGGGCTAGGAGAGGCACAGAGGCAGACAACTGGCAAGACAGGAGTCCTAAGCCCCACAGTGAACACAATAAAATTCAGGCCACAAATACAGTGTAAATATTTAGTAATGGAGTTAATTAGTCATTGCAGCAATTATTTTAAAGGCTGCGATGAATTCTTGATCACTAGACATCTTTTAAAAGTCTTCCTAGTTCAGCCCCAGCTTGGCCATCATGAGAGAAGTCCTTCTGCCTACGATAAGGTCAGCCAGGAGGCTCCTAATAGCGCGCTCTGGCCATAAAATACACGAAACAATAACACTCAGTGCAAAAAAACAAAACCCGGTGGAATTCATTCTGTAGGTGAGGAAATCCTCCAGCGGCTCAGATGCACTATTACAGCTCCGCAACTCACCGCAGTAAAGCGGCGCCTCCTTGCCCCGTTGCCTCGAGCAGCTCCACGTGCGCCGGGGAGTTTGGAAGCGCCCGCAGGCTGGAAGCCACCGCGCGCCGTCGGGGAGCTGCTCAGCGCACACCGCGCGCTTTCTATCCAGGTCTTGTCCAAATCCACTCACCGCCAGCCTGCTCGCTCAAGGCCTGATCTAACCCCAGCCGAAAAGGGAGTTAGATCGCTCTACTCGAAAGCAAACGTTAAAAAATCACTGAGATTAGGAATGAAACACATAGACGCACTTGCCGTTGAAGTACTAACTGGTTTCTGACAAGTTTTATCCCCTTTTGCTGCGGGTTTTCATGACGAAGGAGCCGCAGAGCAGTCACTGCTAAAAACGACCTTCACTCCGCTTGTGAAGTCTGCACACATAAAATGTGTTTACTGTGTGCACAGAACTTCTCACTCTGCCACACGCAGGAAATAAATTCATATTGTTACAGCCAAAATATTTGCAGGGTGAAGGGAATGAGAAACCCAAAGCCGCATATCCAGAGCAAGATAAAAAGTTGCCTTCAGTACACCTGACACATCATCAGCCTTCCGACGGGTTTCCCATCCGCAGTTCCTGATTTAATCGTTCTTGCTGGTTCCGATGCAAAATTATTCATCATTTTCTCATCATCATCACTTCTAAAGGGAATAAAAACCCAAATAACTTTGCCATATCTACTCAGAAAGTATTTTTAAATTTTTATTCAGCCTATTAAAGGGAATTATCAGCTCTGTTACAGTGGGGGATTTAGCTGCCAAGATTAGCAACGCCTTTGCTCCTTCCTCCGTGCTGACATACACAATGGAAAATTCACAGCCACGTTGGTATCAATAACCTACGATTCCTTGAAACAGGATCACTGCATCCTAATAAATATTTTGTTCGCAAAGCTTCTCCTACCTGCAGACCTCAAACCATTTTAAAAAAGTGCTAAACCCTGTCTTGGAGAGAGGGACAGAGAGAGGGCAGTGCGAGAGGTTTGGAAAAGAGTTTTTGAGAGGAAAGCTGAGAACGGAGACCAGATTGGGCCTGAGTTTAGCCCCAGTGTCCTGCCGCGCTTTTGGATCGCCATCAGCAATGTTAATCTCCATCTTCCGCATGTTTTCAACCACACAGCAAAATGGTTTTATCAGGTCAAAAAATACTCTGCACCAGACTTTAGAGCTGGGGCTGATCTCTCACTGTGCTGCTCTGACAGCCCTCGCTCGTGTGCGTCCCTGGCCCTTCCTTCGCATCACCTCCGGTGCTGACCAGGGCCTGTGCGTTTCCTCAGCTCCATAGCTACATTGCAACTGCAGGAATTAATGCTCCATCAAAATTTCAGAGGTGGCAGAACTACCAGGACATTTTTCCCTCGTAAGTGCTACGTATGTCAGCCACATACGTGACCACTGCATCACAAACTGCCTTGAAAACACTCACAGAATGGGTTGGGTTGGGAGGAACCTTAAAGATCATCTGGTACAACCCCCCTGCCCTGGGCAGGGACACCTCCCACCAGCCCAGGTTGCTCCAAGCCCCGTCCAACCTGGCCTTGAACACCTCCAGGGATGGGGCAGCCACAGCTTCTCTGGGCAACCTGCGCCAGGGGCTCACCACCCTCACAGTGAAAAATTTCTGCCTGGTATCTAATCTAAATCTCCCCTCTTTCAGTTTGAAGCCATTCTCCCTTGTCCTATCACGACATGCCCTGGTAAAAAGTCCATCTCCAGCTTTCTCATAGACACCTTTCAGCTAATGAAAGGCCGCTATAAGGTCTCCCTGCAACCTTCTCTTCTCCAGGCTGCCCTTGAAGCCACAGGAGCAGATCCTCCAGCGAATGTCCACAACAGAGCTAACTGGCTAGAAAAGCTGTCATTTGCAGAAAGCTGCCTTTAGCAATTAACTGACACAATTCCCAGCATTTTCATATCCCTACTGACTTTCACAGGATGTCCACAAACAGCTCTGCTGCTTCAGGTTGGGTAGCAGTCCCCTTCCCAGTCAGCAATGCCAACATATGAATGCTCCCTTCCTGGTGTATCTGTGCTAACTTGTCCATCTCTAGGTGCCACTTACGTACCTACAACAGCTGGGATATTTCTCCCCAGCGCTTCTTTTATTTCATAAGATAAACCATTGCTGCCTACAGAATAATTCAGCCGGTTCCATTCCTGCTGCCCACCACCAAGTCAGTGCTTGACTGAACTGAAGCAACTTTGATTTCTACAAATACGTGAGTCACAGGCACTGGCAAAAGCTTTTGAGGTGAAGAGAAAAGTCTGGGACTGAGTACAGCAGGAAACGGCTCAGCCCTTAGCGCCTACGTGAGATTTCTCCCCCGCCACCCAAACTCTCGGTTCATTTGTTTCTGTGCTGGAAAACGGGCCTCCAGAAGGGTCATCAGTCACCCTGAGCAATGACTGCGCTCAGTTTGCAGTTCTGCGGGCAACACACTCGATCATCACCACTGCGCAAAGCGCGGGCAGTTCCGCATCCCTCGTTGGTCACCCAGCCTCTGCGGTTCCCCGGTCACGTTCTATAAGAACGTGCTGTAAGGGCGCATTTTAGGATCGATGCTCTTCTGGTCCAGGCTGCAGCGAGAAACAAACCTCTCCCTGCATCTGGTACGAGAGAAAACCCAAAACATTGACTCTCTGATCAGAGGTACACAACAAGCTGTGATTTCTTTATGTTTCTTTGTCCTTTTCCAAGAGGGAGAAGGCAACCATAAGGATGTGCTTGCTGAAAAAAACTTCTGTATAAAGAAAAACGTGAGGGCCAAGCTCTCGGTGTGCCACGGGTCCACGCCCAGCTGTCAAACGAGCCACAAGCATCGCGATAAATCAGTCACCATTTCCTTTGCAGAGACTCCTCAAGTCTTCCTCACGCAGAGGATGGGGTCAAAGACTGGAAGAAGATGGCCAGGGCTGGCCCAACTCCTGCCAGGGGCAGTGACGGTGAGAGATGCAGCTCCACAGCCACCCCTGCCTCCACAACCTCTCTTTTCTCAACTGAACAAAAATATCTACCATATAACCCGCTGCCACGAAGGCAGGATTAGGGGATCTCGTGCATCAAAGGTCAAACAAATGGGAGGCTCTGTGTCGACATTAGTAGCTCTGTAAAGGCTGCTGGGTTTTACCATGAATTTGCACAACGTGCAGTGGAAATGTCAAAAATCCAGGATTTTGGTTTACATCATAAGTAAGTTAGCACAGTTCATCTCCTGAAAGAGCGCATATTCATGTCAAAGCCAACCATTTAACATTTGTCCGCAAGGTGCAATTAAGACCTTAACTGTGAACTGAAGTAGATAAGAAAGGTGAGCTTTAATGAAAGGTTAAACTTCACCGGGAATTTTATACGCTGCCTTATGTCAAGGGAACAAAAAAAAAGTCCTCAATGGCATTTTGGAAAAGGCAGCATCCTTAATTAATGAACAAATGATGTTGTTAGCTGTTCATCAGAATAAAATAGCTGAAGTTGTGTAAAAATGAGTTTACGAAATTAATTCACGGGCTATTTGGGATATGTTATTCCACTGGTGTCAAAGAGAATGGCAAGACCCGCAGTTTCTCCCTGACCTGTAACAAAGACAAACTCAATCTTTCCTGGCAGGAGCTGCAAAGTGCCTTTCTAAAGTCGTAATTGTGGTGAATAACCCAGGTCAGCCCTCCGCGAGATCCTCCAGATTGCAGAAGCCCTGAGCTGTTTGTGTACAGGAGATATTGCGAGTTGGATGTGAACAGCCCTCCCGACGTTACAGGGACCCAATTTTCCGGTCATTTATTGTGACAGGTGAGAAATGCGATGGCTCCTATACATTAAGCCGAGATGGTTTATAATACTAAATGGCGTCCTCGCACCCAAACAAATCCTACCTGGATCTAGCTTTACTAGTAGTTTTATATTTTAATGCCAAAGAATAAAATCAGTATCTGGGAAGACAGAGGGGATGGGAGTATTCATCTAAAAGTTGGTGCAGAGCACAAACGGGAGGTGGGCTACCGCCAGACCCCGCGGCACACCTCCAGCACGGGCTACTACGAGCGGTAGCGGTGCCAGTGAAAACTGCCGTATTTAAGTCGCCGCTAACCGGGGCCTGTGCCAGGAAATTGATATGAAAGAAAGATTAAAGGAGTTTTCTATTTCACCGCAGGAATAACCAACGGGTATTAGAAAGGAACATATGCAAACGCCTCATGCAGCAGTTAACGCCTTCTTCGAAAGCTTAAGAGTCACCTCGTGGCAAGCACTGAGCATCGCAGTTGTTTTATCAGCCACAAAGGACAAGCTTAATTCAGCAGCAGCCGTCGGGCTGGAGTGCCGTTGGGAACCGGGGGACACAGAAGGGACCAGAGGAGGTGGGCAGAAGGGGAATAACTGGAATAACTGAAGACATACCCAGGGTTACTGTACCAGAAAAGCTGTAGGGATGAAAGGACATAAACCCACACAACACCAGATTTCCTTGGCTCTAGTGTCCATGGAGCAGTTTGTGTTACCTGGAAATTAGACAGGTATGTATAAAGAACATAGAGGTATGCATAAAGAACATACAGGTATGCAGAAACATATTACATTAAGAAACAGTCTGTGCTGAACTGTATCTACCTGAACCTTGGGCAAAAGACTCCTGTAGATGAGTTTAGTTCCAAGTTTCCAGCTACTGCCTTTCTCCTGCAATTTGAGTTAGACCTTTATGAATATCTACATCCCACCAGCCTCTTTCACTGAAGAGCAGTAACATTATGTGGCACAGAAGAGACAACTGCACTCCTTTACACTCCTTGGGCTTCCAGATGCTCTAGAAGACATGGAAACAGTTCCACTTCTTGTTTTACTGATACGTCAGATGGCCATGTTATCAGATCAATTTGCTTGTAAAATTAGGGGATGTGGTGCAATAACAAAAATGTTGAGATGTTTCCAATCTCAAGATCAATATTTTGATGGGGTTTAAAATAAATTCATTGAAAACAATGCTGTAATTGAACTAAGTCTTTGTAGATGTGTTATAATTCACAGTGATAAATGTGCAAAACCACAAACCATGTTATTCCTGAAAAGACCTAGAGATTTATTCTGGAGAAAGTTTCTTTAAAGTTAGAATATTGCACAACCTGATAACTTTCTGCAGTTTAAAAATAATAGAAAAGTTATTTGGAAAGAAATTTCACATTGATGTTTTTGTATAGAACTTCATAAACTCCACCAGGAGCCATAACCAGCTCTGCTAGCCCGAAAACCAAAACACTAGGAGATCGCGTGGGTTACTCGGTGGTTCTGTGACAAAGCAAGGTGACTCAGTACAAGTATGAGGAAAAAATACGTTACAGATTCTCACCTCGCTTCGATTTTCCACATTGATTTTAACTGTAATTTAATTAGTAGTTCACCAGGTTATTCTGCATGGTGGTTCTGCGCTGTCAGACATTCCCCTTAGGGCTTGTCCTCACCAGCAAACGTCATTAAATTCACAGTTTACCTTAGCGCCCGCTACCTTCCCCATCCAGACAAACCTTCACGCCATATCGCTTCAGTTAAGAGGAAGAACCATTGGTCTACCGCTACTTAAATGTGACACAGAGCACTGCTTTCCTATCCTTTCTTACCCTGCTTTTATTTATACTGTTTAGGTTTCCTGCCTTTAACGGTTGTTCTTATGAGAACTGGGTTTCCACTTCTTCATATAAATCCACACAAATGGCATGGCTACCTCAGGTCTTCCCCTTACGCACCGCACCGCTTTATTGAGCCTCGTGGATTTAAGCCCTTTGCAGATAATGTTGCCATTAAATTATCCTAAACTCAAAATTTAAGCTGCACATATCTAATCCACCTTGTTAGTGGACCATTATAGGAATTATAATCAGTGTCGTAAGGAGTGAAGGAAAGAAGGGGGCATTTTCATCTTGTTGGATAGCAAAGGTTTCACATCTTGTAAACTATTAAATGTTGTATGGAAAAAAGAAGAGGAGATGATTTAAAATTCCACTGTATCATAGAAAAAGCAGCTGCCAGGTTAGGTTTCCAGGGGACCCTGCAGAGTGTGTCCGTTTCTGTTCACCCATCACTCAGCCACCAGTTAACGCCCCACCGGTACGACCACCCAACTCCACCCTGCCTCACCATGGCACGCCTGGCACGAGCGGCCGGGTTTGTAACGCCGCAGAGCTCAGCTCAGCTCTGCCTCTGCAGCCTACAAACTTCGTGACAGTGAACGCACACAAGGAAAACACAGACAAACAAAGGAACAAGGCTTCAGCCCTCCCAGGAGGGGCTCGGTTTGTTCAGTTCCTTCTGATTTCATAGGGAGATAAAGGCCTTCCGCATTTTGTAATACCTGGCGTGCACTCAATAATTTAGCCGCCAGCGAACAAACGGCGCTCATCCTCTGCAAGACAGGACATACATCTAACTGTCAGAGACAGAAAACGGTAAACTTGTAGTAAATTTTCCCCATCCTTCACAAGACTTGGGCCCATACGGGTACCATCTCTTGCACACTGCTGATGCAAATTGATTGATCTATCAGCTCTTTTTATACAAATCATTTACAACGTTCTCATAAAATGACAGATCACCTCATTACTTGCTCTTACCAACAGGTAGCAAACATGCT
The DNA here is from genome assembly GCA_008711295.1 of Anarhynchus alexandrinus. Classification (NCBI taxonomy): domain Eukaryota; kingdom Metazoa; phylum Chordata; class Aves; order Charadriiformes; family Charadriidae; genus Anarhynchus; species Anarhynchus alexandrinus. The sequence goes on along the minus strand of VUYV01000207.1, from coordinate 585,538 downwards.
AACGGCCAAAGTAATACAATACCTAATAAGAGGATTAAGTAGAGAGGATTTCTATTTAATATTGTATTAGCAATAGCAGATACCTTCCCGGCCCGTTCTAACTCCCTCACAGGATACAATGTCCGCGCTTGTAAGGGAACCTTATTGACATCTGATCAGTCAAATAAATCTGTTCTTGTTTTTTAATGACCCCAAGAGTTGTTTCCACTTGCTCACGTAATCTTACCAACAATTTAACCTCATAAATTAATAATTGCTTTTAGGGCTTTTTAAACCCTAGAACCTGATTTAGCTCCTTTGCAACAATTCTCTTCTAAACTGTGAATCAAAACTCAGCGCAGAGCGGGATAGAGCCTCACCAAACCACACACAGCCGTGCACAACAAATAACCAGGAGATACAGAGACAACAAGACTCCTTCATGTGCACAAAAAACTCCGGCACCTACAAACGGTAGCAAAAAACCTTCTCAAAGGAAAAAGGATGACCCCGGAATTAGGACACTAGATTTGGAGTAAGTGGTTTTGAGTCTTTGTTGCTAAATCCTGCGCGTGCCATTTGCAATTAGTTTCCCTTCTGCATTTCAGTTTTCTGTCTGTGTAAATGGGGAGGGCAGCACTTTGTTACCATACAAGGGCTTGATCAATAAGAATATATTAAAGATTCATATTTAAGTGCATTAAAGCATCCATGCTATGCTAATGTCTCCCATTTAAATACTATAAAAAGCCCAGTGGGCTCTTGACTGAACCATTACGTGAATGACAGGCAAATCAGAAATGTCCAAGGAAAAAAAAAACAGAATTACATTCTGCTATGAAACACTGGGCAACTCCTATAAAAATCAATGGGACTGCATAGTAGTAAATTGCCGGGGAGATGAGCTTTATTTCATGGCTCATAAGTGAAAATGAATCTCAAACAACCTGTCAGTCCCGACAGCTTTGCCGCTGCAAAGAACCGGCCTCTCGGATGCTGCTGCTGCTGCTGCTGCGGCAGCCTCCATCCCTTGGACCAGCTCCTTCGGGTGGCAGCTCCTCTCCCAACACAGCCGCCCCCGCGCACACACAGCCCCATCTTTCAACAGGGAACCACGGGCAGGGGCGAGGATATGCCCATATGATATCTGCTCCCCAAAATAGCGTGAGACGGCAGAAAGCCCCTCGAGCCTCCCAGGGCTGACCCCACCGAAAGCCGCAGTGAGGAGGACGCTGGCGGGAACGTAGCATTGAGCTGCCCAAACACCTCTCTGAATTGTGGGGTTTATTTTTACGTGGTCTGCTCTCTACCAAACGACCTTACAATTTAAACGAACAACTTTTTCGCTAATAATGTTATCGCTCCACTTTAAAGAAGGAGGCACAGAGAGAGACAGCCTGAAAACAAACAGAAAAATCTACGACAAGGCTACAAACGGAAACGGGAGCAGGGCGCCCACAAGCCTTGGAATTTGTGTCCCGGCCCAGGGCCTAACCAAAGCAGAAAGATGCAGTGTTTGCTAGCTGGTTTTACGTTAGGAAAATTGTTAACACATGGCAGTCATCAAAAAAGATTGGCAGCAACTGTGGTGCTACAAAATACATTACAAGAGGAAAAGATGTATATTTCAGAGACGTGGACTTTGGTGCCTGTGCTGTGCTCACTGAACCCGTAGGATGGCTGAATTTGAGGGAAAATGCATATTAATATGCAAGATGTCCTGCAAACACGAGTAGCTTTGCTGTTTCCTTTGCTTGCTGGCAGAACCTTTACCTACCCTTGTATGCCAGAACCCTAGCGTGCGCCAATAAATTATCTCTTTTTGGATTACCATACAAACAACTTGTTTTGATGATGGCTGTTCACGTAGGGAGCATAGTGCCGTCCTCCAGCTTCAACAATAAAAGCCAACAGGGGATCTACACAAATTAGCACTTTGTGGCCGTATCTAAAAGGTCTATGGGAACAATAGATAAAATCAAATAAATTACACAAGTCCCTCGGGTTGCGGAAACAACAGACTCACATTTAACCGTTGCCACCTACTTCTCCACGTAAGGAAATTAAAACAGGCCTTTTTATCTGACAGTGAAAAGAATGAATTCCTGAAACCTTGAGATGACAAACCAGGTGAAAGCCAGAATGTATTTTCCCTCCAGCCAAGTTCTTGACCTTATCCTCTCCCCAGATACTGCACTTGCCTTCAGCTCCCCCCTTCGAGCTGCCAACCTCCCTACACAGCCCACATCAGGCAGGCACTTCCATCTCATTCTGCTTAATCTTTCAACTATTTTCCTTATAGCTTCCATAACATATTTTTTTTTCCCGATAATGTTTTCTTATTACCCTCTGAAAGGCATTTGAACCTGTTTTCCCAACTCCTACAGCACAATAAATTATCAGGAATTAAATTAGCTATCAAAGGGCTAATAGACTTGTTCCTTCAGGGGCTAAATTTGTTTTATCATACTTTATCTGGAAGGGGGAAGGTTTAAAAATGTACTCTTCCAACAGGTTTTGTTCCTCATTATGTATACTGCAGCCTATCTTCAGCAGCCACTCAAGGGACCAAGAAAAGTCAGCTGCTCAGCACAGATGGCCTTGAACTAAAGGTCAAAGAAAAGAGCAGGAAAAACGTGGAAATACTTTGAAACTGTTCTTGCAGGCAGCAGTTGCTGACTGAGGTACCTTTCTGTATAGGCTTCACTGTCTTTGAAATGCCTTCTCAGTATTACGGCATTCAATTTAATTTTGCAAGAATTTTTTGGGTTAGCTTTGCTTTGTGTTGTAAGTGGGACTTCTGGTATCCCTCAAGAAGGGAAAAAAATATTTGCTTCATTGTGAAAGGATTAGGAAATATGGACAGCTGAATTAACTAAGACATTGTATAATATTAAAGCAGCCTGGACTCTCCAGTACACAATAAAAACTTAATGACAAAAGCCCTCAAAAACAGATTATGAGAACTATTTTTCCCTATATATAACATCCTGATCCCCACTGGCAGCTGAGTGGATGAAATAACTATACTGGACATTATTACATCTAGGAAAAACGCTGGGTAAATACCTATTGTCTAAAGTCCCTTTCAGCTTGTCAACTGATACCCGAACAAAATAGAGTATATCATTTCTTTGACATTACTGCTTAAATACTGCTCTCAAACTGCAGCTCAGTGCTGCACTCTGTGCAGTTTATTTCCAATGCACTCTTAATACAGAGATTATATGAAAAAAGAGGTCCCCGGTATAACTGGTACTGAATCTCAAACATCTGTAAGACCCATCAGTTTGTGCTAATAACCTGGGCAAAGAAGCCTTTTGGGTACAGGATCTTCCCTTACCTGGGTGAAGCAGGACCAGACACCTCCAGAGAGGACCGTTCCAACCTGAACTGTCCTACGATGCGACGACGTTCATCACGACCTTTCTGAGTTGCTTTGTCCTGACCACGACAATGTACTCCAGCAACGAGATACACCTGTGAGGCAGGCAATCAAACCCAGCTGCCTTCGGAGAGAAAAAAAGATGCTTGATTACAGGATACAGGGTGAGTGCAAACATGCAGCAACAGGGGCCGTTCGCTAACACACCCCCAATCCGAGGAATGGAAATATTGATATGATTTTATTTGAAGTGGAAATTAGTGGGCGAAAGCTTAAATTTCATCATCTTGTAGGAAGAGATGGTTAAACAAAGCGCAACAAAGAGTTTGTGATAGACGCATAGGGGTGCTTTGAGGAGCTGAATGTGCTCAGCTCTGCGGTATTTGTTGGCAGCTCAATATCTGCACGGAAATGGCATCTTGTGAATCTAAAGAGAGGCCTTTAAAATGAGCATCTAGTTAGTTTTACAAAGCACCATAATAAAGAGATTTTATTCCTTTGGGCATCCTATGAAACAGAATTCTTTGAGAACCGCAGGAAGCCTTGAAGAATAATTTCCACGACACAAAAAATTAGCACAAGGTGGGAAAAAAAAGCTCTTTAAGCCCAAGGCCTAAAGCCAGCTACCTCAGGCAAGCTCTTTCGGGCATGCTGGCCACAACAGACTACACTTTTAGCAAAAAGTCAACAACCGGGAGACCCATAAGGGCTTATGGATGAGAGGAAGAGCAGCAAATTGCACCTGATTATTACTGTCAAAAAGTTCAATGTTTCTCTGTGAAATCTGTTTCTTTTGGCTGTAGTTCATTCCACTGGAAAAAAATCTTTCATTTTTTTCTAATGAATTTTAACTTTTGGCAGTTGCACTGCAGCTTATTGGGCAGGGCTTGGTGGCTGCTCTGCTCTCTACAGTTATTGTTGGACAGTTCAGGTCATACTATTCTGCCCAAGACAATATTAATTGCTGTGACAGTTCTCAGTGCTCATACAGACACCTATCTAATAGATAAGCCACTAATTCTGAGAATATCTTCTCTTCCAATCAATGGGCTTTGTTAAAACAGTATTATACACTGAAATGAATAAAAGGAGATTCTATAGTGAGTAACTAAAATTAGCTCTAAGTTACAAAGCCCCGTGCTTCAGGAATGAACCACATACCGGCTGGTGACAGGCAGATTTGCCCTTCGCCGGTCTCTAGAAAAGGAGAAGAGCTAAGCATAGCTGAGAAACCCTATTCATTTTCTTTGAACGATTGCACCTCAGCTCTACTGCAAACAGCACACCATCCGTATAGCCCTATCTCAAATTAAAGGATGTTTCTCCAAGTAAATTAGAAAAACAATTTGTTTTGAAGAAAAAGATGAATTACAGCTTAATTAAAACTACACGAGAAGGCTGGAGAAGGAAGGATTAATTCAGACCAGTCCTAAGGGAGCTCCAGTCCTCACAGCGCTTTGAAAGAAGACATTTGGGTACCATACATCATCAGCACAAGAATTTCCATTAGTTATTCCCAGGAGGTACAACTCTCCTCAGCTAGATGGCTTCACAAATATACCTCTTTACCACGGTGTGCTTCCCAAGCACAGAAATCACTCACTCCAAAGTCGGTTTGTATTTAGAAACGAAAAGGAACAGTGATTGAATGGGAGCAGAGCACAGTCTGGTTCTGGAAGATTTAAAGTAGCAGCAGACAGAACAAAAGACGTGCCACTTGCATAGCACGAAATGCACCCGTAACTTGCAGCGCAGTAGGCAAAGAGGGTGTTTCAGCATGCTGTCCCATGGTGGAACGCAGACAGCACTCTTGGAAAGTAGGTAAGTGTGAGGAGTGTGTTAACCTTCAGCAGTATAAATTCTTTTAAGAGAGTTGTTTACCAGCTGCTTTTCTCCAGCAAAGTCACATTCAGTAATTAATAACCCAACTTTATGGTATATGAAAAGATGTGCAATAATGAGCTCACCTAGTTTAGCTCCACGTTTTCTCCTCCTTTGTTTCCACTCGTAGGTTGCTAGTTGTCCTCAGACTATTAGGAAGAACTGAGGCTTCAGCAAATCTGCTAGGGCTGGAGGAGCAAATCACAGTGAGTCCAGTGGGGCAAAGCACTCACACAAAACAACTTCAGTCTCAACAATCCCTCCTTCCCAACCACACCATGCACACCCTTCTTCTACTCTTTCTCTGGAGGCTCTGAAGTTCAGTTCACGAAGTTTTACCTTGTTAGGCAGAGCCCACAGGTGTCTTGGTCCACTGGCTGTAGCTGGCTATGCTTCTTATCTGGGCTTTATTTGTACGACTGTCACCCGTTCTGCTTTGCAGGAGACTGTTGACCTCTGTCCTCAGCTTCCCAGGGAGCCTAACAAAAACCCTTCCCATCTTAGGAGGGCTGCCTTATATCTGGAGAGAGCTGCGTGGGCCCCAAACCTGGAGGGCAGCATATTATTTAATTTACAGGCAGAGGAAGGAGGAGAGGGAGTAACAGGCAGACCAGTAGCAACTGGAACGTGAGCACATCAGGAGTCCAGCTCGCTTAATGATGGGCCTTACAGCATCCATACTGGATTCCTGCCCTTCGGAGGAATCAGGCAGATGGAGGAGATATGCTTATAGAGGGAGAAATGGCTCTCATTTATACACAGATGTTTATAATTAGAAACAGAAATGGAGATTGTTGTTTTCTCATAATACTGTCATGTAATACCTTTCACTGTAGCTATTTTTAAAAATACTTAGTTTCTTTCAGAGGTGACTATTCACACACATTTACTAAGCAAACCACCCCACCAGCCCCAACCCCTGGTGCTCCTCTCGCACTATGAACTGCCCTGTCTACCCTGCACACACTTTGACGTTGCTTGACATTAAATACACACACACATTTATTATGTCACATCATGTTTTGCTGTGAATATAGATGTTTGGGATATCTGGGGCTTTTATTACTCACCTAGGCTTCTTCCTTTGGTACGTACAACAGAAGACATTAGCTTTCCAGCCATGTTTACGGTTCTAAACTTGAAGATAACTCCGCACTGAGCACTGCATCAGTCACAAGGAAGGCACCACAATACATCTTCTAGACCACCGAGGCACCACCTTGTAAAGCTCCTGCTGAAATGTGCCTCTTCGTCTCTGTCACAACACCGCATTTCCAGCCCTTGCCCAGCCTCGGTCCTCTCCTCTAGGTCGACGCAGTCCTTGGCCATGTGCCCCTGCGGTGTGTCCCCACAGCCCAGCTGGTTTCTCTCTCCAGCCCTTTCCCGGTCAGGCTGCCCAGGCACAAAAACTGCCTCTGCACTGGGCTGTCTTCCTCCTCGGGACTGCGGTTCCCAAACGTCTGGTCTGGGAGGACTAGCACTACTTCACAGCACCGCACGCTCGGACACGTAATAATTTATACCGAGTTTCCAGCAGGGTTGGTTAAAAAAGGAGTTCCTTTTTCTTCCCTTGAATTTCTTGTTATGGCAAGGCTATAGGGTCCTGTACCCGCTGTTATATCCCCCAGACAGCGCTCTGCAGGACTGTGCAGTGCTACACAACTATGCTCGAACTCAGACACCTTTCATCATATAAACTGCTGCCTTGCAGCCCTGCCCGAGCTCAGGTGTGCTGTGAATGTTATCCCGCATCCAGCACCCAAACTGCTTCAGGCATCCGCATCCAGCACCCAAACTGCTTCAGGTATCCAGGCGGCGCACTGCATCACCATGTGAAGATCCAGAACTTAAAGGCATATTTAGGGCAGACTTAATTACGGCCTTTTCAATAATTGTCAGACAACTGTGGTGTAAATAAACCCGACTAGAATAAAAGGGATTATATCTGCAGAGATGTTTGCCCTGGAATTATTGCAGCACCTTCAAACTGACAAATATTAGGCAACAAATATAATAATTAGGTGCCCTGCTACTGTGAGGCTTTTTGGTTCAGAGTGCTTGACTGTGATACTCTTACAGTAAAAATCTTAGGACATTTTTATGTAATCTTTGTGTCATAGGCCATGACAGGCACTTTGAGCACTTCCCTCTGTAATTAGAATTAACATTATATGACATTTTCTCTACAGGCGTACATCTACGGAGAAAGAAAACAGCAAAGGAAAACAGACTGCCAATACTTCACGTTAGAACCAGTGGTAAAACATTAAGCCGAGTGAAGGCATGCAGAAAGTCTAAGCTCCTAATTCTTTGTCTTCTAGACACTGCTGATTTCAAACATCCTCCAAGCTGAACACGTTCTTCTATAATGTACTCTGATGTAGACATCTCTCCTCACAAAGAATTCCGCCTTTTAAAGATAAATAGGGACAGCTCATGCAGAACGGACATTGTTTGATGGATTTATTTAAACCCACAGAACTTCTTGCTCCACCAACAATTTCATTTCACCTACATAATACCAGGAGTACCAAATGCGGTGGTGGGCCTGAAGGTGGAACCAAAGGATGCTGCAGGGCAGGACCGATGAGGGAGGAGAGGACAGCCAGGTCTGGGAGGCAGCAAAGGGCTTACGGCACCCTGAGCGACTAGAGACACCCTGGGCTAGAGTTCCAGGCTCATGGGAAGCATTAGCCCAACATGGTGAAGGTCTTTGAGGCCACAAGAGTGTGACTGAGCTAACATAGAAAAAGAAGTAAGATAAAACCGAGGGGAGTAAAGCTCAAAGATGTGTAATGCTGAGAAAAGGTGAGAGCTAAGTACTGACTGAAAAAGGGCTCAGAGCCCAGAGCACAGATGCAGTCTCCTGTTTGATTCTCCTCGAGCTCAGAAAAATGGAACTTTGTACACTTTACACAGAAAATTAAAATTGCATCAAAGAAACATCTGACTTCATCATTCGTGCTTCTTAATAGGTGCATCCTTAAACCGGCTCAGTGCTCAGGTCGTAAAAAGTAATTACAGCAATCTATTAGAAAGAAAATAGACTGCGTGTAGAGTAGGAATGGGAAATGTAGTGTGTTAACACATAGTAAAAATAAAATGATTGGTATGAAAAAGAAAAAAAAAAAGGCTTGGATTTCCCTCCCCAGGGCTGACTGCACCATTTCCTGTAGCTGGACTACTCATGAACTTTCTGGTCATTCCCAATTTGTTACTGTCCGTGCTTGTCTCGTCCCTGTTATGGTCATTACCTTTATTTTTATAGCTGCTTTTATCCAAAGCATATGTTGTCAATGGCCTCCTTTCCTTATCTTCAGTGCTTTCAAGTACATAATGTAGCATGGTACCTGGCAATTCCAAAGCAAACGTATCTTGGATGACAGAATACAAATGAAAAATGAATGCTCTTGGACTTCTTAATAGCTTATTTCCCCCCCTGCTTCCTGCCAATGTGCCTCTGCATGGCTCATACATGTATCCAAATGGACCAAAACATCAGTCAGTATATTCACTAAATTCATTTTTTCTTTTAGTGCTGATAGCAAGGAAATCATAAAAAATGCTGAAGGTTCTTTATTGAACAGCAAAACTTAAGTGGCAGTGATCGAAAGCTGCCTTATGTAGACCAGAAGGTATTTGATTATAATCAGTCAGGAAGGAAATGGTAAAACAAACGAATATATTCAGATCTTCAGAAAGAGGTTTTCCAGGGAAAGGGGAGAGTGTTCTGCTTCTCAAAGGTTAACAGCCTCATAGTGCCCTTTTTGGTAACCTGATCTCTTATTTGCGAGTAGTTTCTCTCCTTCTCTCCTTCCACGCAGAAGAATAAAGCTGTGCTTCTGCAGCTTTGAAGTCACTGGAAGTTTTGCTGCAGAATTAAATGCGGGAAGGACTTTGGCAGTCACTTGTGTTTGGTATGGGAATAAACACGCACTGAAAGCACCGCTGCCCTGGCGTCACTAATACACAAATGCCATGAACTGAAGCCAGGGCAGACAAAAGAAAACTAATCCCCTTTCTGGCCACAGGAACATGCAAGTTGGTGCATGGAGGAAGAGCTGGACTGGCTTCAGCAGCAGCAGCCAAAGCCGAGCCTGCCGTGCCGTGGGATGGCAGCAAGCTGTCAGGGCACAGCGAGCACCGTGACCCACCTCCTCACCCAGACCCTCGCCCACAGCGTATTTCAAAGTGTGTGCCAGGCAAATTTCTTACAGCTACAGCGACCCGGGAGTTGACAAGGACCTCAGGAAGTCACTTGTGATGTCCTCCTAACCGCTCTGTGCTCCAGCACAAGCAGGCTAAACTCTAGGGAATCACTGACAAGTTATTTACTCTATATAGGTGTATAAATTTGGGCTTCAGCCATTTGCATTAGCATTCGTGATGATGAATTACAGGCTTAACTGATCAGCTCTGATTTGCCTCCGATTCACTCTCTCAGCCTCTGTAGCTCAGTGTAAGGAACTAAAAGACGACATTTTTGCAAGGTCTCCTTTTGCACGGAAAGCCACTGCTTTGCTCTTCACTGTATTCACACCTACTACCGGTGCTGCAATGCTCAGTCCTGGAGGAGGATATTGGCTCAAAGTCTTTATTTCCTGACTGATTTAAATAATTTGGACTAATATGAACACAGGGTGTTTGTGCTTCTTGTTCTACAAGGTTAACGTGTTTATGAGCAAATGTTCTTCTTTGAAATGCTCATCAGTAGTTGACGATTTCTTTTCTGTTAGAACTTTCTTTGCTTCCATGACCCATGTACTGTAATAGTACAGGTTTTTTAAACCCTGCTTTGGAATTCCTGGGATCATAATAAATTGATTAAATGAAAAGCCTTGTTTTCTCTCTGTTCATTTAAGGAATCTGTCTTTCGATTTGATATTGCTCACTTTTTATTTTGTATTGAGAGGTTTAGACATACTAAGAACTGAAGAGACAGTTAAAATGAGACTTGGGAACTCAGTTCTGCGCTCTATCAGCCCCTGGACCTGTCCCATGATGTTAGGCAAGACTTTGGGAACACTCTGCTAAATTTTCATGAAATGTCAGGTTTGAAGGAATCTTTGTGAATAATTGGAAATTGATTTCATGATACTTTGCTACTGAGGTCACAGGTGATAGCTATTATTTGAGATTTCAGAGTGCAATCACAACAGATGAAATTTCCAAAGCTCTGGCAGAATAAAGGCTCTACCTTTGTTCCATTCCTTCCAGATTCTTTTGAAGGTTTAGATTAGGTTTAGATTAGACCACTCCATAACATAACTGTGGAAAAGCAAGGGAGTGAAACTCAGGAGTAATTTGCTGCAGACCCGTTTTTTTCTTGAGCGAAGCTGAATGTAAGTTTGGCAGGAAAAGAAAGTTAGATAGTAATAATCTCATTTAGAACCCAAAATGTATATTAATTTATCCCTGGTTTGGCATGAACTCGAGGCCGGTTTCAAAAGGTTCCTGCTGCTGGGGTTTCTAGTTGACCGGTAATGTTGAAATGTATCCAGTGTGCTTCCTTGGTCTTATGGCTGTTGTCCAGTCAACCAGCTGGAACCTAATTGCTCTTTTTTTTCCCCAGTTTCCCATGTCACATTGCTGATAGCGAACATCTCATTTAAAGCTCATTGCAGCAAAGTGACTCAAACATTACCAATACATTCTTGCTCCTGGATACACTTTAAATAAAATCGGCAAGGGTCCCCAGATATTAACCTCGTATTTCGCTGGGACTCCAAAGCCAGACCATTAAAATAATGAAAGGAAAAATTATGAGAGTAGAACCAACTTTCTGTCCGGAAATAATAAATCACTGTCTGTGCCTCTTTCTTGTGACTGACCCAGGACTCAGGTCTAAAGAGCAAAGCCTCTGAGAGCACTCCCAGGAGAGATTCGACCAGCTCGTAATTACATGTGCAAGAAGTGGGTGGCAGCTTCGCTAGGAGCTCGTAACTGAAACATCTGCCCGTGGGACTGGGGCAATTTCCCAGCTCAGTCTCACTTTCTAATGCCGAATTCTGGGAAGAGCGCCTAGTGCTTTTCGCTGTGATTTGAACATCGCTGATTTGAATGCTCCCTAGAGTCTGTTACCTTGGGAAAAGACTGCTTCCCTTTCCCGTCTCCAGACACGCAGCCTCACAGCAGTCACTACGCAGCTGCTCGCTGCTGTCTGCTTGTCTCTGGCTGGGTCAGTAAGGGTGGTCCTTCAGGCTCTGTTTCCCTTCTGCTTTTGCTCCCTGCCTTGCTTCTGAGGAGACGGTCTTTTCTCACATAGGTCCTCAGTCGAAAGAATATATTTCATCCTCTTTTTTTTTACCCTTTCCATTCCCAAACACAACAGTGGGGGTTTTATGTGGATTTTATGTTTCAAAGCTCTGGTTGCCTTGTTGTTTCTGTGTAAACCACATCATCTCTCCTCTGAACCTGTAAAAGCTCGTAGCGGTGTAATGTTGAACTGTACCATCTTGATTCTGTAGTATGTTTATGGAGGGGCTTGTCATAGCGCAGTCTGTTCCCACTGCTGGGGTGGACTACACTGATCTAGTTATCAGCCCTGTGAGCATGCAAATGCTGGGGAGGAACTGCCCTGCTTCTATGAATTGCAAAAGTATTTCCCAAGTGTGAGCCCTCAACCCGAAACCTCTTTGCAGTGGTCCATTGTCTTTTTCCTTTCACAGATGTAGAAAATACTTTGAGCAAGATACTCTTCCACATTCAGAATCTTGTGATCTAGTCCACGCAATATTTCCATCAACTGTTTTCACTGCTAGGCTGTGGGAGAGGTAAGGACATTCTTAAAGGAGAGCCTGGAAACTTTTCAGGCTAGTCATTTCTCTTGCCCTCATCCAATACAGACATTATAGGGAGCTGCTGCGACCTTTCTGCAGATAAGTCATTGCACTGCAGAGCTCTACAGGGCTGAGCAGTCATTACTCCTCCCCATGCAACTGAACCAAAGCGAGCCCGCAGCCAATACACAGCAGACAATTTATTGACTGTCTCTGGAATTAGGCAATTCTGTTAATTGTCTTCATTTTCCAGGACTCTGTCATTCTTTTCCTGAACCATTAGTGGCACAGCTATTTGTGTGCCAGCATGAGCTGCCTGGAAAAAAAAGCTAAAATTGAACAGCAAATGAATCAAAGACAAGGACAGATACCTCTCAAAGATAATTGCATTCAGATATCCTGGGGAGCCCTTACAAATCCCTTTTCAGCATCCACAGCTCTTTCCCCTCATTGTGGCTTTGGTTTGAGGAACCTCTATTAAGCAACAAGACATTCCTAAACAATGCCAGCAATGAGCCAAAGGATTTCTTTCCTTTTTCATGAAGTGCTCTCTAGCCACACCAAACTCCCAAGCAAAGACATTTTGCATTATGTTTTTATTTCTAAGGGTCAAAATGATTGGGGTAGCCCCGCCTTTCCCATCTGCAAAGTGCATTAAAGAGCACTACGACATTGGTGGGACACAGAGAAGGATATGCATAGCCTGTTCTTTCATTCAGGGTCAGTTTTTTTCCCTTTTCTTTGCAGCCTGGATATTAATCCCTGTACCATTTCCCACAATGGACATGTGGTCTGAACTTGGACATGTTTTGGACTTGGTAGTGTTAGGCTTATGATTGGACTCGATGATCTTAAGGGTCTTTTCCAACCTAAACAATTCTATGATTCTACGTTTGAAGTAAATGCAGTGAGTCAATAATTGTGAGTTGTTGTCTACATAGAGTTCCTAGACAAGAAAGTCACGCAATATTTTTAATACACCAAACTCATGACATTCAGTATACACATTATGTCTTATTTACATGTCATTTATCCATACTCACTTGAAGTCTGTGGTATCACAAATGCATTAAAAAATATATATTTCTGCTTCAATATCTCTTTGATCAGAAAAAAACAGTGACTTCCATATACAGGATCTAGTGTACCTTTTAAGTGGGGTGATTCTAGCACAGCTGTGATCCTACAAAAATACAGTGCTAGAGTATAGTACACATTTTGAAAAAAAACCTGATATCTGGGGGTGAACAGTCCTCAGGCAGTTTTGGGATACCATCCAGCATTTTCAGATTTGGCAAACTGGAGAATACACTTAAAGAGAGACAAAAGAAAAAATAGAAATTGAGAGAAATAATCTTAGGAAATGTTGAGAACAAAATAGACACATATAAAAAGAACCAAACAGTGGATTCAAACATATCAAAATATATTTGTATTAGTCATGTGCTGCAGAATTTATCTGATAAAGAGCTAATTAAACATTTTCAGGTTTCACTCTGTTGCACAATTTTGATATCCTCAGACTCAGTACAGCACTGCAAGTACCTACATTTTTAATAGAGTAGAACCAAACCAGTTGTCTAATACAAAAGACAGGACACAGTGTTAGCCTGGACTGAATTTCCTAGACTGCTAAAAAGCGAAGATTCAGACTACAAGAAGTGCAACTCAACTTTTATACTTCTGTGACAGAGAAACAGGGCTCTCTGCAAACCTTTTTGCAATTCAGTGCAAAAAATGTCCCTTTTTTTTTTGTGGGCATGCCAACATAAACGATTCTATGATTCTGGAAGCCAAATCGAAATGAATGCCTCTACCTCCTAATATACTGTCCCTTTTAAACAACACATCAGTGTCTCTAACCTCAGTCATGAAAACTGCTGATGGAGCTGTAGTCCCCCACATAAGCATCGCACCGGGTGTTAACCCACATGCTATGGTATTTGCCCCTCTGCCTTTTGAGGTGAGCGTGGACTCCAGTGCTCAATCTCAGCATGCAACTCAGGGCTTTATCTATGCTTGAAAATGCTTCATTCTGTCTTCTAACACTGGCAGTAAAAGTAATACCGGAGTTATCTATATTTAATTCCCTTAAGAACTGGTAGGTTTGGGAGCAGAAACATAATCAGTAATTGTTAAAAAGTGCTTTTCAGCTTTTCTTCTCCTGGACCTTTTGATATGTAAATAAAATGTGAAATCCATTATTTTCAATTTACTTTTTACCTTTCACTTTGATATCTGCCTATCTTCCTTTAGAAAGCACAAGCATCACCATCACACTGTCAAAGGGATGCTACTAGACTGAAAGAAAAAAGCCTACTGGAAACTCAGAAAGGTTTTCATTAAACACTTTCTTTAAAACTTCTCTTTTTTTTCCCCTCCCAAGAAGAGATGATACATAAGGTTTATCTCAAAAAAACCAACCATGACTTCTGTAGATGGCTGACATGACTCTGTGTTTGTAGTGGGGAAAAACATGCAACCATGCAGATTTCTGAGGAGTTCAGAAGGAACATGCTTCACTGCCCTTTCTGACCTGTGTCCAATTTTTTTTTCCTGGCAAGAGAGTTGGGATCAAAGCAACTGGGGAAGAACAGGATAAGGGTGGGAGTGTCAAAACACGCATGAGACTTAAATTATATTCCCCTGAATATACTCTATTTTGGATTTGAATTTTCATTTCAAGTGTCCAAAGCAGCTCTGTTAAGTCTACGCTACACTGCACTGCCTTCAACATATACCTACACCGAGTGGGGTGTTCAATGCAGTGCAATTTTCACAGTGCTACAACAGAGGAGAGAATCCAGAAAAATCAAATGAAGGTAACTTAGTTTTCTCTTGCTTTAGCTCCCATCTTTCAACACATCCTTCTGATCCTATCTCTGACATGTAATGCAATTTAGACTCCTTTCAGAATACACGAGGGACGCAATGAGACTGAAGAGAGTTTGAGTAATAGGTAGTTTCTATTAATAAAAGGGAATCTAATTTATCTGCCCTACTCACTGTCTCTAAACTTGATCCATCGACTTAGTTCAGTTCAAGAACTGCCAGTCATGTGATGAGAAAGACTCCTAGGCAGTTTCTGAATATTTTGTGGCTATTAACAGACACTGGCTCACCAGCCCATGTTCCTGGAGCATTTATGATAGTTGAGACTACAGGAAAAGAAAAAGATTGCTAGGGAGAGCTTGTTGCATTTGAGATCCTATTCCTTTTGAACTCTCTCTCAATCATTTCTTTGTATTGTTCAACTTTTGTTGGCTATGAGATGGCAAGACTTACAGTTGTCTGTATCTCTCTTGAAATTCACAGGGATTCCTCTTGAGTATAAGGGATTCAAGTGGAGTATGTCTGAAGTCTGATATTCCACTTAGTGTCATAATGTTATTTTCAGCAAGTGATAAATGCTGAATCTGAGGTATCTTTGGCAGCTGTTTGAAGGATGTAAAGTGGTTTTTATTGACATTTAGTTCTCTGCATCTGTAAAGCACAAAGCATATAACATCACTGATTACATCTGTAATATTATACACCTGTAAGCTGACATAGGGATGGCTCTTCATGTAGTTAAGTCATGGCAACTAAGGACTTCCAATGAGAGATACAAGAATTTCACTCCTCGAGACCTGCTTTCATGCTAGTTTTACATATGTGTTACTTTTGCCTACTCATGGACCACAAAATCAGATCCCTACACTTTATACTCTCAGCTTTCTTTATATTGTACAAAGGGTATATCACGATTGTTGTTCTCAATATTACAACTTTCCATTTACCCAAACATGCGACAACATAGTAGCAATAGATGGATTGTAAAAATATAGTTGTCATGGTCACATCTGGCCTCTCTGCTTGGGTAATGTTCCACCATCTCCTCATATACATTCCTTCAGTTTTCAACAACTTTCCTGTTTAGCAAAAATATCACTGAACTTGATGAGACTCAGGAATTATCCACCAGGATGAAAGGAAACATCACCTGACCTCCTTACTGAGTATTTTCAACTTGGGAATGACATGAACTCAGAATAGCAAGATACTGATGGATTCTCAATATAATACCCCCCAAAATATCATATTTTGGCAGTTCTCAAGAGTTTGCTCCAGCTATTACTGAAGTAAATAATAGCTTTGATTTCTACGATATTGCATAAAAAATAGAAACAGGACATTTTGTCTACCTTGGCAACCTGATGGCACTTAGGTCCGTCAAAGAATTGTCCACCAACCAAAGTTTTTCCACCCGAATTAATCTTTGAAGAATCCTTTTGAAGTTTTCCACCTGGTAAAGATCACCCAGGTCCTGGAATGAAAGGTTCAACTCCTGGGAATGAAAAAAAAAAAAAAAGAAATCACTTCCTTTTTTTCCCTTGCTTTCTAATAACAATATCATTAAATCTTTTCAATGTCATAATTAGTTAAAAGGTGAACCTGTTTTATTATGCTGCTGTTATACCAATTTGTGGTGCCAATTGCCAAATTCACCTCAGAATCATAGTGATGCACTGCATAATTCTTTGAAAGTAAAGAAGATGTCTTTAAGCACGTGAATCTTACTGTCCAGCCCCTCCTTCGTCTTTGCGTGGGCAAGCTGTGTGTGTGCTCTGGGTGGAGAATGCAGGACTGTGTGGCTTATTGGTTCGGCCTCTAAATTAATCTGGAAAAAAAGTGCCGTGCAGTAGACAGATATCAGTGTTCCCCAGTGTCCATGCACAGGGAGACACACGATCCAGAGCACTGGATTTCAGTGTTAGAAGTTACTACCTGATCTTAGGGAGGTTGTAACTTGCTGCTGATCAGAACCAGCAGTAATGTAGTACCTCCAGCCAAAAGAACTGCTCAGGCTGGTATGAGGAGAGAGGGAAAGAGCTGAAATTAAAATACTCCGTTCTCTAACCATTCATTTAGCATCAGGCATGAAGCAGGTAAAGAACGTCACTAGTTCTTATATGTCCAAGCACAAACGAAGCCCTGTCACAACACAGGAGTTTACTCTTTCCACAGGGTCAGAACCCAAATTACAATATATTCCAGTGTTTCTTCCAGCTTGTAAAAACCTTCCGGTTTACAATGTCACGGTGCCAACCTGAGCTTTAAAACTGCTAACTGCAAGGAGGAGCGGGCACATTATTATTTGTCTTATTTACTACTACATACAAAGAGTTAATAAGAAAGTTTTACAGCACAGTTTTCCCAGTTTTCTTGCAGTTTCTTTTGCCACTTCTCTGTGTCAGTTACTTGTTTTCTTTTTTTCAAAGTATGTTCTTCTCCTCTGAAAAATAGCTCTTCTTCTGAAGGCCCTGCTCAGAAAAAAAGATTTACAATAGTGAATGTGATATGGAACTGGCACTTAGTTACTTGCTGAAAGATTATATATACAGCTGGGAAGATATCTGAAATGAAGAAATATATATAATATTACAGGTGTGTAGGTTTACTTCTGAGAAGTAAATTAATGTGAAGATTTTTCTACCATTTCAGGACCCATAATTCAGCAAGCAATCTAAGGTCGTGATGATTTGGTACCTGGTTACTAAGTGACATTCTTCTACAGCTCAGAATAAAACCTTTTTCTAAATGGTTGAGCATAAGCATCTGAGTTCTAAAATACTGTTTCTGCATATTCTTTCACATGCTGTGAGTTTATATAACAGTTATGTAGTGATCCCCTAATTGTCCTGAGAAAGGTATACATTTGTAACTTCCAGTCCACTGACAGCAACTGCAACTGGGATAAACAGTCATACTCAAAACCTTCCATTCTCTGTTCTTAGATTGTAATTGGGCCAATTCAGTCTTAAAATAAAATATATGGGCCACCATTTGCAGGACCCTCATCTTCTTGTTCACCCTCGTCTTCTTGTTTGGCATATGGCTATTCCATTCTGCACAGTATGTAAATGTTAATGAACTTTTGAGAGAAGTAATCAACACCACGTTAATACTGAAAATTTTCAAATTACAGTTCTGGCTTTTGTTTCCCATTTTCAAAATTATGAAGGGTATTTTCCTAGTGATTAAAAAAAGGAAACATGTACAATATGGGATGAAATCCTGCCCCTTTTCAAAACAATGGCAAACTCCATTATTTAAGCTTATAACATTTAAGGACATATGGTTTGAGTAAATAGAGTTAAGGCTTAATTTGAATATGTCTTTTTGATCTTTACCTTCTCTAACTCGGGGACAATGAAGCTGATTTCCTCGAACATCATGTTCTTCTATGTCACACCAGCCGAGATACTTGAAGGAATCAGAAGGAAGCTTAGAAAACGCAAAATAAAGATATAAAAGAATGAGTTAAGGTTTTTCAGTTTCTGGCATTGTATTTTCTCAGATTTCTGGCCTTATTACAGCAGAAATAATATTCATACATGTTTACAATGTCTTCTGCCTGAATACCATCTGGTGAATAGCAAAATGGTGTATGGAAGGGAGGATACAATGGCATGCATTTGTGAATGCACATGCACATAAACATATTTCTGGACAAGCTTACATACAATATATCCTGAAAGCAACTGAGGCACTAAATCTAAATGCAGAAAACCTGTCACTGCAGTCGAGAATATGTGGTTTCTGCCCATTCTGCTTTTCCACTAAACCATGTTCTGTAATTTCCAGGGCATCAGTCTCCCAGGATTCAGCAAGGAACAAAGTCTCTAATTCTGTCTGTAGCGTATGGAGTAGGTGTGATTTGTGTCGTGCCCAACAGACACAGCACCACGACTGCCTACAGTGGGGGAACCTCTCAGTGCAATGCAGCTTGGCGTTTGCTCGAACTTGCAGCATTTCTTTGAGTGGAAACGATGATGGTGGAGTTGAGGGGGGAGGAGAGATGGAGCACGCACCTCTGACCCATCCCCTCCAGTTAGAGCTGAGCTATACACACATCCAGAAGGTGGGAAATGCTGTGGGGATTCACAGTTTAGGTGTAGTTTACCACTGCCCCTTCTGGTTTATTTCTGCGAATTGGCTCAAATATTGGAGAGAGACATTCTCACCAAATATCTGTATTGTTACCCTTCATAGCACTCCTGGTTATGGCCTTTTATTTTTTATTTATAAATTTATTATTTATAGCAAACATACACAGCCTCTTCAGGATTTATTATATATTTGCCCATTGCATCCAGTTCTGCACATAGTGCTCAAAGGCTTCCTGGGCCACCGAGTCAAATCGCTTGCCACTGCTGACACCATATCATATCTTATTTGTAATCTGATCTAGCTTTGGAAGATAAAACGAGGCAAAACATAATCAGCTTCAAAGCTGAGAAAGAGATTTCAGCCTTAGTTACTCTTTGTCAGTGACTCTCTTCTATAAACTTGCAATCAGACTGGTAAGCCAAACACTTACAGGGGAAAGTAGCCCAGAATCACAGTCCTGCCTGATGAATCCTCCGTTTTGTGATAAAACTGGTGGGATAACATGTGTATCACTTAAGATGGAGCAGCAGGATGAACACGTTTTACAGAATTTTTGATTGCTTGTAGTCAGACCTGAGGAACTAGAGACGAGATGTTAAACAAGTAATCAATTCTGTTTAGAGAAATGCAAACTATTTTATAACAGCAGAAAACACAGAGTAGCAAAGGGTAGGACTTACCACCAGACAACAGCCACATGATCCTCTGGTCAGACCATAGGTAGGGCAATCCCCTCCACTCCCTTAATGGGACCTCTCACCTAAGTACCGATTACTTACACAGACATGTCCAAACATTAGAAAGAGGAACTTACTGGCAGCTTGTCAGAAAAACTTGATCTTGGAGAAAATGAAGACCAGAACTTGTTCAATAGCATGATATGTCCCCTTCTATCCTGTAGAGCCCTGCTTTTATGGATCCACGTTGTATGAAAAGATACCTCAACTGCATATTTATTTTAATCCCTTGAGTACATTTTAGTAGAATATCAAGGCTCCAAAGAAGAGTTGAACTTTGTTCAATAGAGTCTTGAAGTCATATGCTTCTGTGCTTTGCTAGGTCGTTGCCTAAGAACACATTCAAAAGTACATTTCATATACCCCAAATGATGCAATTTCTCCAATTGTGCTTCAGAGAGATTGAATAATTTGCAGACTGGCAGCTGCAATTTAGAAATTTACCACGGAATACTTCAAAAACATAATTTTAACTTAGTAAGTGTGTGCATACAGCACTATAATTTGACTTTTACTGTTCAAGCTTGGTGAGAGCTTGCCAGAAAGTATCAGCTGTCAGTAAGCATCATTAAAACAATTATAGTCAGGAGCAGAAATAGAGAACAAAAATGCAGCTTTAAAATGGTCTAGCGAGGATGGTAATGAAAGTTTCATATTGAGTGTAACAGACAAGCTAAATAGATCATCAGTTAAAATTTAGGATTACAGATTATTGGCAAATAGTCATGAAGAGACGTATTCTGTTGACCTTACTAAAAATCATCAAAACCTGGTATTACATCTTTCCTGGCTTTTGCATGAAAACACACACAAACTGCACAGACCGGACATACGGAACTACTCCTACCTTCGTGCTTTATGCTTTTTTGGTAATGCAATCAAACCAGCCACAATAAACCACAGGTGACTTAAAGGAAGCTGAGCAAGCTCAGCATTTCTGAAAATAACAGCTATTTACTTAGGCATTTTTAGAGGTCATCTTGAGGCAAACAGACTATTTTCGCGCGTGTGTGCTGCTACAGATCAGCAGCCATCCACACACACAGCAACCCTGTGAAAAGAGGATTTACATTCGGTCAATATAAAACAATAAAAAAAAGTAAAAAAAAAAGTAAAAAAAAAAGTGCTGGAAACTCTTGCTTAGCCCTATCTTGGTATTTGTTGTCTTCTGCTTTCTTGTATGTTAAATGAGGTCGTAGCAGAGAAATATGTAGACATTCTTTTATACTTAAGAAAAAGATCTATTATTCTTCTCAGTTTTGGAGGTAATTTGTTAGGATGTATTCAAATGACTATTTATAAGTGCAAGACTTTTGAGAACCTGTCTTCCTCTCAGCTAGATAATACCTCCTCTGCTGAGACATGAATATACACTCCTAGTCCCTTGAAATGTGGGATGAAATATTTTAGCTGAACCATTTAACATGATATCTATTCTGATCTTTTGGCAGAAGCCCACTCACAAAATTCTCTATTGGTAATAGAAAACAAAACATAAATTTCCAGAATCAATATGGGATAGATAAGACTTCTCCAATCAGGTGGGTGGTGAGATTTCTATTGGAAAGAGTGACAGAAGGAAGCATTTTTCATCTCAAAACTGCCTGAGTTTAATAAGCACCAGCTGGACCCTAACATTATGTCACAGAAGATTTTTCTGAAGGAACAAGTGCAACACTGCTTTTCTCTCCCTTGCTTTGTTTTCCTTACTATTTTGCTGCAAAATTGATGCAAAAGAAATGGCAATGAATGAGGCAGGATGCAATTCCAAACAATTACAGATCACACAATACATGAAAGTAATAAAATTTTCCGCCTTGATTGTGAGGCCCTTCGGCTGGATATGAATCTCCAATGACACCTCTGGGAGCAGCACACTAGATTATGTCAAGCATTAGGGGGAAAAAAATTAGATTCATGATGTCTGTCCAGGCTGAGTCATTTCCTCTCACTTTGCCTGCAGTGAGAAATTGGTGGTTATCATAAATCATAGCCCTAAATTCTTATGAGAGAGGAATTAATTTCACTAATGGAAACCCTCTGTGGCAATAGCATTCCCCCATTCTCTCTCTTCTTGGGGGAAGGGGGTCTCTATGATGTCTTTTAAGCAGAGATACTTGACCATATTTTAAGTATCCTATAAAAGAGGATTGGAAAGGAAACTTAAAATTGTAAGGGAAAAAATCTTGTGTGTGACCAACTTCTAATTTCTGAGGCTGGCCCTCAGTCTAGTTGTTCATATCATGGCTACAGCTTTGCCACCGATATCAACTCCATGTACAAAATTTCAGAGTACTCAAGTCAACATTAAAGATCTAAACCCTCCATCTGGTTAAAGTATGATTTCTCCCACCTAGCTGCAGCTGCCAGCCTGCCAAGCCAGGCTTAGCACATTTTCTTGGCTCCCTCTACAGTCAGTGGAGACAAGTGGGTATGTCCAGATACTCACTCAACTCAGCCTCGATGACTATTATTTTGAGCTGGAGTGAACCACAGTCCACACTGTCTACAAGAGGAGCCCACAGGACACAACTTCGAGGCATCCGAAGTTTGATGAGGAGGATCCCACCTTAGAGTGCCTAAAGGGTGCTTTGAAATGGCAGGACTTCCGATCGCTTCAAAAAAAGCTCAGGAAATCATTCTGTTGTACGTAGCATCATTGAAACATAGAAAATAGCCATTTCATCTAAATAATTAAACAAACAAACAAACAAAATTGTAAAAAGCAATTCTTTGCTAGCATCTTGAAATCTAGAGCACAGCGTATGGGCTGAATAGAGGTAGCACAGACTATGGGGATAAGTGAAAGTACCCATGACAAACCCAATATATTTTATGCTTTTTTTCTCAGTGGAGGTCCCAGTGGGGAATTAAGTGGCTGAAATATTTTGTAAACTGGAAGGAATGAGAACAGAACGGCTACTGCATTTTTCAAAACATGATTTATGAGATATCAGGCCATATCTTGGAAAATCATGCACTCCTATAGAGTTCACTGTTAAAAGTCACACATTATCAAGACATCAGTGTCAGTCATGTGTCCGTGAAATGGGTCTGCCTCTCCTCCCACTGACATCTTGGCAAAATTTTCATAGGCAACAAAATGCTGTAAATTTTCTAACTGCAGTGCAAGTACATCTGAGTCCAGCTGACTTTAAGGGTGGAATATATTAAAACACCATGAAATACTTTGAAGAGCTATAGCTGAGCTACTTCTGAAACTACATCACTGAAAGATATTCTGAGTGAAAAACATTCCTCCTGTGTATTATTTTAGATATTTGGCCATTAAGAAAAGACTGTCAGTCAAAAGACTCCTTTCTCTTGATATAACTGTCAGCCTCGATGAACGTTTTAGACTGTACAGCACAGGTTCAGCTTTGCCTTATGGAAAACGGCAAATGGAAAGCTCAGCAGAAGAGGAGTAAAGATAAAGGTTATAAGCAAACTCTTGCAACTGGGATTTGAAAGGCTTTTGTCCCAGTGTTTTGAGCAGTTCTGGGGTCTGGTCTGGCTTCCAGTAGCCTTATCCCCAGCTAGTCTTCATGAATCAGAAACATCAAGCAGGCTTAGCTTTCACTGAACCATGGCTGCTTTCCCCGTAGATCTGAAATGCCCTTGATGAAAGATTTGGGAACAAGTAGTAGGGCTATTTATGCTACTTCTTCACGTATTCAGAGTCAGAATTCCTACGGTGCTTGCGACAGCTTCACATCCCACCAAATCACAGAACATGTATGATGGAAAGGCCCATGCTCCCGTGTGGTTGACCTCAGTGGAAGTCTGGTCACGCTATTTAACAGCAAAGTGCTCCAAGTCCTGCTGCTATGGAAGTGAAAAATATGGACCACTCTAAAGGAACTAAATCTAATGTATTTTAAGCTCATCTTTAAGGGGGGGGGAAAGCCCAAATAAACTAAGAAAAGGGTGATAAACCCTCCCAAAGCGAAGAGTTCTTATATCTAGGTCGGAGCTGCTGATTTTGCATAGGCTGTAAGACAGCTGGTTATGGATCTGTCCAAACCACTTGCACAATTAGCTGTTTGCTTGCATGATACAAACACCCAGTTATTTATGTTGCCTCAGTCAATTGCACATGCCAAAGCTGATCAACAGAAATGAACTGCAGGGTTAACTTACAAACACAATTTGTATAGGTACTTAAAAGACAGCAAACTCAGAATTCAGGTTGTGCTTTGTTCAAAATGCACACAATTTACTGCTATGTAGCAGCTGTTGCTTGTATGCAAACATTTATTATGAGAACTCTCTGAACTTAGAATAGTAGAGGACTTGGACATAGTGTTTCCATGCTCTATTACCTTTCAATTATTTTTATAGGAGTTTTATGAGACATCGTGCAACATTTTTAAGCAGTTCTTTTGAGCATAATTTAGTGACAAACACACCTGTAAGTTATGGTTACAATGCATCCTTGCTATTAGCTGTATCATCAATTATCTTGCTTTATGCATCATAAAATTGCCCCCAAAAAGACGTAATTAACATAATTAGGTCTTATCACCATAATTATACATTCCTATCAACTAACATTCCACGCAGCTCTTCATGGATATAACTTGCAATGATACAAATTCCACATCTTAATCGATGTGCCTTTCACACATTTTTACAACAAATTATACATTTTTGTTGAGGCACCTTTTGTCTTTCAGTAATCAGCCAACGACAGCAAGAAAAACCCCATTTTTCTTCCTGTTTTCACTGCACAACAATTTCCATCAGCAATACGGGCTGGTACATTTTAAAAAGATACTCAATCCTGTAACACTATCTTTGTTGTCAAAGCATGTCAAGCCAGCTGTGCAATGACTACAGGTACGTCTCTTCTTTCACCCTCCTACCTTTCAGACATGTCTCGCTGTTGCATAAAATCCTCACATCTTGCATAAGGCTATTTGTCTACAGTCAAAGCTTATCTTCCCATCTTTGCCCCTGCATAGAGAGGTAGTTCAACATCCTCTGAAGAGAGGTAGCCAGCGAGGATCCTGGCTGGGGCGGTATGGATTCACTGTCTCCAAGGAAACGCTGTCACTTCGCAACGCAGTCACGTTAGGAGGTATTGTTACCAATCTCTTAAGCACATCAAACAAATTCCTGCGCTGATCTAGCTGGTATCAATGAACCGTCTTTCCAGAAGGTGGCTAAAGATAGGTTGGTGATACCTGTAGCAAGATATGTGATCATCCAGATGAATCTCTGGGGTGCTCACTCCAGCGACTTCACTTCTCTGAATTGCTTTCACAGTTTTGCCCACATGAAGTTTATCTCTTCTTCACCTAAAAGATCCCTTGCTTCATTAATGGCTGTTAAATGCCTTATTAATTTATCCAAGAACTTAATAGATATTTAAAGAGTCTCATATTTTATGTATTGTTCATGAAAGTTTTTCGTGAGCATCTCTTCGCTATGTTGAATGTCCTTGCCTCATTTGAATGTGTTTAGCCATTTTATAAACAATCTTCCAGGCTTCCTTCTTCGAGTCTGCATCTGAGAATGAACACAAGAGGCTCTTCTCTTGGTGGGAACTGACAGGTCAGTTTTGTGTCTATTTTTATATTACACTTTCCTTAAAACATTAAAGCTGCTGGTTCTAAGAATAAGTCCAGTGAAGCTATTCACTTTAAAATGTGTTTGATATAAATGTTCGTTTGGTTCACTCAGACAAAGTGTAGACGCTGGCAGTGTGCCACTGATGGAATTGCAGCAGCCCAATATTGTTACGGGCATTGGCTGGTCCCTGCTGAAGTTTACAGATGGCTTTTAAACTCTAACAGTAGTTACGGGAACCAAGTTTCAGTGCTGCGCTGTGTACGGTTATAATAGAGCAGTCAATCATGCCCTATTGATCTGCATCTCCAACGTTACAGGCACAGTTCCTTCTTCAGTTGAGCTCCTCGGCTCCATACTGAAAGAAGAAGGGACAAATAGATTAAGATCAATGTGGAAAAAAGTACACAATAAACCCCTCTGCCCAGGGATATTCAACTGGAAATACCATATAGTCACAAACCTCTGTGGTTCAGCCTTCCTACCTCGCAATTTCTTCACAGAAAAAATATTCCCTATCCTCCCATTCCTTCAGATTTCTCTTTTCTCTTCTTCTTGGTCATTATAAAGGCTGATCATTATAAAATCTTTCTGTACAAAAAGGCATGAGCTTTCCGCAACAGTGATTGAAACCTCCAAGACATTCTCTTAGAAATTCTGCTGGCAAACTTCACTGTGCCAGTAAAGTACAGGAGCATAATGTTTACCAGAAAATTTCAGCTCTTATGCAGAGGTATTTTGTGGTTACAAATGTTGAGTTGTCAGACCATTATCTGAAATTTAACAATGTAATCATTCCACACAGGTTTCACTAAAACTTTAGGTGGTATGAACTGAATTTATTAGAGAGTGGGCAGAGGAAGGGGCATTGAGAGTTCCATCAGGTCATTTCAACATATCTTTTCTCTACCTGCTAAGAAAAAAAATAAATATTTACTTCTAAATTAAACAAGACTGTAATTTGGGGGCTTTTTACTTACCTTTTTTTCTATATATATAAAATGAAAAGTATTTGTCCACATCACAACCTAATGGGCTTCAGATCTCCTATGGCAAATGCATTCCTCATAAAGCATATGAAAAATTATTTATCTGCTAATTCAGTGAAACGACATATTTAAGATGGTGTTGGCCTTTCCATTATAAACACTGTTTTTCAGATCTTTACAACCTGCCCACAAATATGTGCTTCTGCCAAGAAATTCAGCAGCATGTCCCATCCCTGCAAGAAAGATGTTGTTTTTCCTGCTTTATCCAATTTTGACCAGTAATTCCGTCTTTCAAATGGCTGAGGGGGGCAAATACAGGGTGGGCATCACTCTCCACCACGAGCCTCTCCCATCTACATTTGACTGATCAGATGCTTCCCTGCATGTGCTACAGATACATCTGATGCACTCCTGAAATATGTATGAACTGGGCAGAATACGTCTCATCCTGAGACCTGATTAATGACGGAAACAAATCAAATTATTACGACTGATGTAGGCCACAAGAGGCCCTTTTGTTCTGGGCACCGTAGAAAGCCAGTGAAATGGTTTGCTCCAGAGAGTTTGCAGTCTAATTGAACAGAGCAGACAGGCAAAGAGTAGGAGAAAGGGAATAATATTATCCCTCCCCCTTTTATACAGAAATAACTGAAATGCTCAGACCATGAAATCCCGGCGCTGTGGTAGGCAACAGCAAAAGTTCCGTTAAAGTGAATAGGGTCAGCATTCATACAGGATTCACAGAGACTGACTTCGGTAACATCAGACTAGATGAAGAATCTGGCTTTAACATCTATGCATTTAAATGGCTGAGTTTTTTTCTGATCTGACATTATATTAATCATTGTTAAAGAATACTTAAATGACAATTCTCTTTTACAACATTTTTCTGTTCAGGGATACAGCAGCACTGTAAAAACAGTTTGTTGATGTAATTTCATGTTCTTTATGTAAAATTCTTACTTTACTTAGTGTTAGCTTCCTACCTACTNCATGTTCTTTATGTAAAATTCTTACTTTACCTACCGGTGATATCAAACCATTAGGTTGATGCCATCAGTAAAATCAGACCTAAAAACTTAATGACATTATAGCGACAGCAGAAAGTTAATTTCAGTATTGATCTTACCTGGTTTGACTACATCCAGGAATCCATGGCATTCGTGTTGGATGAATCAGTTACATTGAGAGAATTTCTTTGAATGTTTCATTAGTACAATCTGCATGCATACTCATAGGAAGCACTAGAAAAGGAACACAATATTAAATGCGTATACGCTCATCTGTGCTTCAGCAGATAAGCAGGCATACTTACATAAACTAAGTGGTTATTTTGCAGAGTTACCTAGGCAACAAATTTCTTTTTGTCCTGCCCATTCAGGATTCCAGTAAACTATTTGACTCCCACTGGTAGGACCTGGAGAGCATTCACAGGCAAAAGCCAAGTAGAGCAGAATAAAGCCTTGGACAGAAGAAGGGCAGAGGTAGTGAAACATTTCATCAGGGTTACCAGACAAAAAGGAATCAACAACTAGCTGCATAAATAATTGAAGTGAAAACTATATATGTCTGGTTTTCTAAGGTGTTATAAACCCATGACTTCCAAGAGGGTTGGAGGGGTTGTAACCAAGCAACAAGGACTGAAACTTGGTCCTCTCTTATGGAAAAACAATGGGCTTGCAAGTCATAATGACAATATCTGGCACTGCAGATTGAGTCTTTCCATTGATTTTATGGTCTGTGGATCAAGCCATAAAAAGAGCTGTTTATGGAATGAAGAATGGCATTTTTATTTGGTTTAGGAGAGACATATTTCAGTATCAAATCTGACTTTTCTAATAAAATGTAGGTCAACAGTTTCTGGATGAAGTACACTTTTTCTGACACTACCGAAAGATCACGTATAAGTAATGGCTTGAGATTTTTTTTTCTCAAAAGTTTCTTTTCAAAAAAATAATAGACATAACTTGCTTTCTCTTGCATTTGGCAACTTTTCTGTGGGTGCATGAAAGAGAAAACAAAATCCTATCCCAAGTGAAGTCGGTGGCATACAGCACTCCTGTTGATTGATGTGCAATAATGATTTCTCCCATTATATGTCTCACTGAGATGTGATGTATTTCCCCTTTCCCCCAAAAAACATGGCTTTTTATACTGAATAAAATTATTGCATCCCTAATCCACAGATGCACATAAGCTTATGCTTAACCTTTCAGCCCTTAAGAGCAACGCCATTGAATTCAACTGGAACAGAATCAAACTTGTATGTGCATACAGAAAAAACCCGAAAGGTATCTATCTGCCAGATATCTGCCAGGGTTTTCACAAGAGATTGAACTGAGCATTCTTTCACAGAGGTCATGGTTTAGAGCTCATTGAAATTGATAGGCAAACTGCCATCCATTTTAATGAGCTTTCTGTCAGTCTTAAGATGTCCAAATGCCATTTCTGTCTAATTCTTAAAATTAGAAACATCTTATCCAAAGCTGCCAAAACAAACAAGATCAGACATTTGATGAAGGCACCCAAAGATGAAAACTCTGATATGAGGGCAGTCTCATTTGCCTCCATCCACATCCTTATTATGAATCTCATGTTTCATCTTTTCATATGTTAATTGTTAATAATTCCCGGTGGAATACAACATTCATTAAGTACTTCCTAATTTATTGAACATAAGTTTCATCAGGTAATTTTAATCATATGAAAATAATTCTAAATTCATTTTGATAAACAATTTCCTGTTGCAGTCTTGTAAGCTTCCTTTTACACTGTGTCATTTGAAGCAGTATCTCTGGTTATTCTCCTGTCTAACTTTCATCATTGCAGATGCCACCATATTTCCATAAATCGTTATATTTATTTATGTAACTGCTGCCAACTGCTGAAGAGTTATGTTTCCTTTTTTGTGGAGAATTGATTATCTGAATTATATTGAAAAAATTGTTTCACTTCATCCATCAAAACCCTGCCTTCCTGAAACTCAGATCTTGCAAATGTGGGAATACTTAGGGGTCACTAAAGCACTTCTTTATTAAACTGGCTTTAGGAAGTTGTCATATGTTAGATATTTAAGATAAATAGGCATAATCTCTTTAAGTATGGAACGGGAAAACTACTCATAATACATTTGTCTCATTCAGTCTGCCATTATCAATACCAGCAGTCCTCAAATTTTTTATACTAGGTAGCCTTTCCTTTGCCTGAAATACGTTGCACCTTTCCCTCCCTTTCTCCCCAGTACCCTCCTGCCTCACCTGTACATCCGTTTCATTCATATACTGAAACATGTTTAGCTGTGTGCACGCACACACAACGTACCAAACTCCACCTGCACAGCAAACCCGTTTTACATATTTTCAGATATGTGTATTGGCATATGTGTACATATTGGGGGGTGGGGGTGTGTGTGTACACGTGTGTGCATGTTTACACACACATGCATATACATACGTAATTAATGTGCACAGACAGGCAGGGGAACAGAGTGCAATTATTCTTATACAGATGAAATTTCATGGAAGACCATTGAGTTTCAGTACAAACGTGCTTTAAAACATATCTACTCTCTTTCAAAGATCAATACATTCTTACTTTTGTTTCAGTGATACAAGAGGTTTTACTGACCTACATTTGTGGTTGATGTTACTCCATTCTTGGGCCAAGATGGTAAAAATTACCCCACTCTACATATGCTAAGAAAGGAGTGAAAGAAGAGGAAAGCATGCAATAGCAACACAGTTGAATGACAAACATAATTCAGTTGTTTAAAATTCAGAGACCCCCATTGCAACCAAAGAAGCAACTTAGAACTATGAGCATGTATTTATTTACAGGCAGAACTTGTTCCTGACAACTCTGATTTTTTCATCCCTATTCTGTTTCCGAGTCTTATTGCCAAAAAAATGTAGTTCAAATGCATGCCTTGTTGTTCACTGTCTGCAAGGATAATAAAGATGTTCTCTGGCTGAAAACAGAAAGCAGGGCCTCCTGTGATCATGGGGAAAAGAAGAGAGAAGCATTACAAGGAGAACCAGCTATTTTTATTAAAGGTGTTTGGTTCCTGCAGCTTTTGTCAGGAAATCCAAATAATTTGCTCCCACTTGCTTTCAGTTTGTAAAAATGGCAGCCTCGTGTTACAAGAAAGAAGAAACAGCCTTGTTTCTCTCCAGTGCTTCTTTTATAGGAAGGAGACAGACACACTGTAGCTGTCCACAATTCCTGCATTTAAAGCTAGAAACTGGCATGTCCTGCCAAAAGAAATTAAATGTAATGAAAATTTGTTTCTGGTCAGAGACTGCAGTTGTTGTATCACAGTATACGCGTCCTGAGGGCTACACGACACCCTTCTTTCAGCAGTACTGGGGGTATTTAAGCATTCTTGGGACTGATTTTCCATTGCTTTGTCTCAGCGATGTATTTGTACCTGCTGCTGCGCGGGTGTGAGTGCTGGCCTCAGCAAACGGGGAATTTCTGGGTAACATGCGTCTTGCGTTCACTAGGCACACGTATAAAAACCTATTTCAATCAGGTCTACTGACTCCAGTAGAGAAGGCATTCCTGACTCATACATATTCAAAACACAAGAAGATCTTAAAGTGTCTCCAGCTGGATGATGTACCTTCCCCTCATGCTACACAACACCATCTTTCCACCCAAGTTCTGGTACTGTAGGACACTAAATCCGTTGGCGGGACTTCCCAGAGCATGTGTTTGTAATCACTGATAAGGGGAGTGCACCATCAGTATGCATTAGTCTCTCCTGCCAACTGATTAGTTTCAGTCAGGGTCCAGTAAAGGCAATCCACTGGCTTGAAACACAATGACTTCATCTGGTGCCTCTCTCTGCTTTAACTGTTTTCATCCAAAATCCCCTCTGAAGACAAATCTAGATTTTTTTCATAGGTTTGTTTCCCCCACCCTTACATTTTGTGTTAACAGAGATGAGGTGATATAAGCAGCAGCTTTTCTTTAAGGGGGAAAAAAAAAAAAAAAGAAGATTAAAACCCACACTATTCAGATCCAGCCTGATCTTTGGACTTTAAAGAGGCTAAGTCCACTGCTGGCCTAAAAGGTGCTGTTAAACTACTTTATGTCACTCTATTCTCCAGTCACAGACCTGCCAGGCCATGGAACTAGTCTCAAACATAAAGCAAACCCATCTTTCATCTGCTCCGCTTTGCCTTGCTCTGCCAGCTCCATGTTGTACACCAGCAGTTGGGAAATACAAATTTTCTTTTCTCCTTGACTCGTACTGGGGGAAGACGGCGACCCGTCTCCAGCAGGAAACGCTACGTGCTGTTGTTGCTTCTTCAGGCAAGCAAATCTTATCAAAAAACTAAGTGACCAGATGTAATCCCCTTGATTACGGTAGTTTAATATTTCTACCTGTACTTGTACTTTTCCCTGTTCTTTCTGGCCTCACAGTTTTTTGCAGTTGAATTGTGAATGATCAGCAGCTGAGCTTCAGTAGTATTCCTCCCATTTTGCATGCTGCCTTCGCTGTTGTGCAGAGCTGCTGAATACAAAATGAAGCTGCGAGAGTGTGTTTGCTCTATAGCTAGCAAGGCATGAAGTACTTCTTTCTACAGCTGCGGAGTACATCCAGAATATTCATAACAGTGTCGCAGGGGATGTGATTCAATGTGTGACATTTAGTGTGCTATTGTGTGACACCAGATGATTAATGCTCACAGCAAAACACAGGCTGGTTTAAATAAACAAAATTAAATATATTTTTACGATTATAGAAATCATGTGTTACATCTCTGAGGGAATATCAGCTGCTGCTCCCAAATGGCTCATATTTGTTGGCTTGTTTTTAAATGCTTTGATTGTTCGCTGGATTTTCCTACCACATAAATCCATTGATGCTTTGGCCCAACAAGGCGAGTCAGTGATTTGGACAGTAGCTTGGGACACAGTGGGTAGCTGCACATCGGTCTCCATCTTGTTTTTGATCAGCAATTCACAGCATCATATTGTTCCCATTTTCAGCCTTAGAAAGACATCAGGAGAGTTTAAAAGGGCGGGGACCTTAACCCAGTGCCAAACTAGCAAGATTCCTCCTTCCCTGCCTCAAGGGCATCAGAACAACTGTACTTGTTGGTCACTCAGCACGAGGGTTACTTTCTCTGTTCCGACAATGTTATATTCTGTAGAATGAGGCACTTGGGCTACAGTCAAATGGGTGGATCAGAGATTCTGAGTCCAGTGTGAGCCCTGGCAGTGCTCCAGCTGCATATTGGAGCAAAACCGTATGATTCAAACCACTATCCCTCTGCATCTTCCCCTCCGTGGGAAAGAAACGCAGGCATGCAAACCACTAGACCATATCCCACGCTAGTCAGGTCCTGTCTTTGGTGATCAGAGGCACAGGAGCCGAGGGGAAGCCAAAAGGAGTACCGGCCTCACAGCAGAGGCAGAGCCACTGTCTCTCTTCAGATCTCAGATCTCAGCTGAGAAGCAGGTAAAATAGCATCTCCCTACACGATAGCCTTGCCCCAACAAAATCTTAACCTTCAAGCATCTAGATAAGTTCTGAGATGGAAGGCAGAAGCAAAGACTGTGGTTTCATGCTCCTCTACCAACTGCGTTGGGGAAAACTGAGTCCTAACTGCTGGGTCTGTGCAGGTCTGGAGAGAGTTACAGCAGCGTAAGTCACCAGCAGCATTACTGCCATCCTTACAAAAACACATCACTGCCATAGATCCCCCTCAGTTTATTAGGAGATTGTGTTTTCTATATGTCTGTGCTGAACGTGAACACACCTGCAAAATGAATAATCTCCAAGCTCCATTTAAAAAAAAAGGCTTTGTACAGAAAATCTAAAAAATAAGCAGGGCTTTACAGTGCTGAAGAAGATACAAATGTAAAACATGTTTTCCACTTGAAAACCTTTGTCTATGGAGTTGTCAGGACGCGTTTCCTGTGGAAACAGCGAAGACTTAGATCTGCCTTTTTCCTGAATACTGTTGAGATTATCATGCTTACAATGAAAGGCTGAAAATGGGCTGCCAGATGGTTAATGGCCCTTCTGAAAAATAGCCTTCTATGTTGCTTTTTGGAAGTCACTTGTCATGGAACTATCATAATACAGTCTCTGTACTCTTGTTGTTCATAGAAGGAAGCGTATTTTAAGCAAGTGTTATCGAGGCTAAGAGAGCCTGAATTAACTTGTCTTAAAGATACTTCTTAGCTCATCGCCAACAAATCCTCTAGCAAGTTGCTGTTTCTAGAAAATACATGCAAAGTAATACAGAGGCAGCGTATTAGGGAATGAGTTCTGCCAGCTCCCCAAAGGGGGACTGTGGCTCCTCTTCAGGGCCCTCTGTGTTGACAGTGGCCGGGTGGCTGGTGAGCTTTGCCACCGCCCATCGTGTTAAACACCGATATCCCTTTATTTCCCCAGGATTCTCTGCCTTCATCTGTCTACTTACATTTACCTTGGAAATTCTCTGTGCAATGGCTGTAGGCAGAGGAATACGCTGCCAACACTCTCAGGGGGCCTGAATTCATCTCATTTAACTTCAGGGACCTAAAGACAGGAACCCAGCCAAGCTAGGCTCCCTGAACAGAGACAGGCAAACAATCTTTTTATTCCTTTATAGGCATCCTGCACCAAGGAAAAGTCCTCCAGCCTCTAAACCAAGAGGCACAGGGTGGTTTCATTATTTTGTACTATCTTATGGTTTCATACAAAGATACTTAGGTTAGGTTTTGCTTACTTATTATAACATAATAGTAAAATAGTAAAAGTATTCGTGATTTCTATAGCATGTCCACATTTAATGGAGTGCACACACATGTGCACACACACAAAATTCAACTTCATAAATTCTACATCTTGCATGCTTATAGACTTGACTTTTATGTTTGGGTTCTTTTATAGAAACACTGTGAATAGAAGACCATTTCATATTTTCTGGTAAGTGGCCTGAAGTCATTTTTGCAAATTGGGCAAAAAATGAGTTCTTACTAATAACACAAAATCACAGGTATGTCAGTTCCCACCCAGTTCTTTGTACTCAGGCTTCAGGGCCTGATAGAAATCTGCACGTGGTCCAAAACTGACTGAAACTAATGGCAATCTTCTTTCTATGGACTACAAAAGGATCTGGAACAGGCTCCAGATGACTCTGATTAAATTTAGCTTTTTCTGATGATGATCTTTGCTATGGGTCTTTTGGACACTATGTGACTGTTTGCTTTATTTAAACATTTAAGGTTATGGAACTAGACATTCCCCAATTTCTGCTCAGAGGTAACTGCTCTTTCTCCCTCAGGATGGCTTACGCCTACCTTGTTGTAATCATCATAGTGAAGATGAAGAACTGGTAATATCCTCGGCTTTTGTAAGTGCTCGATACAAGGGAAGCTATTTTACTCATGGTTCCAAGCTCTCTGTCCCACTTGTGTCACGATTCAAAAGGTCAGTAATCAAGAGATCATCTCCTCAGAATGCTTTGTTTCATAGATGTCTACACATTAAACTTGGAACGGCACTGGAAAATAAATGAATTAAAAGTATTCAAGGTTAGCCTGTTCTACTTGCACCTTATGAAACCAGAGCAGTAGAAGTAGAACTGAAATATTGTTACAATTCACAAATTTCTGTTCGAAAAATTTGAAGTGAACTTACAAACTGCAGCACATTGTCCCTGAGTTCTCTTTTTGTTTAGACTAAAGAGAAAATTCCGTAGAGGAAAAATCAATGGAGACACATATGTAAAACAAGCAGCAGCGACATTAGAATTGGCCTCATACCTATCTGCTTTAATAGTAGCTCAGCTGATGAAGACGCATCCTTGGTTCTGAGTTGGCAGGAGAGTTTTGCACGGTCCTGCTCCTGGGAAATAACAGACTGTCACTACATGCTCGAAATTCCAAGCTGCAGCCTAACCCAAAGAGAAGTCCCAGGAGAGCTGATGAATTTTATGACCAGTATTTCTCTTGTAATAAGCTTCAAAAATTTTATTAATTTCTGTGTTAAACTATGCCAGCTTTCTGTATCTTACCTTTAGAAATATGCCACTTTACAAAGTACACTGACAATTACCACAGCCTCAAATAAATAGGCTTTTTGTATCAGACTGTTGGTTACTGATGAGATTTGGCATTGTCCAGACCATGATCCTTACAGGTCTCAGGGCAAGACGGACTTCTTGGTGTCTTTTGTTTCTTAGCATGTTTTGACGTATTTCTTTCATTCTGTTCAGGCATTACTATCATACAGTTACCACTTGTAAGCATTCCAACACTGCAAGTTGCTTGGTTTTAAAACATGACTCTTAACAAATACATGTAAATAGAATAAAAATGTTAAACTGTGATTAGGTCTAAAGTCTTTTGGTAGCATTAGAATACTTGAAGGAATGGTTGAAGCCCATCTAAACAAATTGTTCTTAAAAAAGAAACAGGATTTTTCCATGGCCGATTCCAATCCCTTAATGAGAGCACAAAAGACATGATTTAGACACTATCCAGATTTCCTCTATGTTTTTTTTTTTCTTCCTTATTTAAAAGCATTTCTACGCAAGTTCAGAATCATTTTTTTCTGTAGGAATTCTTCCCTCGGTTTGTCCATAAGATAACTCTTCCATAGGGAAGAGAAGATGTGTATTTATGAGGGCTAGATAGTAAAACAACTGGCTATCAGTAAAGCATGGGTCATGTCTGGAACATCATTCATATTGTGATTCACTGCGGCTGAAAAGATAAAAACTCAGGCAATGGGCTAAATTCCCTAGCTGCAGGAACAATTTCAATCTTTTGCCTCAGCCAGGTCCTAGTAGACCTAGAATTTTACTACCACTATCTGCCAGATTAGCTTCCAGAACACACTGTTGCAAACACATCATTAAGAAAAAAAAGTTTCAGACTATTTGATCGCAGTTGAAAGTGGAGAGTTTCATGAAGATTTTTGCATACAGCTGCCAACGTTTTGAGCTTTGCTGTGCTTGGTTTGGAGTTGCACCTATCTGAGAATGATTAGCTGCCTGACTTCCAGGCACAGCCATTAATAGAGTTTGGAGGCTGCATTTGTAAGGTGTTTTGGAAAAGTCTGAACAATTTCTAAAATAGCAAGTGGAGCTGAGACTCACCTATTGTTTGGATAATCCCTTTATCTTCACCACCTTTCTCCATTTACCTACCTGCCAGAGTGACTGTGAATAAGTCTGATATTCTACATTAGCCTTACAGCCTTGACTGTGCTAGTGTATATAAACTGCTATTTAAACTGCATTTTATTACATTAATTTGTCTATCTTTTTATTTGGTTTGCCTAATGCCTAGAGCAATTGGTCCACGGCTCAGGCTTCTAATTAGTGCTGTGAAATGAAAAACATTCATGTGGATATTGTTGTAAGAGCAGTACTACGTAAAATGAATGTCGCTTGAGAAGCGCTGGTAGACAGGGGTAACAGATACATAGCGTTGTTCATGAGTTTTACAGTACCAACTATGTTTGTGTATTGTGAATGGTTTCTCATGTGTAACTTTGTTTTATAGCCCTTAACTAATGCCAGCTGGAAACCAAAGACAAGCTACTGAGCCAATTAACAAAGGTTCCCAGTAAGCAGGCAGAGCCTTCATTCTGTCTGGACCCCTGTAACTACTGCAGCTTGATCCAAAATTCTTGGGGACTGCAGAAAGTTTTACGAGCTAAATCAATCTACAATTTCTCATCAACTGTGTTGGTAGACACAGACTAGCTCACAAGGGAAGTCAACTTACTTCTTGCTAGTATTATCTGAGTTACTAAGATACTGTTTCCCTCCTTTCTGGCACTGGGGTCTGAGGGTAAATAATCTATCTCATTTTAGTCAATATATTTCCATTTTCCACCGTCGGGAATGAAGCAAAGATTGCCTATTAAAAGGGACAGAAACAACTCAAGAATTAGCTTGTAAACACCGCTTTTGGAGTATGTCTTAGAAAAATATTGCTGCCTCCCCAGGAAGAGAGCAGAACACCTGACAGTGGTGTAACCTGACTGTACAAGGGGAGAACACGCTGGGAATCTGCTCATGCAGAAACTCTAGTGACTGTATGTAAGGCAGCAAGGGAGGGGGGAAATGAAAGAGGTAAGCAAAAAAGAACAACAGAATAACAGGGCCAGCATATCAATGACTTCAACCCTAGTTATTTCTCTCTTGTAATCAAGAAAATGCGTGTTCTGTTGTAGCACTGACACTCTGAAGTAACCACAGTACAGCTCTACTGCTGTTTGTGGAGATCGGTTGGAAAAAACCCAAACTTCTGCTTTTATTTCACCCCACACCAAGTACACAATGCAATTATGCAGGCTATGAATTGGACAAAAATTCCCCTATGAGCAATGAGCTTAATCCAGCAATCTGTTATCAAGAATCAGAGAAAAGTTTGCAAGACAAAGAAAGGGTTTTTTTTTGTTTGTTTCTATTCCCCCGCCTCAATTATTAATCTCAGACACCCGGGTCTAATTATGCTCTCAAATTCAAGCAACTCTCACTGATTTTACAAAGGCTTACATACAGTTGAGTCCCATTCAGGACATTCAGCTTTCCAACACTCCTGTAAGATTACTGTCAATGAGAAAGTACCTCTCAGCTTCTTAGGATAGAGTGACATCTTGTGGTTTCTTCTTTTGTCCACCATTTAAAAATAAAAATTAGCCATGAAAGCTTTGACTGTTATTTTGGGTTTTTTTGTTCCTGGTATAACACTAAGATCTTATTTGTTTGAGTAATATCATGTATTTGATTCGCAGAAACTGATTGGTTTGGGTTTTTTTAAAAGTCAGTCTAGCTCCCATTAAGAAGTACAGGTGTTATGGTCAGAAACAACAGTTTACTTTGCCATCAAGGCGTTTGGAAGGATAATGAAAATTAGTGCTTGAAACAACAACAAAAACATTCAAATTCATGCAACATAACAAATTTTTGTTTCAATCTCATACTAATCTGGAAAAATTGTTTGGTGCTCATGGTCATGTACAAGTGAGATCTTCTTAGTCAAGTCAGTCAAACTCTAGTGGTAGCACCACTGCTAAAAGGATATGTAGGGAAAGTACTCTTTCCAGTTGTAGCTCTGAGAAGCACTTCCACCTGCACTCTGGTAGATGTATGTAAGAAAGACAGATGATGACAGCATTAGGGAGCTGCATCTCATGCTTAAGCTCCATCTGCATCACAGAAGGATCTCAGTAGACACTGCACATCATGGGTCATTTACACAGCACAACTATATAAGTTTCAGTAATTTATTTTCTGATATAGCCTCCAACACAAAATACAATTTTTAATTTTTTTTTAAGACTATACACCTAAACTCACATACGAGCCACTATTGACAAATTCCCCTTACCAAAAAAATCCAAAGACAAAATTATTTTGCTAGTTTTGTCTTGAAAAAGCAATAGCATCTTTGAAAAGAACATTATACAAAATCTAGATTAAAAATCACAATGGAATAGTATTCATATACTTTAATAACTTGTTAACAATACTTAAGATATTATCACTACTGAAAACCAGTATTGTTTGAGAGCTGTTCTCGTGATCTACAACTAACATTGCATAATTTGGTAATAAATCAATTCATGTTGTTGAAAACCAGATAATTCTCAATTTTCAAGAAACATGAAATGGCTATTGTGCATCTGTAAGGACTAAGAGAGTATCAAGTGAAATAACTAAGTGTTTGCACTTCTGTTTCTGCTGGTTTTCCTATATGCCCATTGAGGCAATTCTCGGTATCAGATTTGGAATATCTGATTCTGCATCATTCCACTTACACCTATGCTCAGTCTAACTGCTAGGGAAGTCTGTGCACTTGCCTGGTATCCTCTATAAATACTTCTGACTGGCAGCTGTCCTTCCATAATTCCATAGCTTTAGTTCAAATCTATCTTCAGTCCTTCCCTTGGTAAGAAGCTTCTATGCTGCAAGGAACTAATGCAAAGAAAACACAAAATTGGTCTGGAAGAACTTCTGATGGACTGAAAATAAACGTGATTGAGGGTTGTCATCTGCTTTCACATGTCTTTTCAAATCAGAATGAACACCTCAAAAATTAGCCTGAAAAAATGTAACAGCTTAAAAATCAGGCTCCCATAAGGTTAAACCCACAAGAGATCCTTAGCATATGCGTCACTTTTACAGGCATTAGGTGATGTTCATAGAATCATTTAAACATGAAGAACCAGCCCTTGTGTAACCCCATGTCAAAGGAGCTGGTTTTACTTGCAGTGAGACTAGTTCTCTATGTTGGTAAAATTAGCCTGTGCTCCTTCTTAGAAGCACTCCCTTTTTTCCCCTCCCAAGCATAACATTTTCAGCTACACAGAACTAAAATTACAATTTTTGTCTAAATTTGAATAAAAAAATTGACTCACCAAGTCCAGACTATAATATACTAAGGGTAATAAGCAACAAAAATACACTAAGGAGCTCCATTTTTCTTCTGTGCCACACAACTAAACAATTCAAGGAGGCATGGCAAGAAATGTGTTCAAATGCCCTTTCTCCAAGGGAGCATAACCAGCCTCCAAGGAGAACATCCATCACTTTGCAGTTTGACCTGCATGATTTGCACCAGCAGTATAAAAAAAAGTGAACAACGTGTCAAATTTTGGAAGTTCTCCACACATGAATAATTTTGTCAGCATTATCTATGCTGTTTAGAAGTGAATGTATGCCAGAGAAGCCTGTAACTAAAACTAAAGTTCAGCCAATATGCATTCGTTCCCATAGAATTCTAAAGACAAAACTCCTATTGACTGAGAAGAAAACCACTTATTACCCAAAAGTTTGTATTTATGATCTCTTTCAAAGCAGCTCCTCCCTTCTTTTCTCCTATTGTCTCTTACCTTTTTAAAAATTTCTGCTCTTTTTATATTTTGCACAATGAGGGAAGAAATAATTGTATGCCTCTCTGGTGACAACTGGTACTTCTCCTCCTCTGGTAAAGGGAAACAGCAACTAATTGCCCTGCTAATATTTACTTGTGGTGTGTGTCATTCTCCTCTCTGTCACTTTATTCTCAATAAAAAGTTAGGGAATAAAAAGGATTATGTTGTTCCTTTAGAAATTTATAAATAGAACATTTTTAGAAACTTAAAATTAAGGGTGTTGGTTTTTCATTTGGGGTGGGGTTTTTTTTATTTTTTTACTTTTTTTTTACATTCCAGATCCCTGAAGTGAGATACTGCAGAGCTTAGGTTAAGTAAAACAACCACTTTGGGATAGAAAAATATGTCCACACGCATGACATGACTATTCAACTATTTTACTTCAGTCACATACATAGCTATTCTACACTGACTAGTCTCAAATATTCATGCGATCAAATTTTATTGGCATCAACAGTCACGGAAGGTGAATTGCAGAGTCACATGCAGCTGCATTCATAAAAGCAACATTTTAGAATCACATGTGGGAGAGTTCACACAAAGTCTACCACAGTTATAGAATAAAATCCACTAGGCTTAATTTGTTCCATTAACTTTGATGAGACAGCATATCGCAGTCTGTTTACTGCTTTTACAGGAACAGGAAACGATCACATTTTCCAGATGTAGTTCTTCAACTCTATAAATTATCATCAAGGTTTCATTTGCATTATTCAGAGCTGCACACATTCCGCTCCTGTCTCATTGATCAAGTCAGTCTTTGGACTGTAAAAAAATTACAAATAATGGATTTGCAGTTTTTTGCTTTACAATTCACTAGAACAAGAAACAGTTGTTGACATGTACACAATTTTATTTTAAGGACACGGCAATCACAATGACAGAAACGGAACCATTACTTTAATACTGTAAGCTTTCCTCTGGAAACTGACTTGCACACAGTTAGATCTGAAAGCATTTTAAACAATATCTTGGGGGAAAACACAGCAAACCTTAAATATATTAATTTCAAACTTTATGTGCTTATCTCCTCCTTTTGGTAGGTGGTGGCAATTAAAGCTCTTCAAAGTCATGACCACTTGTATTCGATGCTTCGGGGTGCATTACCCTTCCCATGGGGAACACAGTACCTGTGGAAAAAGTGGGAAGGGAGGAAGGGAATGAAAGATGTCAGAACCAAAAGGAAAAGTTGAGGTTATAAGATGACGAATACTGATAGTAAGTTCTAGAGCGTGTGGTGCACAAATTTTAGAACTTGGTAGCCATGAAAGGCAATGAATCAACAGCCCTAGAGAAGAGGACCTCTTTGTAGTCAGAACAGATACAGTAGAGAGAACACCAGTGAAATTCTCTGCATTTCAGTGCCCCTCTGCTTATTCTGAAGGCTTGATTGAAAACCCAACATGAAGGTTCACTTTCTTTTCAATGCTTCTGATGAAGGCCCATGAAGTACCGCCTCTGATGTCAAGCGGTTATGACACAGTACTGGTTTCTAGGCTGGGGAGCTCCCAGGGTGGCAGCTAACCTTAACTGGAGCATGAACATCTAATCAGAGTAACCTTTACGATCACTTCTGACCCTCACCCGCCTGAGCTGCTGGACAACGTTCCTCATAGAATTAAAAGTGAGCCCCAGAAGCTCCACACCAATCAGTTAATGATTACTAATAGATAGATACTTTGAGTTCACAGATTTACTCCACGTTAGAGGAACACAAGGAATTCTCTATATGAATACTGCTCCCCTATGCGATTTAATCACCATTTACATATTTCCCATTTTCTACATTTCTATCTAGACCTTTTAAACACAGTAATCAATCGTGAGCACCTAGGGTATTCTTGAGAAGAAGGGTAACCATTACAGATTTTTTTAAAAAGGTTTCTAACCTTAGATTTCTAGATTAGTAACGAGCTTTCAGGCTTTAACTATAGTTGTTGGCAATTCCTCTTTCTACATGCAACAAGGCCCATGCAACATTAAGAACTGCCCCAAGGCCACCAAGCTCTACTCTGTTCTGACTGAAACTTTTCTTTTTGGGGAGATTTTTGTATACAGAGTAGGGAAAAGGTCAGATACCCTCCTCCAGATACATTTTTGCCTAATTATATGTTTACGAGAGCAAGGATACTCAACTTAGTTTTGGTCAAAAAAAAAAGAGTTTGTATCATGCCTCGCACACAAGTGACCCTACCTAGCTAGACTGTAAGCACTACTGCAATCTAAATGTTTAATGAACATTGATACCTAATGACAGGGATCTCAAATACAGAAAAAAAAACATCAAACTGAACCTATCAGAGTTTGCTTGTAGAACATGTGAGATACCACAACACAGAGACCCAAACGATAGTGCGTGTGTGCATAGTAATGTTTTGTCACCCAGTCACATCCACATCATTAAGACAAATTACAAATATGAAAGTAAGGAATTCCTTAGTCATTGTCCATTTTGCTAGTGAGTGCTGTTCTCATCCCTTGCCTGCCAGAGAACACTTCAAGAGCACAACAGAATTATTCATAGCTGTAATACCTGTCCATTATGCAAATCGTTTGGTACCAGGAACATATCTCACTGGTCTTACTACAGCCAAGCTCTTACGGAATACAATGATTATGGATATTCAGGGCCGTAACACTGTGTTCTTTGAAGAAAAATGGTGAATTTTTCTTCCCTGGGGTTTTTAATCACATATTTGCGAATATTTTTCAGGATTATGTCAGATTTTGGTGTCTTGCTTGGAGAAACATTAAGGGGACATAGAAAAGGTCAGTCTTTCAATATTAGGTATTTTAAGACAAATTAAGGAAAATTCATAATACAAAGCCAGTTCATTGATCAAAATAGGCAATTTTCTTTCATATACTTGATATGAATTGTGAAAAATGTCAAAGAGTTTGTAATATTCTCACCTGTTCTTCTGTTTCTGACCAAAAAGAAAAAGGGATGATCAACTATAACTTGGGGATACAGCACTGCCATTCTGCTAATGGCAATCATTCCTAAAGGAAAAAGAACACAGGCATCTTGTTAAGTATCACTGCACATTCTCCTGCTCTTCATGAGATACTTCTGAAGCTCACGAGCAGAGACTGAAGTTCCACATTCACAGAACTAAGCGTCACCAAGAAAGAGCATGAAAAATCTAACTGAAAATGAAATAGACCTACAGAATAATTGCATGCCTATTTATGCTTTAAGAATGATTAACAAGGGAGAGTGGCACAATTTCCCAGGCTGAGTGAGTAGCTTATAAATTATAAGATCCAGAACCTTAAGAGGAGTTATGACTCCCACTCACTTGTAGAAAGAAAATGCATTACACTAGACAGCACTGCTGACCTGTTTTAAACAGCTTCAAGCCTGCAGTTGATAGTAAAAAGTAACCCTTAATAACTACAGAATATGCAACAACTAAATGGGCTGATCTTGCAGCTTTTAGCTTGAGTCTTTAAATAATGCAGAGGCTGAAAGTAAAATTAACTGGGAATCAGGCAGAATTTGGCTCTTTGTCATTTTTATTTGGAGGTGCATGGGTTTCTCCAGGACATTATTAACATTTCCCAGTGTTTGGTTTACTTTTACATGTTCACTGCACTGTTAATAAAGACTCATGCATGCCAGTAATGTCTGTCTGTATTAATGTTACAATTCAACCCAGTTACTGATACCCACGACCAGGGAAGTCATTCTTCCTTTCCTCAAAGACTAGTACAAGTAGAGGCAGTTAGAAATTATATATATTGGCAACTAACGTAACCTGCTTCCAGGAAAAGCATGTAATAACAAAGTAAACCAATCCCCTGGCCTCCTAGCATTAATCCTGGCTAGCTATGTTTTTGCATTTAGTACTTCCCGTCTTGCATCTCTGTATATAAGCTTATTAAAATGCAATTGCAACAATTCTCAGCTCTTTCTAACTTTCTGGACCAAAAGCCTCTGACTGTCTCAATTAGCAGATCAAAAATTACAAATGCTTATGTTCAATAAAGTATAAATTACAGTCTGCACCCTCCTGACAATCAGAAGCAAAATAAAGAAGAGGTTTTCCACAGGATGCTCAAAATTCTTTGTGAAACACACCATGTTAAACATGCTAACACTTTTCATTTCCAGAATTCTCTTCTGAAAAGCAGCGTGCTTGCTATGCTGTGTCTTCACGCTACGTGCTATTTAGCTTTCCTGTCTCTACAGCAAGTCAGTTTTAAAAAAATTAATTAACACTGAATAACCAGACGTTTGTTTTAGTTCTGCTTTTCAGTCAGGTACCTGAGGCAGCAGCAGCTTCTGATCCTTCCTCATTAACTTCTAGAATTGCCTTGTGAAATGCCTTTGCAAGGTAAAGTTCTTTGTTATCTGGAGAGGAAAAGGAAACATATTTCAAG
This sequence comes from Anarhynchus alexandrinus, assembly GCA_008711295.1. Classification (NCBI taxonomy): domain Eukaryota; kingdom Metazoa; phylum Chordata; class Aves; order Charadriiformes; family Charadriidae; genus Anarhynchus; species Anarhynchus alexandrinus. The sequence continues at coordinate 541,004 of VUYV01000207.1, read as the reverse complement.
TGGCTCAACAGTAAGATTGAAGTATTTCAAAAAAACCCAAACCACTGCCAAAAACCCCAACACTATTGTCCACCTTCTATACCAAGTAGGAAAGGATAAGAGCTTGTGCATAGGAGTTGCATTACAATGCCTCCTGAGAATACCTTTACTAGCACCGTTTACCTTGCTGAAATTTGTAGTACTCTCCTACACTATAAGTATTAAAACAGTTTGGCACTGCCTAGAGCACCAGTACACCAGACAGAATAAAAGACAATCCTTGAACACAAGATTTTAAATGCAGCCATTGGGAAAAAGGATTATGAGATTACATGGCAAATGCTTATAAATAAAGAATTTTATTTCTGCATTAGGTCCAAGAAAATTAGGTATTTTCTTTCTTCTTGTCATTATATTTAGAAGAAACTGAAGATAAATATATATTGCAAAAACCACCATGGAACTAGGTTTTCTCAGTCTTGTTTTCCATCCTTCTTTGTCACTATTCTAATTTCAGTCCAAACCTATTCCTGCTTAAGTCAGTGGATGTTTCATTACTTGTCTTCTGTGACTAAATGATCAGACCTATAGGAATACCCAGCACCTTGCAGGAAGCAAGACACACAACACCATTTAATCTGTTTGAGTAAGTTTCATCAGAAAGATGTAACAAGAATTAGATATATATTTAGTGTACCTGCATAAGATCCACAGTAATGACAGAGCACAACTGGCAGTTAAGAAAGGAATAAAAGCTTTCTCAACAGAGGGATACACAACCATGAAAACCTACTCTAACCACCCCAGTAAGACATCTGATCCTTCACAAAATGTTCAACACCAAAACTCTAGCTGAAGGCTGACTAAGGAGGGAAAGCTTGGGACTACACATCGAATTGTTACCCATTTACTTTGGTTCTCACAATAGCCACTAGTTCTAATCCTAACGCAAGCCAAAACCACAAGAGACATCAGTTTAAAATGTCTATCCCCAGCAGATCTCATTACTGCTACATACACTTAGAACTGAAGTAAACCTCCTAGTTCAGCTGCTTAACTTAAATCTCATTAACAAAAGCCCCAAATCATTCCCTTTGGGATTGTGTGCAGTAACACATACTGGATTGCTAAATATTGTACTAGTTCTAAGCTTCAGTTCCAAGCCTTCCATAATGCCACCTTGAAAGCTAGGATAAAGCTAGGACAGTTTCCACCGTGTTACTTTAAAACACGGGACACGCAGCAGCATCTACTTATCTTGAACACTAAGCATAATTCTCACAGCTTTTGTCTCCTGAACTGTTAACAGAAAGGCTCCCTGAAAACACAATGTGGTTGCATTCCAACACTATGGTCACCTTTAAGCCTCAAGCATTACCTGCAAAAAATAAATCACAAGCTAACTAAATACTGCAATCAAGTGTTAAACAGTCATCCCCTAAAGCTTCCATTCCATTACGGACCCATTAAGACTCAAGTTTTCAAAAAATGTTTTAGAACAAACAGTGGATTTGGAAGAACATTTACATAGGTGATAACAGATCGACACCCAAGGCAGAAAGGGTGACAGATCCATGCACATCAGCAGTTCCTGTTGTGCCTGTCTCACATTATGTGTGTATGCTGCCTTTGTAAAAATGTCAGTTAACAGGATCCTTGGTAAGTTTATTGGTCACTTCTGCAAATTCTACCTTCCAGGCAGCTGTATTTTGCTATCCTTGCCTGAGACCATTTCAAAGTTCTATTAAGAATTTGAGCTATACAACACATACCAAAAGAAAACAATAATTTTGCAGCCTTTAGACAAAAACACTGGTTTGCAGTTCCTTAAACCCAAATAAATTTTTAAGTTTAATAAGAGACAAAGAAATGCCCACTTAGCATCACATATTTTGATCACCTTTTTTTTTTTTTTTTTTATTACCGCATTTAAGCCAGCTGTTCTTTGAGCTTCTTTGAATCTGGATTTTCATAAGAAGCAACATGATTTGATTGTTAGCATCTCAGAAACGTCCCAAGGAGATTTGGTATCAAAGTTGAAGCTTTCTGCAGGACCCTAGCCTAGACAGCCATTAATGTGTGGGAGTAATCTGAGACTTACTCCTAATGTACATGACTCCGTTAGCATCACATTTCATTTGTCATTACACTCCATATGCTTGCAAACTCCTACTCATAGCTGCCAACTGGTTGCTCTGCAAGTCTCATTTTAAAAAAACATGCAGGTTTATTGGCTTTTCTAGCTTAGGTTGTCCCAGAAAAATTATACCTACCTCAGTCAAGACTTTGCAGAACTATTTACTGGACTGGTGCTCATCTAACTACTTTACATTGTGAAAGTTAGTCATTAAGATTACTTCACTGCTTACTGAAATGCAGGTCACCTTGACTTTAAAAGCAGTTGCCATTTTAAGGCATTATACAACAGTAAGAAATATTATAATAATTTGAAAGGGAAGGAGAATTTTAGTATTGAAATTAGTTCGAGGGTAAATCCTAAGTGGTGTCAAAATACTCAAGCAGCAAGTTTACATGCTGTGTAAATTATAAAATCCCAAATACCAGAAGTTGTTTCAAGATTATTTTGAACTCCTGATGGAATAACAGATGCAACAAAACCTGTCAAAGTCTTTTGCTGAAAGCGAGACTCAGAATACACGCAATTAGACAGCCAAATAGGAATGTCCTCCTACTCACCTGTGTTAATTGACAAAGAACTTAATTTCTGAAAGACAGAAACATTTAAAATGTGCATCTGGATTAATACTTTCTCTTTGGTTGCTCATAATCCAGACATCCCAGAAGGTAAAGCTGACTCATCCATTTCCATTTTTCAGATTGAGCGCAAAAAGCAAAAAATTCTAAATATTGAAAAATAAGTCTGTAATCCTGCAATTTGATTTATATCCACTAAGCCCACATAGAGTTTCACTCAACTCAACAATCTGTGCCTGGATCTGATTACAGGATTAGGGCCGTTGTTGAAATTGCAGAAGGCTTTCCTTGACAATAATCCAAAGGCAAGAGCAACAGGAGAGGGGGAGGAGAGTATTTTTAAACACACCAGAATTTCTCAAAAATCTCCTTAGGTTTTCTTTTATGATTTGTATATTCCTAAATTAAGTGTCCAGACAAACATTTTGTTTAAATATCTGCATTTAAGGTTTCATGAAGTGCCAAATTTTCCAGAGGGCTGACACCAAGACATGTGCAAGCTTCCAGCTTCAACTTCCTTGCTACCTGACATGCTAATCAGGTATATGCAAAAGCAAGCTTTCAACATTTTTTTGATTTTTTCCCCCTTCCTTCTCCCTTCTCATTTTACATTGTGAAAATTAGAAGTAGGAAACATATTCTGTATTTTAATTACTTAAAATTTCATCTCCATAGCATCAATAGCTGGGTTTTCATCAAAGACATTAAAAACATTTTCTTCTTAATTTATGAATGACCTTTTCATCACCTGGTCGCACATGCTCTTTTAAGTGAAAAGCAAGAATGTTACAGTAAAACTCATGAATTCTCTCTACATGCTGCTCTACATTACTTAATAAACAAGATAATCTTTAAATGGCAGAGGAGTTAACTCAGCCATGCAAAACATAGTATTTTGATTTTGTGCAGTACAATGGTAAAAATATAAAACTTTAAACAAGTCATTAGTCACATGGATTAAAACATAAGCATGTTTCAGTCTTTCTGCTATCCTCTCGACTACAGAATTAATCTCCGATATATAGGTGAATTTTTCATGAAATTAAATAAAAGCCAAGCACTGCCTTTGTGGTTCAGTGTCCCCCTGTGTATTTTCCATTCTGCTTAGTACTTTTCCTCAAGTAAATACTTTTCTATATATAGACCAGAACTTATTGGAAAGCTTACTTTTCTTTGGGGTGGTAGACAAATTGAAGGTGTTTTTCTTCAAAAAAATGGTATTTTTAAAGGACTTTTCATTTATTCAAATTCTTTTTCACATTAGCTAACACTAGCTTTTCCCACAATTTCAGTGGAAAAGTGAAAGCAGCAGAACAGTGTAATAAGCTACATGATACAGTATAAACAATATTTCAAACTTCGCAAAAGTGAAAAGGATATGAAAATTGCAAACATTTCTGCTGTAAATTTCAGAGGAAGGTTCTCCTTCATTACCACTATTTTGAATAAGCCACGCAGGTGTGATTGCTTCCAGAGACAGACAATTAAGAACAGGTATTTCCCATCAGTTAAGGATCAATCTGGCTGATTAGGCAGTAACCCACAGAGGAAAAAAAAAATTCAGGGCACAGTATATAAGCATAAATTACAAGAGCAATGATAGAAATCTTACACTGGTGCGTGCTTCTAGATAGAGATCAACCGGATTTGCCAAGATTCAGGTTTAGACAGACCATGCTAAATACACTGCTTGCGTGGATCCTTTTGTTACACAAAAATGAAACAACTTCTTAGGCAAAGATGACTCAACTTCCACTTTGTGCCACTTCAATACCTTCCAGGAGGTATTAAAAGCAGAAATATCTCATTTCCACCTGAACTTCTAAATGTATTGCATATTTTAACTACTGAAAATAAACTGTTGACAATGTATTGAAATAGGCAAGCAGCATATGTGACTAAATTGCTTTTATCTCAAAACTCCTTCTTTCCTGTGCTGCTTCTATACAGCAGGTATCTGGGGAGATGACTAATTGTACAACAGCTTAATGCTCTTAATGCTGTGAACAAATAGCCTCTAGAGATAAAAGATGACAACTCCCTTGATGCGCGAATCCATTTGCCATAAAGGCACTGAAGCCATATATTGCTCTAATGTGGATCTGCCACTTGCATAGTATTATACTTTCTCTACGTTTCTAATGAGATCCAATTCTGAAATACTCAGAGTGAACTTTCCCAGGTCAAAAATCCCTCACCTCACACACAAACCCTGCTGGATTTCTCCCCTGCGCCAACCGCTCCTACAGTGAGCACACCCTTGCATTATGCAAAAATCCCAAAGGATCAAAAAATTGCTAGCAGGTTGGGTTTTTTTCTCCATAAAACCACTTTGATGATCTTGTTGATTACCTTTAGGTGGTTTTACTACTTTCTCATATACCTTGAGAGACAACACAAGAGCCTCTTACCAGACATCGCAGTGAGGTCAGCGCTACTGCTGAACAGCTCTGTAATTCCCAGACCTCTCCAGACATCTTTCATATCAATTTCCTGTTCTACTGTGAACCTGGAGAAGGTAATAGAAAATTACAAAAAGCCCAGAATGTAAGCAGTACTTACTGTTATTAGAAAGTTAAAATTTCTAGGTAATGACAACTGAAATACCAAAGTAAATAATGTAAAGTAGAAGATTCGGCACCAATAGTACAGCATGGTGACACCTTCTACACAAATGCTTACAAACAAATTAGTTTACTCTCACAGCTGGATTTTCTTTTTTGCCTAATGCAGAAGCAATCAAAAATATGCTAATGCTATGTACAGTCCCTGACCATAAAAACCTCACTGCAAAATTATGCAGCTGCTAATGTAAATGCTTACTTTTTATACAAAAGGTTTACAATAAAATCTGAATTTAATTGTACACATACTAGAATAAAATATTAAGTAAGGCAAAGGACAGCAGAAATTTCACAGGCAGCTGTTGGCAAAGAAGGAGTATCAAAGTAAGAAAGATACTCCATTTTTATTTAGATAGTATAAGCGAAGACCAGCAGTTATGAATGTGAATATAAAGCATTTCTGACTCAGCTTCTAATTACTCTGGTGGCAAAGTTTTAATTGGGTTTTGATTGTGAGTAAAGAACAGGGAAAACAAATAGTTGTTAGCGCAAATGCAGATGTGAGTATAACCTGGCAGGATTTCAGGGTTAGCTTGCAAGCCGTGTTCTAGGCTATGTTACTATGCTGGAAGGACAAATTGAGATTTATCCTGAAGGCAAGGGGATCTGGGGAAAAGCTTGTTCCATTTCAAAAGACTTCTTTTCAAACATTATGAAACTTATGTCTGGTATCAGTAAGACAAAAAATACGCAAGTCCTTTATGTATGGCCAGAAACAACCTGGACAGCTGGAGAAACAAAGAAATATGTCAGAATAATAGTAAGAATGGCAGCCCCAACAAGAAAATACCAGAAGTCTACAGACAAACACAAGAGACTAATAATAAATGTTTGTTATGCGTGACTTATGGGTTCTCTGTAGAGTGACCAAACAAATTATTAGGGATCTAAATTATGCTGGCAGTGACTGGTTATAACTGTACAACACAAAATACGTAGCCTGTAAGGTGCTGTTACAGTTTCTCCAGCAAGCCATTCAGTCAGAAACAACTCTGCAATTACATCACAGTCCTTAGTGAAGGGTCTTACCTGTGCTAGAACCAAAAATAAAATAAAACGTGCTTCTATGCAATTTCTTGTAGTAATTCTTTTTCAGGACTAAACTTCCTCAACTACATGGAAGAACATGTTCTTTTCAGAAGAAAGTACAGGCCAGAACTCTGAGCAGAGAACAGCTGACCAAGAGCTGAGATGTATAACACCTCGGCACATATAAGCCTTGGCAACTTGAAAAAGGATAATCTGGGTACCAAAAGACAGCTGGATAAGACTCAAGGGCATCTTCCTCACTTAGAACATTTACACAGAATGAGAAAAATCCAATACGTAATCTACATTCATAATGAACACAGAAATGCCATAAGAAGCCAAAAATCTATGATGAAATAGATATTAGCCATTACCCAGAGAAGAATTTTATGCAAATTAAAATAAGATCTGGAGATAGTTCAGGACTGATAAATCCCTGGTGGCACCACAAGTCCAGATGAATTCCAGGATATGCCCGGAATAAAAACATAAGAACTGATTCCTCTGATTTCATTGTTCTGGCAGATCTCAAAAGAATCAGAAGAGACCAGCAAAGATTTCTGTACTGGAGGAAGCTTATGGTGTTTTGGCATATTCTGCATCAGTAAGTGNAAAAAGAAAAAGATGGTATTATCTTAATGAATGAGATGTAGGTACACAGGTGAGATGACCTGAAAACAGCCAACAGGATTGTAGGAAATGGAAATGTATCCTGTTAGCTTTCTTCTTCAAGAGGAATCATCACTCACTCTCCTCTTAGAAATCTGTGGATGCTCACACTGGTCAAATACTACAGCCAGGAAGCTCACAAGACCTTCTGCACAATTTTAGCTTTAGGCTAAGAGACAAATCTGCAAGTTGCTCACTCATTCAGATTTCCCAATGGCTTACAGGCTCCAAAACTGGAGACTAGTTTTACTCTCACTACACACTTGTTATGCAAGTCCAGATCTATTTTAGAGACCGAAGCAAAACCGCTAAGAAAGATGAATTACGACTTCATTCCTGATGCCAGAGTTAACTAGAGTTAAACACTACAGAGGTTCTGTCTGTGCATAATGAATAAATCCGGAAATATTTCCTTCTATTTTAAAACTATACTATAACATTTTGAAAAAACACATCCAACTGTACCTACCTTGCAAACATGCAGAAAAGGCAAATTAATATTAAAATGCATTTTATAAAAATTTCAGAGTGGTGTATTTTTCCCTTTTTTGGCTTTTATTTCACCACAATTAGTATTAAATGTATCAAGCTTTCAAGATAATTTAGCTATTAAGTAGCAATGTCAAACTAATAAAGAGCATTGGGATAGGACACAAGCAAGAAAAATCTGCATGAAAAGCCTATGAAAGTGAGTTCCTGCTTTTTATCACAAGTAAAGTAGACCAAAAATATCACATCAGCTGTATAAATACCACACTATCCCTTAATGATAATAAAACTAATTACTTCCCTTCTCCCCTATTAGTTTTGTCATATGGTAAAACCCCACTCTAAACCACTATTCAAATTTCTCCCCTAGTATCTGCTGAAGAGCAGCGAGAGTTACAGATAAGCTATTAATGATATTTCAAATATTTTAGCTGACATCAAAACTAGCCTCTTCTGAAAAATAATAGGGCTGCTTTAAACTTTGAAATATAATTTCAGGCAATGCAAACGGATGTAAACATTTGGTATGAGTTATCCTCCAATCATATTTGGATTTCTTTGTGTTCCTTAGACAGTGATATAGGTATTCAAAATCAAAGCTGATGACCTAGAACACAGAAAAGATGTTCAATCTCATTTCCCAAGCCAGGCATTTGGTGGACCTCCAGACGCTGGAAATGCCGAGCTACAGGATACTAGCCCTGACACATGGTTATTTGCAGTATTTGTGGCATATAATGAACCAAATGTTCATATTTTTCTCCACAATCTTTTAGGTGCTTCCAATGCTAAAAATACTACTGAAAATCAATGTCAATACTTCAGTATCAGAAGTCATGGAATACTTGTACTGGGAGCATTAAAAACCACAAAGGGAAGTCTGAGAAAGCTCAGAGACTGAAGAAAAGATGAGGTATTCACCATAGGACCAGAACAGAAAGACTGGTCTGTTGAGTCCAGAGGAGCCCTTCTGTACTTAAGCAGTTCTAGAAGGTTCACCAACACGTGTTCATGGATATATGCTTCTACAGACCTCCTTAGAAAGCACTAAGCCGAAAGATATTAATAAGGGATAATGACTGCCTATCAGCTGTTAGCCAAAGTCAAGGAGAAGTGAAGATGGGAGTTAGCTCTATATTTATTTTTACAGTGTTAATTTGTAAAGTCTCTCTACTTCCTACATGCAAAATGCAGTCCAAATAGCTGAACAAAAATACATCCCCTGATTTTCACTGTCTTTGGATCTCTCCCACATGAAATGAAGAACAGAATTCTACTTAGGAAGTAGAATTAGACTGAGAAACTAGCGAACACTTCTCTGGAAAGTTTATCAGAGAATGATGATATTTTAATGAAATTTAAAACTTATACAAGCATTAGATTAAAATGATGCATTTATGTCATCAATAGTATCCTTAGTTATATATCTGAACCTTTAGGTTTTGGATAGAGCATTAACTTTAACATACCATATCAGGCCATCTTTCTTCTATTTTACAGACTTTAAAGACAGAAGAAAAGATGGCTTCATCTTGTATGATGCTCTGCAACCCTTCTGAAATGTTGACTTTTTTTATGAAGTCCTCAGATGCTCCACAGAATCAAGAAGGATTAGGGTACACTTTCTAGTTACACAACAGAAGTGAACTGGAGCCTAGCACGACTCATTCCAAAGGCTGTAATTTCAAAAATTATGAAGAGTTCTGAATGAGTGAAAGCAAAAAATTCTGAATCACTCTTTTAACTTAGCAAGCAGCCTACAATACAAAGCTGCCAGCTGATATCAATTCCAACATTTTGGTTGGAATTTCAGCTAGGTTGTCGTGAGGAGCTAGAACTGGCCTGCATGATTTAATAGCCTGAAAACAAAAAAGCAAGCAACAAAAAAAAAACCCCATTAACAGAAAAACAAACAAAAAAACCCCAATACAGCTGCTCTGACCAGGTGAAGCAAGACAGGTTATGTTTTTTTCTCTGGCAAGGTCCTTGTATCCAGAGCTAAATATGGGGTGCAGAAGTTGGCTAAGTGTGTATTTCAGTGGGACAGTTTTACGCCTCTTCCACGATTGCATCTTAAAAACAATCAGCACTGCCCTATTCCTCCTGAAAATGGGACTCAAGAGAGTATGTAAAAAAAGAGAGAATGTCTGGAGTTTTTGGTTTGGGGTTGGTTTTTTGGTTGTTTGTTTTTTGGGGTTTTTTTTGAGAGAGAGAGAGAGAAAACTTTAAGCTAAAATAACTTATCATTTCAACACTAAGGCATTTTTAAGATATTTTAAATGTACAAAAAAGAAAGAAGGTCATTACAGAGAGCCAGGCATACTGGAACAATCCTTAAGAGGAGATCTGCAGACTGTAACACTATTATTAGGTAATACTTCCTCCTATGCTCTTCAAATAATTTATGTTAGAGAGACAGCTTTGTAAATTAGATTCATGGTCTGTTTCACTCCTATGCAAAAAGTGGATTAAAATGTTGATCACTTTAGTCTGGGTTAAGCTGGAAACAATGATTCGAAAATGAAAATGAGAAAGTATAATTTAACAATTCTGTAAAAATCTCTCCTTTGCTATTAAGAGAAATAATACACAATTTCATTTGCACACAGATAATGCAGACAGAAATTGCAAAGTTGCGATTAACTCTGCTTTAGCTAGTCATTCAGGTCCTATTACAAATGTATAAGTTTAAAAAATGTTCACTTTATAATTGGATAGCATCTTTCAGGATATAAAAATTTAATTTTATTCCACTGCTTTCAATTTCTCAGTGGACAGAGCCTGCAGGCCACATTTCATAACATGCCTTTCTGAGTCACAGCATAAAATATTTATGAAGTGTTTATTTAGAGCATTGGTAAAATCCTGTAGATCACCTCTGAATCCCTAATGGAAATCCAGCACTTTGGGAGCATGCAATTAATCTTTGCAATTTTTGTAAGGAAACTGCAGTATTACTATATGGAATTTCAAGCTCACGATAGTTATCTTTTAGAATCTGAAAATACTGAAAGTAATCAGCACCTGGTTGTACCCTGTTTTGCCTTTGTATGGCCTTAATTCACAACTGTTTACCAAGTTCTTTGAGGTTCTTAGATAAGACCGACAGGCATGACAACTAGCCTGAGGACAGAATTAATAAGGACATTTTATGACCACACAAAACCTAAAGCTCAAACTCATGTCTGCGAACCTGCTTACAGAGAATCCTGGAGTCTCTGCTTTTAGTTAAAAGCAAACAAAACCCAAAACTATCTCTAAACTTAATTCAAGTCACAAACATAATTAATATGTTTTCAATTACATTCATGTATTTACCTTTAGATACCTAAGCTTCATAAATTTGGAAGACAGATTTCACAGATTCCCTATGTAATCAATGGAGAGAGACTTCTGTTGTGGATCTCCCACTCTAGAAATTCTTTGAGAGAAGATGTCCAACTTCAGCACCTGATGCACAGGCTGTGAAGTGGGAATGGGAAATCCTCAATATTTTACTTCTCAATAACATCTAGGTAAGGTTTGCCCAAGCCTGCAGGAGAAATAGCCCAGGAGAAATGCTCATTCTCTGCATCTTAGTGGAGTGCTAATGCTAAAGCCCCTGGGACCTGAAGCTCCAAGAGAAAAACAAACAAAAATCACAGAAATAGTGTACAGTAGATCCAGTTTGTATAAAAACTGCAATGCAGCTCTTTGCTGCTCTCCCTGCTTCTTCAAAGGAAATGCTACTTAAAAAAAAGGGACAGAGAGAAATAGCCCCGAAATGCTGCTGTTCCCTCACCACTCTGACTCCAAGCATAACAGCTTTAAAGAGAAGTGGAATTCCATCTCAAGTTGGAATCAGGGCATGCTGACAGCACCAGTCCATCTCAACCTAATTTATCCTGGCTAGCTTTGTTTCGTTGTGTTCAGCTGCAGTTAGCTTCTTGAAAGCGGTCTTTCAAGAAAGGAAGCTGATAAACTGCAGGGGGTCTTGCCCTGCTCTTTACATGTGAAATATAACAAACTCAGATCTCCAAGTCATCTGAAAACAAAGAACTATTTTAATGATTACAAGGATTCACTATGGTTTCTTTTTTTTCTGCTGCCGCGTAGATGCTGCACAGTGCCACAAAAGTAGAGTAAGTAGAAGTGATCCACATCAAACTTGTGCCATATTGTCATTTAAACACTTCAATGAAATCATTATGAATCACTTGAAGGGCATCATGATCCAACTATACGTTATTAGTGACATTTAGTAGTAAACAACTCTGTTACTAAGTCAAGTGTAGGGCAAGCATGAAAATTATTTGAAGGCAGGTGAAACAGAATTCTAGGAAAGGTAAGCAAGTGGTATATGTGAGCAAATATGCCACTGAGCATGCACAAATTATGCCTACAAATGAATTGACAGAAGTTTCATCCTTTCTGGTAGTAATGTCTTGTTATTCTATTCCTCCTCTAAGGAAAAAGAAACCAGCACTTTTTACAACTAAGAAAAAAGACAAAAGACATAAATTGAGTGGAACTACCTCTCAACACTCAACCATTTGCATCTACACAAACACACACCATTGGAACTTTTAAAATTAGCAGCACATAGAAATCTATTTAGGACCTAAATGAAAGTTTTTTACCTTTTGTTAATTCAGACTTGCAGTATTTCTATGGCTCTTGTCTAAATGGAACTTATCCATAATGAGTTCTGCAATACTCTGAACATCATTCAGGGTGGATATATTCCTGATGATGAAATTCACCTTTCTGGAGCTTACATACGAAAGGCATGCAAATGCAGTGCTCATCTGTTGCTCAAACAACCATCATCCTGCACTGCGCGCCCCTAGGGCTTTCTTGTCAAAGCAGCCTTCACACGGGTGCTACATAACTGCAGACTTGATCAAGATGTTCAAATTTTACCTACTCTGCTACTCCAATCAACTTGAATGCAGTCTTTCCCCTTCTATTGACATAGGAGCACATTCTCACCTTGGTAAATACACTTCCACTTTTTGCTTCTTAACAGAATTAGCCCATTCATTAATCAACGAGGCTTTGATCAGCGGTTCCAATGTGACCAGTGGAACTTCCTGTCTGGAAAGAACGATCATCATACTAATCTCATCTCCCTCATATGGTATTTCCAGAACTTGATAGATACCACCTGCTTCATTGGAGCCATCACTGAACTCTCCTACAAAAGAAAAACAACAACCAAAAAAGGTATTAGAAGTATTTTCTTTTGTCTTCACTGGAGACAGGGGAAAAATAGAAGGCTAATACTAGGCAGTATTTCCTAGATACTTGAACTAAAAATGACCCTCTTTATTCTATTCTGTATAAAATTTATATTGGTTTCTTCGTCGTAGGATTTGAGGCTTACATCTGCTTTCCTAAAGAAAACAAGCTCATGAAATCACACAGTTCGTAGATAATCATACCCCTGAACCTATTACCCAACTTCCATTGATTAGACAGAGAGAAGTCTAAGTTATTAAGGCTGCCAAGACTTTCATGGAAATGGGCAGAGGTTATTTTTATTCAGGAGAGATCATCTGTCAATGACGAGACTGAGTGAAATACTGCCAATGCTAGACGCTGTAGAAGCCACTTGGAGTTCAAGATGCTGTAGAACCCATTTGGAGTTCAAGCTCAAGATAAAATAGTTCTGCTGTTCAAAGAACCCCTATTTTACCTTTCTAAAGATACTACAACACTAATGAGCAAACATTATTCATTTTAATATTTAGCACAGCACAAGAAAAATACTTTAGTGAGCAGGACTAGCTCAAGAATTGTAAACAGGTTAGATGTAACGGATAAACATTCTGAAATCCACTACGTGGCACCAAACACGTACCTAAAAAAGTAATCAAGAAAGAGGTCATTATAAATATTGCTATCTAGTTATAATACACAAGCACACACATTAGAAAAAGACATCAAAATCAGAGTTTCTTCATTGGGTAAACACCATATTTAAAATTCTAGGTGAAAGAACAGACAACAATACAAATGAGTATTACTGCAACAAACCTATTAAGGGAAGACTTACTAGCTTTAAATTGCTAAAGTTCCAACTCACCGTAGTAAAACTCTCCCTGCTGGTACATCATTGGAATCTGCACTTCACTTTCATCATCTTTAGTGAAAGAAAAAGTCCTTGTATTTTCAGGTCTGAACTGTGATTTCCAACTGCCTTTAAAGTAGATTGCGTTGATGAGAGCCAAATGAGTTAGAGCACCAAAATCTCTTGAAGACACAAAATCTTTGATCATATCTAAGAAAAAAACCAACTGTCAGTCTGCATGTCAAATTGAGCATTAAATCAAAACTTAAGACAGCTTGAAAAATGCAAGAAAATAAAAAGCTGTGCTAACATGTAATTTCCAATTCAGATGTTCCATTAAATCTCAAATTAAACTGCCAGTGTTTTGTAAACCTAAATCACAGTGTAGGTGCGTAAACCCTTCCATCGAGGACATGTTAAGTCAACTGTTTCTTGATCACTATTTAAATATACCCCACAATGAAACCAAGTGGAAAAGGGGTCACATAAAGAATGTTTACACTGGTGCTATAATAGAGTTCAGCACTATCATCTTAAGGTCAGAACTTCTACAAAATTTGGCTCCAATCCAAAGAAGCACTTAAATGGGTGCTTAATTTGAAGTGCATAAGTATACCCACTGGAACTTCACCTGGGCCAATTCTGAAGGAAGCATTCAGTTTCAGTTATGTCCTACTGACTTCAAAGTAAGGACTAAACGTAAAAAAAAAACCCATAAATTCACAGCATTTGTTCCACTGACGTTAGCTCTTGAAAAGCAAAAGAGAAAAAACATCAAGCATCTGCTCTATTCATGGGAGGTATGTCAGCTGAGCATGGCAGCTGCTTTGCTCCTACTCCTCAATAAGTCATTTACATCATCAGAAAACAGTCTGTTACCTGCTTTAGCTCATCTTAAATAGCTTGCTTTTCAGCAAAATAATTTTGACTTTGTTAAATTTGGTGCACTGACCAGATTTGTCACTGTTCTTGAAGAATTACATCCTACTTCAGATAGCTTTCTTGCTCACTTCTATTTTTAGCTGACATTGCAATACAAGGTGTTAAAATAAACACATTCCTCAGTCCGATTATTACTTCTTAATCCATGGTTTAAAGTACAGATTATTTTTGCTTTCTGGAGCATATGACACTGACTAACTGGTGTGAAATTTGCATATCATAGGGCAGTATTTCTTCTGGGTTGCTGTTTGTACTTCATTTTATCTAGAACACACTTAGAAATGTGACCCATACTGCCATACTCACTCTCTGTGGTTGGAAAAAAAAAAAGGAAAAATTAAGAAGGAATACGCTTCCAGTTTTTCCATTTCTATTTGGTATGTCATATTCCCTTATATTTTATAGCCAGATCTTGTTAATACACTAATGTAACGTTAAGAATTTTTCTGGCCAGAGAAACCTTGACAGTTATGTTTTCTGCTCCCAGCATCCCATCATGCTTAACATGCTGGAATTGGAAACCTGCCTGCCTTGTACCCCTTTCCTAATGAGAAAATAAGCCTCCTCCGTCAGAGTTGGCAGGCAGGAGAGAATGAGATCTAGTGGTCAGAGACTAGGCTGAGGGACTGTTACTATCGCAACCTAATGCTAAGAGACCCACAGCTGCCTTTGTTAGCACTGCACAGCTCCTTCCAGGGCAATGGTTATGAGCTCGGTCAGCACATGTGGCAGGTGTTAAGCAGGAGAACTTGCTGTTCTTTATAAAAGAAAGAGAATGTTACTCTTTCTTCAGACAGACACTAGGTTTCTCTGAAAATACTCTGCAATCTGCTGCACCACTTACATTGCCTCTATTTCTGTAGCTTGAGATAAAGGGCAGAATTTATTATGAATATAATAGCTGCCATTTTCCCTTGGAAAAAAACAGATAATTTCCAAAATGGAATAAAAGCATTATATGAGGTGTTTTTCCACTTTGGTGCCATACATTTCCACAAAACATTATGGATTCTTAAATGCTCAGAATGGATTCTTAAGTGCTAAAACTACATGGTGATGTGTTAATTCCTAACAGGGGATTTTGATACCTTCAAATTTACAGTGATACAACTGCTGTTAGAGTCAGACCCCTGTTGAATTACTCTTAAAATATCAACCTCTAGAGTGTGTCAGATGAACCAGAATGAGATTATGCTTTGATCCCTACAACGGGGGACTAACTTCACTCCCATACCTAGAGACTCTGCATGTATTCAGAAAGTGTCACATCTTTGGGATTCCACAAGCAAAGCAAGCACTACATCATGCAGATCTCAGTACGCATATTTACAAAGATTATCTTTTGCTTTTACTCCCCTGCTGCAAATTTTTGCTGTGAAACTCTGTTGACAGTCTTCCTAAAAATCAACTGCTCTCTCAACATTCTATTTAGTTTCCTCACATTGGAAAAGATTAAATTACAGGGTCTGATATTGTAGTTCAAAATTATTTTTGTATTGCTTAGTATTTTATTTCTCAGTACCTTGTTACTATAAGTTCCCCAGGTAACTAGTGGTACTCTACAAGTCTAACTCACAGGCCAATAACCCCTTTGTAGACAACTTTTCTGCAGTTAGCAATAGTATTTATCTTTTTTTTTTTTGTAATTTAATACCAAAACCAGTATTAAAACACTATTAAAATGCCAACCATTAAAACATTCTCCTTCAATACATGTTATAGGTACTTTAAGATGGTAAGACAGGGGAAAAATATTCAGATAGATAATACTATACGATTATCAATGGCTAATATTACTTAAGACAGATCATGCCTGCACAAGAAAAAAAGTATAATTTCACAAAGAGCTGATACTAGAATTCTTTTTATGGGAGGAGATACTTTAGTCTCAAATGGAACAGATAAAAGCCAAGGCAACATTTCAACAACACTATATTGGAAACACAAACACTTACTGCAGGAAGTATATAAAAGAATCACGTGAACTTACTATTTGTATGATTCTCCACCCACTTGTTGATGTGGGTAGCTACAGCTGCACTTTGGCTGAAGTCTATATTCTCAACTTCAGCTTTAAAGTATTTTTTCACCAACTGCAGAAATTTGTCACTGATATGAAATCCATTCTGTACATAGAGAGAGTTAGCAATATTCAGAACATAATGACTTTCTTCAGTAGTTGCCATATCAGAAAGGTCCTTCAAGAAGGTAAGCTCTTCACCTGAGGAAAGAAAAACAGGTTAAGTGTTTCAGAAAAGAAAATTATTGCATGTTTTTTCTGCTGGAAATTCACAATGACATTTTATGCAAAAAAAAAAAAAAGTTTTTTTTTTAATAAACTTGTTTCTAAACCTACACACACCTTCACATCTGAAAGAACAATCTACAAGGCCGAACATATTATTTAGAGCTTATTTTATTCTACTACCTATAATTAGCATAATTAACAAGACATTTGGATCCCATCACAAACAAAGCTATCAATGGTAATCCTTTTAACACCAAAAGAGCAATTAAATTCTGAGAAGTCACACTTTTATGTTTTGCCACCACAAATCCTTAACAGAATTTTTGTTACGTCCTAAAAGCCATTCTTTTAAGAAAAAATGAACTTCAAGTTTTGAAGCCAACGACTTCCCCATAGACTTCTCTCTGTAAAAAACAGCTCTAGAATTTCCCAGGATCCTGCATGGGGTAGTACAGAATCATTTGCTTGGGTCATGAGGAATCCTGAGTAGGATTCAAGCAGTCTGCTTTAAGATAGGAAGCTCGCACTGTTGCATCATCTACCTGAAGCTGAAATTTACAATTAAAAAAACCCAAAACAAACAACAACTTAACAATTGAATGCAACGATATATTCCATGCAGAAATCATTGGAGTACTTACACTGAATACCACTCATATGCAAGAACAGTGAATGGCCCAGCTCAAATCAACTGCCTAACTTCTTCCATTATAGCTAAGGGATAATTTATCAATGTTTTAGAGACAAACTGGAAAACTAAGTATGTGCTGTAGTCTCCACAGACAGGCGTCATCTCTGCAGTGGTACTGTTGAACACATCTTGTACACTGTATTCAGAAATTCCTTCCCAAAATTCTTTCACCGAAGGCTTAAAGTCCAGCACGTTATATGAATAAAGAAATTTCATTCAGGTTTCAAACCAATTACTTTGACATCAAAATTCATAGAAATTGCCTCTTCAAAGTCATTTTTTGCCATTCACTCATCCCCTCAATTTGCAGTCATATTACAGCTGCTTGCACTAACAGAGTGTGCTTGCACTCCACAGCACAGCACTACATCCACTCGCATGACGTAGCTCATCCTGCACTACAAACGGGACAGTGTGTGGTGTGGTGTTCTCTGCTAGAGAAATGCATCCTGTTTCTCAGAAAGGCTGATGGGAATATGTGGCGTATCGTGCTGAAACAGCCAACACGCTTATATTTCCTAAATTAGCTTGTATGTCTGTATGTGACATTATGCAATGCAGACAGAACATTGATGACACAGAGTCAGGATAAAGAACCTACAGGTTCTACCTACAAGAACCAAACAAGTTGTGTCAAAGAAAGAGACATTTCCAGTTAAATTACAAAGATTTTCGTACTTTCTAATAAGCAATATTGCTGAAACTACTGCCTTCCCTTTCAGGTTTCATTATAATCCCTAAAAAGCATGTTCCTAAAATTTTTCTTCTAATTCTAGAGGAAAAGGCATGCTTATTTTGCAGATGCAAACTAAAATCAACATCTAACTGTAACTGCTTGAGATTCAGGTGCCCAAGCCAGGGTTGTACGTCAGCATCTCTCAGCTTATGCAGAGTCCACTGAAGCATGCTTCAGCATGCTCAGGCCATCAAACAGGATGCCAAGAAGCCTACTGATTAATAAATAACCCACGGACATGACCA
The DNA here is from genome assembly GCA_008711295.1 of Anarhynchus alexandrinus. NCBI lineage: Eukaryota > Metazoa > Chordata > Aves > Charadriiformes > Charadriidae > Anarhynchus > Anarhynchus alexandrinus. The sequence continues at coordinate 522,585 of VUYV01000207.1, read as the reverse complement.
GGCCACTTCCATCATTGTTCAGGCATTGCCATCTGTTTCTTTAAGACAAAAAGCCCCACAGTAAAACATGACTAAAAGGCCTTACCATTTTTTAAGCTGTCGAAACCCAAGGAATGTCGAATTTCTTTCAAAGTGGTTCCATGGGCTCCAAGCTCTACCATTCCCATGGCTATTGCAATGCTCAGAGGAGAGAAAAGAATATTCTCATCTTCTCTTGCAGCTCGCAGCTGATTGTAAACATTCACAGAAAGCTCAGCAATGGTTTCATCAGGAAAATTTGTCTTGAAGGCTTTGCTTTGCAAAACAAGCAAAGACAACAGTCCAAGGAAATACATGTCTTGAGATTCTAATATCTGCAGAGAAATTTTAGAGAAAATAAGTTAACCTTGTTAAAGTAATAAAAGATTCAACTTGAGAGAAAAGGGAATAGCAAGCTTTTAGTCTTAAATCTGTGTGGAAAGCCAACCCTAGTTATGGCATTCAATGCACAATTCAGTTATCTGGAGGAAAAACTAATAGATATACTGAAGCAATGACCCAGTTTCAAAAAAATTAACCTACTTCATTATGTGAATTTATGCTTTTGAAATCTTTCAGCAACAGTTTAACAAAACATAGCTTTCACGTTTTGTTAAACCTCAAAGACATAGCAACGCCTTTCCTACTTTTACTTTTTAATTTTGCTGTTGTCGTTGTTAAGCAATGCTGATCTGGAATTGGTATGCATTTCTGTAGTTTTTCACCAAGGAGACTTACAAATCCGTAATTCTTTCATTTGACCTTCCAGTAAGATGCAACTTATTCATCTAAGTCACTCTAAGCCCCAGATTGGTAAAACTGTTTCAAGCACTGTAAGAGAGCTTGCTGACACAGGTGACAAACCAAATGTACCGTGATGTTGCTCAGTTGCAAAACACATGGCAAGCAGCCAAAAATTCTTTGAAAGAAAAATAAATCATGCCTTAGTTACCAAATTAAATCCTTATTGTTAGTAAATAATGGTGAAAAGTTGGTTAGTTACACTAGCTAAGAGACAACACCTACTCAGAGATCTTTAGTGGATAAAGTTACCCTACACGCCAGAAAGAAAGATCCAACAGGGGGAACAAGAAAATAAACTAAATAGAAAAAAGGTTTAGCGCTAATGCTTTTGACTAGTCCATCCTCCAAGCTTTGCTAAACTGCTCCAGTAAGCAACAGTTCTCACTCTATCCCAGTTTAGTTCATCACACCACTACTGATATTAACATTCTGGCTCCTGGAACAGCATACAGTGGTCTCCATCGTTCCATTTTTCCTTTAAATTTCATGCTACCTTGGCATCTGACCTGCTGCTGCCAAGTGTCTTGGGTCAGAAATACCAAGCCAACAGAGCTTGCATTTCAGTTCCATCTCTTTGCCACTTACTGTATCTCTAACACATAACAAAGCAAAGGTTCTTGAAGCAGAGGGTTAGGCAGCACAAGGCTAAAAGCTTTAGTCCAGCAGCATTCACATGCTGCTGTGCCAGTCTGCAGGGTTTGTCAGCATGGGACACATTTGTGCGAATGTGTTATTCTGTTGCTCGACTGAAGTCAATTTGCACGCCGCCAGCCCAAGTGCCTTATGCTTCCCAGCTCTCCTGTGTCTGCAGTTACCATGGGTTTCTGTATACCCGACACAGAGACCCTTAATAAGCTTTATACAACATTTATGTTATGCATTTCGTCTTCAAAGGACTATCTAGGATCATCTAATTAACTCGCACAACACTGATACATAATTTAAGCATTACTACTCATATTTCATAGCTGAGAAAATATAAAAAGCAACAGGGTACACATACATGCCTTGCCAGCAACTGATGCAGTCACTAGTTAAAGATTCCTCCTGTCCCCTAGCCGTGGATCAGCCTTTTGTTTATTTTTTCACAGAGAAAATTAAATAGATGAACCGGTGCAGCAATCGCACATGCTTCAGGGGAGAAGGACAGGCTCTTAGTGTGATACAGTAGCTAGAGCCTTGTTTCTCCCCTGCCCTGCATCTCCTTTCTGATGATTGCTTCTATATATATATATGAAATATGCCCCTTTTCTCAATTTCTAATAAGCCCTCCTCTATGTTGGCATCACTTCATCTCTCTGGACTACCTGATCAATCTTTCTCTGATTCTTAGCAAGACATCGAAAATCTCCACTGAAGGCTCTTATTCTATTTAAGAATGGCACAGAATAAGTCATATAAGCCTAAAGCACCAGCCTCATATTGTGCTTATTACTTGATGACTACATATTTCAGTACACTTTTAACACTATCCAGCACTTCACTGCCGCCCAACAGAAAACACTTCAGTCTGAGCCATCACTATCGCCATTTATTTCATAAAGACTGAGACAATCTTTTTATTGTCCCAAACATTACCAACATAACACAAACTTCCCCAATAACTGCTTTTCTTAATAGCTGTTGATTTTTTTTTAACCTGTCCATGTATTAATCATTGACTTAAGGATATTAATGTTTCTGTTATAGAAAGTAACTGGATTTCCATGTTTTCTTTGTGATTCTGGGCACTCTAGATTTCTTTATTTAAAAGAACAGAGCACACATCTTTCCTAATGTTACATAATATAAGGCTTCATTCAGCACATCACTGTGACAGACTGAGCCCAGGTATTATTGATTGATTATGGATTTCAATATTATTATTGATTATGGATGGAGAGCAGCCCTGAGGAGGAGGACTTGAGGTGTTGGTGGATGAGAAGCTCAACATGAGCCGGCAATGTGCACTTGCAGCCCAGAAAGCCACCCGCATCCTGGGCTCCATCCCCAGCAGCGCAGCCAGCAGGGCGAGGGAGGGGATTCTGCGCTTCTACTCCGCTCTCATGAGACCCCACCTATAGTGCTGCATCCAGCTCAGGGGCCTCCAACAGAAGAAGGACACAGACCTGTTGGAGCAAGTCCAGAAGAGGCCACGAAGATGATGAGAGGGTTGGAGTACCTCTGCTACGAGGACAGGCTGAGAGAGTTGTGGTTCTTCAGCCTGGAGAAGAGAAGGCTCCAGGGAGACATTAGAGCCCCTTCCAGTACCTGAAGGGGCTACAGGAGAGCTGGGAAAGGACTCCTGATCAGGGAGTCGTGCAATAGGATGAGGGGTAACGGTTTTAAACTGAAGGAGGGGAGATTTAGATATTAGGAAGAAATTTTTCCCTGTGAGGGTGGTGAGCCCCTGGCGCAGGTTGCCCAAAGAAGTTGTGGCTGCCCCATCCCTGGAGGTGTTCAGGGCCAGGTTGGACGGGGCTTTGAGCACCCTGGTCTAGTGGAAAGTGTCCCTACCCATAGCAGGGGGGTTGGAACTAGATGATCTTTAAGGTCCCTTCCAACCTAAACCATTCTATGATTAGTCTCTGATCTGAAAAGATGTACAAGGCGAGAAAGGCTTATAAACTTATGTCACACACGTGGTCTATAGCAGTGTCAAAAATGGTACTCAAAAAAAGACAAGCAGAAACTCATCTTTCTTTTGTTGAGGATGAACTCAAAGCATTATCATGGCTTTTAAAGTGGCCTGCAAATTTGCAGAATCTCACATCCTAATCTAAGCAAACAAGTTGTGTTGCTCACTGTGGATACAATTCTATGGATAGCTAAGCTTTCCCCCTACATCAAGAACTGTTTGAGCTCACTTTGAGACCTGACAAGGTTACAAGAGACATAAGATAATCTTCCATTTTAAAAAAGGAAATTTCCCCAGCCTTTTAGTTGCAGAGGCAGCTATTCAACACTCCATCACTGATCGTTGTCGTATGTGCTATTGTCAGACAGGCTTAAATAATTGCAGGGGGCAAAGAAGGGGGGAAATTTATACATCTTAATGAAGTGCTTAACATGTAGGTTAGACTATTTGAATCTAAAACCCCCAAATTATATAAAAATCAAAGTAATCTTTCTTCCTGACCACTCCAGAAAAGCTCCTCATGTGATGTAATCAAGTTATAATATTTTTAATTATTTAGTTGGACAGAAAATAAAGTACATAGATGGGGACAAATAAAATTTATACTGAAATGCTCTTACAAGACAAAGTACCAAAATTAAAATTAGTTTTTAAATACATGCTTAAATCCCACTTATGGCAATGCAAGAGGTTAAGCTGTGCAGAATTAAAGTTCCCAGTAGGAATGAATTAAAGCCAAACAATTTACATTTTCCCCCCGCCCCTTCCAAACCACTTTCAGTCTAGGGAGGTTTTCAAATAGAGTTCACAGTGACATTCCCCATACACATGTCCAGGGAAAAGGAAGAGAGTCAGGGAGGCGGAATGAGCACCCAGGTATAGGCAGAGGATGTGACCAGCTCTTTTGATGGCAGTGCTCGCAAGATTATTTGTGAAAATATGGCTTTCTCACAATGTATGAATAAGATTACAATGCAAGCAAAGATGTTTTAAATCAAAGATCATCTGTGTTGGATGGTCAGTGGGGAGAAGGCTATAAACAGACATTTGATCAATCCTTGCCAGCCAGCGTGAAAACGGTCTCATCTTATCCATCTAATCTGAGATGTCTGTGGTAAATTCTTCAGTTCAATTCTTCTTGCACTTCTAGTACAAGCGTACACTGTTCTACTGACAACTGGGAATCCAGCTCTTAATTATCATTCTAGTCATAACAGCTACTGCTTCTCTGATTCTGCCTTACTTTAGGCTATATTACTTTTGGTTTTATGCTTCCTCATGCCTCTTCATGCAGCAGGTCTTGATCCAACAAACAGCTGAGCACTTATTATGGTGCAACATGTTCTCAGCGTCTCTCTTCAGTAAAAGTCGAGGGCACTCTGTTTTGTCTCCGCAGCAGTACAGAGAGCATTTTTAAAATTGATTGTACCCTAGTCACAAACATACTTTAAGTGAAGGAAATGAAGCTTAACATTATGTAATGTATGTCCAGGAAGTTAAACAATTCCCATGAGTATCATCGAACTTTTTAGTCAGTCTTTTTAGACTCTTCCTCAGAGTCATCAGCAGCAGTCTGTCATAGCTGTTCTGCATCCACTGAAATCTAGTTTAATAATACTGTATCAGCTGAAAAGCAGTCAAAGTCCACATTGAACAATGTTTAAAAACAACCAAGAACCATCAGTTTCAAATGTTACTGCATGCATTTTGCATTTATTGGCTACCTATATGAATGAAAAAAGCTGTTAAAATTACCTTCACTCAATCACACAAACGTTAAGACCAAAGATACGAACTTCTTGTTTGAGGGCCAGTCTCTGACAAAACCTAAGTTCTGTTTTATTTTATTTTAATTGATGCACGAACACCGCTCTCTCCTACCAGGCAAAGAATCAGTGCAAACAGACAAACAGTCTCCTTGCAATAGCTTCATCTTGAAAAACAATTGTGCATCACAAATCATCACTTGCTACAGAGGTTTGTCAGAGTATTAGTTTTGTTCTTGCTTGCAACTGTTCTCAGGGAAAAAAAGCAGCAACAGAACGCTAAGCACTGCAGTATTGCGTCAAAAACCTGAGAAACATCTGTACCTCCAGATGAGATTACTGCAGTTATACCTGTGCAGGTGTTATCTGGCGACTTTTACCACAACTTCAATGTAAATCGGCTTCTCTAACATACATACACTTTTTTATTTAAACACCAACACCACTCAGTTTCACATTCCTACATGATTCTTCTGGTGTTTCTGCTCTGGGTACAGAGACATGCCTATTTTGTCTGGTGGCTTCTTTTGCCTTTGGACACTGTTCTGTACAGGGTTTGAGTTTCTGGGAGACAACTTAAATGAAAGACACTCCTCTTTCTGATTTTTTCTTATTTTTTGTCACTTCCCTCGCTCATTCCTTAAAATAATAAAAAAGATATTCCAGGTATATGTCGTTCAGTAGGTACTTGCATTGAGGTCATGACTACTTCAATTTCCAGGAGACTTTTTCATTCAAAATTTCAGAAACCTTCTGTAAAGATTTCATCAGTCCTGAAATTCAGCCTACCACGTTTCTACAACAGGTCACAACCAGCTCAGTCTAAGGGCAGCATTCCTGCTCCTTTGCCCTGTGGCCAGCACAGAGGTACTCCTGTACACGGGCAGAAGGAAAACCAGTATTAATAATGTTTGAAGAAAGAGATTCATAGGCTAGAATACAGGACTGATTAACTATAGCTCTTGCCTTCCCCCAAGCATAAGGCTGGAATGACTAAGAGGAAGTAGAACAACATCGCCCCCTCACACCCACAAACTCTGAACTATTCAGCTCATTACATATGCTTTCAGAAAAATGCAAAAGGGGCACACATCCTCTGTAAGCAGAGATATTTTGAGAGATATCATATCAACAAACTCAAACTGAGTTCACAGACATGAAGTACCGTGAATTTTGAAACAGCGAGAATTGGACTCAGTGTAGGAAGGAGACAAAAATTCAATCAAGGGTTGAATTCTAGTACCTTGTGCATGCCAGACAGGTTGAGAAAAGAGGTTATGATTTCCTTGTCTTTTACACCTTTAAAGATTGTGGGGTTTATAAAGAAATTCATTTATGGCTTTAAAAACCTACAAAATAAAGCTGTGATATATTGCCTTAGTTCCTCAGCACACACAGACTAAACTAAGATTAGTTGCCTTAAAGATTACTCTTGGCTACATGCAAGCTAAACACCAAAGATGTGGGAAGCACAAACCAGAAAAACTGCTGATTCCTTCTGATCAGTGTATAAAAGAAAAGCTTGGGGAGAAAAGCAAGTGTGGTAACAGGACTGATTACATTCTCTCCTGTAAAGAAGAGCATCTGCAGGAACAGACAGAAGTCTGGCAGAATCATTTTATAAAGCGAGAAATGAATTTACTTAGGGAACCAGACCTGCTGGTCAGAGAAAAAAAATACTACCTATGTATCTAGGTAGGAGCTGGGTGCTTCCTCCTTCCCCCTCAAACCCAACCAAAACTGTATCATGTTTGTGACAGATTAATTATAAAAGGACAGGCAAGTTTGGTGAAATTCAGCTATTGCTGCTTTGCCAGTTAGTAAACATGACAATTGCCGCAGGCACCTTTACTCCAGATGATTTTTTGTTGGTAATCTTATCAAACAGTACAATATCAAAGAGACTGCGTAACTAGTAACAACAATTTAGAAAATCAACGCAACTCTCCCTCCATAAAGAAACCAGTGAACACCAGTTGAGCAGAGGAGATGCACTGAGCAGTTAACAAGATCATTAGCTGTTCACCAGGACCAGGCGGTGGTTGTCATGGCTACCCTGAAGGATGCGCAGAGGAGGTACACAGTGGTAAGGAAGAGCTCCTGGACTGGTTTAGGCTTGCCTCAGGCATGCTGCCCTGCAACAAGGGGGAGAATGTGGCTGCTATCACAAATCTCAAGATTTTTGCAAATCCACTCGATCAGTTTGTACTGCAGAACAATATAAGAATCATTTCTTCAATCCTTTCTGCTTTGTCCAGGAATGTAACCTTTCAGATTTTTATTTATTTAAAAATTGGGCAAAAATTGCGTCTCCAGCTAGCATTACTGTTCTCACACCTGGAACATTGTGGTTGTACCTCTGGAAAATCCCACAGAAGTAACGTGGTACTTCCTCCCACCAGTTTCTTAATTTGTTCATTGTCCTTTTCCTCCCATTCATTCAGCTGCTCTCTCCCTCCAGCACAGGGGCTGACAGACAGCGTACTGTGAAACGAGGCTATAACCCGAGTTGACTTAAACTGAAAAATATTTTCTTTTACGTAACAAGTGAAAGCAGGCAGGTATACGGGGGACAGCAGTGCAAAGGCTAACCTTGGTAATCAAACATCTAAATGGGAAATCTACATCCTACCAAGCGCTATAAGGGTCTACTTACACAATCCACTAGGGTATGCTTACACATGGAGGTAAGATACAGGAGAGCCTGCCTGAAGGTGATAGGAGGTAAATGAAAGTACCAATTCTCAGAGCAACAGCTATGAAATTCATGAGGTATTATTGCTTATAGCCAGAAGAATATACCCAAGGAAATGGGAGAATAACTAGATGTCCATAAAATGTTTTAAGTTATGGCTATTGTGGACAGTGCAAACAGTACATGAAGGTATCTACAAAGTACTTTAGTTATTAGAAGTAGTTTGGTTATTGGAAGTGGTGACAATCGTGAAATTATACATACCTCTTGATACCAGGCAGGAACCTAAATGCTAGCTACAACATGTGTTACATTTAGCCAGCAAGAAAACTCCTTCATATTAGGGTATGTATTTACATTTTCTGTGTTGCAAAAAAATGTTTATCCTTATCTTATGTGAGCATATGACCTTGTCAAACAGAGATTCTACAGACACATGTAGAATCATTAAGCTTGTTTGAATCTGTTTGTTTCAGAGATGTGCAGTGACATCCATATTTCAATCTGCACAAACATTTGTAATAAAGTTATGGGATTTTATCACCATCTGTCAATTATGGAGTCATTGCCTTCTGGAGCAGGAAACCTTGAGGTTAATTTCATCAGAAAGCAGCACAATAACAATATATCAAATGCTGGGGTACTTAAACCTCTAGTATATAGTGACTAAGACAAAGAAGAGTCATTCTATAAGAAGTGTTTGGACCATACTAAAACCTTCCTCTCCAACACACAGCAAAGCATGCCCTTCAGGATTCTTTATTCCTATTTTTAATTGACCCCGTAACACCAGCTGCTTCTAGAAAACCTGAAAGGAAAATGGTGCACTGAAAACTTCCATATTGACAATATCTACCATTAAATCCCAAATGTTTTTAAACTTTCATGGAGCTTGGCACTGAGTCACTAACCTGCTGAGGCAATTATGCAAGCCAAAGTTGTCTTAATTGAGCTTCCTCAAGCATAATCCCTCAGCTCCAATTAAAAAATAAAAAGAGATGCTGAGAAGCCATGTCCAAAATACATACACTTGAATAGCCTAAAGCAAACATCTAAATCCATGTCTAGACAATTAAGAAAAGGTGGTCTTATTTAAGAAAAATACTACTGTAAGGCCTGCAATTGTGAGGATCCATATAAAATTTCTCAATTTGTTTCTTCTGTCTAGAAGAAAAAAAAAATTTAGAAATTGTTTGGCAGAGTGCTTTTACTTGTGACAGCTACAATGTGCCCCACAAAGTAAAAGCTATAAATATGAAAGCACAAAACAAACAAGCTCTGTAAAGGAGAAAATTTGAAGTATTAGAGAGTCTGGGGATTCTAAAGGCTCAGAACTGGGGGTGTGCACATAGCCCTTCTGAGAAATTCAACAAAGCCTGACTGGGGAGAGCTTCAAGGCTAGAAATTGAAATACAACATTGGATCGGCTTTCAACAGACCTAAAGGGGATGTCTACCTGTCAAGTCCCACAGAAGCAGCTTAATCAGGCACAGATAATTTCTTTATTTATTACATACATTATGTTTCAGTGAGGGTTGCCAGTCCTGTACACCACTCTGAATGAGGTCACTCCCATGCACGTTGGTCTCGTGGCAAAGATGTTGACCTCAATTCACTACTGACAAGAGTAGAACTGGCTGAAAGAATCAGTGTGTTTCATTTCAGAAGCATCAATTATGCTTGTTTTGATTTTAGCCAGCTTTCTGTGTATACTATATGACTGACAAATTAAAACTTAATATACCATCAAAACAGTGACTGGATCTCAGATGCTTCTTTGTTTTACATTTTGCAGTAAGTTTACAATTTGGAGCATCTTCTTCTATTCAGAAGTGAAATGGCTGGATTTCCCACAAGAACAGGGCAAGACACAAATAGAAAGGTCCATATAGGTGCCTCACAGTTGCCTTACCTTAGACCTGAGAGCCCAGCAGTGGGAATCTCCTTAGGACTGATTTTACTATGGAAGGAGGGACAACGTGTAGGCACAGGAGGTGAAGTTGGTCTTAGTGGCTCTCAAGAACCAATTTTGCCAGGTTCTACTTCTGGATTTTTTTTTTCTTTTGAATGAACAAGCCAACATAGTACTCCACTCACAGTGCAACCATCTAGGGAAGATACCCCAAATGGGACTGCAGCGTTATTTTTTTCTCCCTCAGATTTCCTTAGGGCGGTTTGGGAAAGGAAGGGAGAGGAGGGGTGTGATCTGATTCTGTAGTAGTCGTTTTCTATCAGAAGCAGCAGAAATGGCACACTGCAATCAGTTATTTTAGGTAGAAGAACAACTTCTTGCCTGCTCTAGCATGTACTGCAAATTCCCTTACTTACAGTAAGTCACATTTCTGTTATTTTACTATGAAATTCAGTTGACCAGCAAGCTCCCAGAAGCAAGCTCCCAACTATAATTTAATTAAAAGGGCAGTAGCTAAGTTTCACCATATGCAACTGCCAGATGCAATCATCACAGTTTAAGTCTAAAGGCAACGTTACTGCATGTACTGGAGCGTAGTTTTATAAGTGATGAAAGCTGTCACTTATGTCACAGATATTGCTGTAATGCATTATGATATTACAGCTTCAGCAGAACCAAAAAATATTAATAATACATTTTGTGAAAGCATTTATGGCGAGTGAGTTTGGAATACAATGTTTCAAGTGCCATACACTTTTTCTTGCAACTCCATGTTTATGCATAAAGTCACTTGAGATATGTTATTTTAAGCTATATACTTTGCCTGGCGTTATACAAGCTCTCACAGCCAATTTTAAACCTTCAAAAGTTGGAGGACTGAAGGACACAACTAATTAGGGATAAACAAAAACAGAACAGAAGCCCTTCACTATTCAGTGATTCACAGGAATATGGAATACTGCATCAAAAGTACCTTAAATTGTGTCTCTGGAGGAGACTTGCCCGATGCATTTCAAAAGCCAATCAGCCAACTCAGGAAAACTTTTAAAGGTCTTTAATAAAATGCAATGAAGAATGATAGTCTTTAAATCACCCCAAAATAACTAAATAGACAAGGTATATATTAGCTGGGAAACAGTCCTTCAAAAGTTCAAAGCCAAAGTTAATTCTTCAATATATTGTTCAACTTCCTTCACAAAGACTTACGAAGAAAAAAGATCAGGCTATGGATATGTCAAGAAGATGAAGAAAGATAATTAAAATGTATCAGGATTTCAGAAAAGGAGTCTATCACTTCATAAACTGAATGCAAGTGTGACATACTAAACAGTTTGCTTTCCTACCAAACAATATTGGCTTCAGACTTGCAATCAACATTAGGCTCCATTTACATTTAGGTAATGTCACTATTGCCAAGAGAGTTATTATTCACTTATGTTAGCACTACTTAGATCAGAATTAGTTTCTTACAGGACAGTAATAAGATATACAGATTGATTTAGAAAAAAAACCATTACAATTAACCCTAGCCTTAAAAGTAGATGTTATACCCTGATCGATTACAAACGGCAATTCATCGTTACAAGGATTGTTATTTATAATGCACAGACGCTGTTTTTCTAACACTTCTCAGCTTTATATTCCATTTCTGTACAGAAGATGCAAAATCGCAGCAGCCGCAGCCACTGGTGAGCTTCCAGCCAGCTACAATTACTCTTAGAAGCAACTGCATATATCAGACAGACTGTCATGACAGCCACAGTCCTGACAGCCAGCAACAGAACGGTATGAAACGCTGGCCCACACTAACTCTGGAGCAGAGCGGCATGCCAGCAGAGCTCCCCCAGCCACCCCGGCAGCGCTGGCACCTTCCGCGCTGGCAGCTGCTCGGGAACCAGCCAGGGGACCGTGCTGGCAGAGGTGGCCAGGCCATTACCATCCAGTTAATAGAGCTGTCCTGGCACAGCAGCTGAAGCCGGACAGGACCTACGAAAGACGGTTTTTAAAACCAGTTGAAAGAGCTGTTTTGGCAAGCCTGCTAAGCCTGACCAACAGAGCCACAGTTGAAACAAAAATCAAAATTAAAACAGCCTGTAAAGCTGGTTTTGCACAAAAACTTCAGAGACAAAAGGACAAGAAAGAAGAGTCACTCAGAGGTTGTTTACTTCTGAAGCAGCAAAATGGAGTCAATGAACAAGTACATTTTATCAGAATCAGTAACACTGAGAGAAAAATTTAGCACTAGTATGTAAGCTTCACCAAATATTTCTCTAAGATAACAGCATAGTATCTGTTACAAAATAAAGACTTTTTTTTTTTTTCCTAAAAACTACAGAAAAATCTGGATGCAAAACTCAGCTAGTAGCAGGATTTTTCACTCTGTATTTCACACAGTGGAAAACTCCAAACAAGGCATACGATAAGAATATTTTTTTTGATGTGAAGGATGCTGATCACCAATCTTCCCAAAGGAGTGAGAAGCATGGAAAGACTATGTGGAAAAGAAAATTAAACTTTTCCTTCCTCCTGCCCTAAGGCCAATTCCAATTCTTGCCTCTCAGGCTTCAGCATCATTACTGTCTGCTCTGCTAGAATTTTTCATATATTTTCAAATATGTTCATTTGTCTCTCTTATCTCCATGATTTCTTCAACTCCAGAACTGCAATTTTATATTGCTTCCACTTGAGAGCAGCTCTGCAAATATCTTAAAAAAAAA